>OY776280.1:70792879-71392879 GCA_963675445.1 Linnaemya vulpina | reverse complement strand
GTTTTACATTTTTATTTGGTATTCTTTTTGTGTCAACGGGTATTTTTATTTAAAACTGTTTGCTTTCTATTGCTTTCTAATGATTTCCGTTGAAACGTAACAAGAAAAAATGTCAATTAGTCACTTAAACCAACCGTGTATGTGTGTGTGCGCGCTATACAGCAGGAATAATAGTATCCCATGAATTAAGTAATTAAAATTGCATTTACACCTACAACAACAGATAAAGAAGAAGAAAAGGAAAAAAAACACTAGAATAGCAAACTTTTAAGGTGAAAAGAAATTTTGCATAAAAGCAAAACAAAAACAGTGCTGCCTTAAACAGTGTGGCCAGACATACAAACCCATAAAAGGCACTGCTATTGCCAGCCTTTTTTAATTCCACGAAACAAAGAAACTCTGCTACGAAATTCTTAAAACAAGTTTAAGGTTTGAAATAAAAACCTTTGAATAAATTTAAGTACTTGTTTTCAACACGTTATTATTATTATTATCATTTAAAACTCAAACATTTGTTTTTGTGGCTGTTTGAGGCCAAAGACTTTTAAAGCTTTAAAAATATGTATTTTTCAAAGGAAATGCTAAATAAGCGTTTGAGTTAATAAGGAAATTGTCTTCAAATGGCATGTGAAGAAGCAAATAAATTGAAAAGAAAATTATATAAATTTAAACATGTAAACGAGTGTTGGGCATTTCATGGCTAAAAAAAATTAACTCAAACTATTTTAAAAATGAAATAAATATATGGTAGTTTTTATTACTATTGTTGTTGTTGGTGTTGTTAATCTAGCAAATCATGATTTTTATTATTATGTGACTACAAAAAGCACGCGGTTTAGTTTTGCTTCTCCTTTTACATTTCATTTATAAGCGGGTCTCACTTAATAATTTACTGGCCATTGATGTTGTAAACTACAGTTTATTAAGGATTTTTTTCTAAGTGTATGTTTTGTGTGTGTTTTGAACACGAGATTAAATTTAAATTGTTGGCAGTTGGCATACATTTTGTAGCCATTTTCGAAACATTTCTTTGCTTTGTAAACAAATCGATTTGAATTGCATTTTAATTGTGTTATTAGCACAACTATTATGTGAAGATTTTGTTTTAACTGCGATTGTATTTTCAAAACAAACACACGTTTTGTGTTAATAGTTGGCAGAGATATTGTTTGTTTAGGATTTTTTTTTTTTGTATATAAAACAAGTGACGTGTGATGTAAAAAAGAAACGCACTTGAAACTGTGAAATGTGTCTGAATAAATTTTAGATTTCCTGAACAGATTGTTTGTTCTATATTTATGGCTGTTCTTACTTTTACCAAAATACCCAGCTGGCCAAATCGTCAAAGACGATATTGTGTTCGACACTGAATGTATGTTCTACGTCTTTAATTGAGATTTTCTAATAAAAAAAAAAGACTATCTAACGTTCATCATGATGATAAACTCATTAATAGGACGCAACTGTCACAGAACTGCTGGGTACGGCTACGGTTACATTTGGCAAATATTTGCTCAAAACAAAAAGTTGTTTACGGGAACTTAAAAATATAATTTTTCCCTTTGAGAGGAATAATAAAAATTTAAAGGGAACAAAAATTGTACTTGTTATTCACGACAGAGGTGGCTGAGTTAAGCCTGAACAGCTGATCGAATAGAATTGTGCCATTTATAAGTTTCTAAAATGCAATTCTTATGTAAAAAAGTTGCCAACAGTTGGACACAATAACTACGCTTTATTAACACCCCCCCCCCCCCCCCCCCCCATTGTCTTCAGTTTTTCTTAACAAAATTTAACAAAAATGTCAGGCATTTTTCTTTTAAGCGACAATTCGCCGAGGAAGTAAACACTTCAATATTTACAACAAGTTTTCTCTCTTCCCATCTGTCCTATCAAAACTATATTTCTCTTTTCATAGTTCCAGCACAGTGAATTCTAAAAGTAGGGGTCATGTCCTGATTGCCGACGCCCGTTCAATAAAACGCGATTGATTTCCCAGAGCTGCCGTCAATATCTGTTCCACAATTTTTTAGGTTATGTACAAGGCCTGTTTTTATTAGCAGAGCAAGACCCCTACTTAAGTAGTTCATTGTGCTGGAACTATGAACAGAAATTTTTCATAATACATATATAAAATTTGTTGTAACTATTTGATTTTTTTCCTTCCACAATTTTCTCTTGTCTTGTATCGTCGTTCTTACGTCATGTCCTTACGTTATATACGAGGTCTGTTTTTATTATGAAAAATTCTATTCTTTTGTATTATATCAGTATTACCTAATCCAACACTTTGGCTCGGAAAAGTTTACGGATTTATTTAAAAATATTACAGTACGTTTAAAATTTTTAGTTGGCATTTTGGTGGTAAAAAAAAAATAGGTGCAGAGGCCACGATTTACTATATTCCATAATTTTTAAATTATTGAGAGACCATCTCATGTTCATCATAATGATAAACGACAATGGGCGCATTAATAAGAAGTAACTGTTACAGAACTGCTGGGCATTTGTTTCAGAAACGTACAACAGTTTGGCGCCGCTCAACAGTTGCGTATATTCCGCTTTTTATTTTCACAATTCTCTATTGTCTTGTATCGTCATTCTTACGTCATGTCCTTACGTTATATACGAGGTCTGTTTTTATTATGAAAAATTCTATTCTTTTTTATTATATCAGTATTACCTAATCCAACACTTTAATTCGCAGAAGTTTAAATATTATTTAAAAATACTGCAGCTCGCATTTTGGTGTTAAAAAATTAGGTGGCGAATCCACGATTTATTATATTCCATGATTTTATTATTAAAAGAAACATTTTTTACCTTCATTCAGCGACATATCATTTATAGAATTGTCGAAATGTATGCGTGGCAGGGTTTTCGATTTGTACTCACCTAAAAGAAATGAAATAAAAGAATAAATTAATTAAAATGAATATTTACAAGTCACCAATTTTTGTTTTTTAATATAAATAAAATGCTTAATTCAAGTCGCAACTCAGCTGGAATAAATTGTAAACAATAACCTTGACAGACTTTTGTTGTCATTTAGAAAAAAAAATATCACAACAACAACGAAAAAAACTAATAAAACTATAACTACAAATAACAATTAAATAAGAAACTTAAACAATTTATGGCGCAGCTCAGTTAAGCAAATTGAGACGTCAGCCATTTAAATTTAACATGACTTGGAGACAAAAACTTTACAAGTGTTTAAGATAAGCGAATATAAATAAATAAAGTATTTAAAAAAATTTTTTAACAAATTCAACACTTCATTTATTACAATGAAGACAATTTGAGAAAGATTCAAGCTAATTTTTTTTTTTTGCATGATGACACCATATGATAAGGCAGGTTTCATTTGCATTTAAAAAGAGTGCGCTTTGCTGTGATGTGGTTACTGTGCTGGGGAAAAAATATGCAGGATATTTGAAAAGGGTAAAATTAATTAAAAATAAAAGTATTTGTCACTTTCCAGTTAAAGAGGCGTTTTCATTTTGGCTACACTTGGACAGCTCTGTCTTTGTACTGGAGGCACAGGGTGGCGCATAATTATTCGTACAATCTAGATTTTATCTGCTCTTTTCAGTAAATAACAAAAAAGAAAACAATAATTTTGAGCGAATAAAATCTTTATTAGGATTTTTACAATATTTTCTGGTAAAAAGCAAAATATTATATCCGTCAAGTGGCTGCCGCCAGTGTGGCCATTTAATCTTATTTCCCATGACTTTCCCCAAGATGTCCACTGATGATTGTTCGCATTCTTGGAATATTTCGCTTCAGGGCTGCGATTGTCTGACTCCTATTAACATAATCCTGCAATTTCAATTACACCCAAGAAAACTAGTCGGAGATGGTTAAATCTGGTGATTTTGCTGGCCATGGCAAATCGAAAAAATAAGCGACCAGGAATCGCTTCCTCCAAAATATACAAATTTATTAGGCCCCGCTTATCTAATTCCTGCAATTAGAAGTTGTTCTCCATGTAGTGTTCGCCGGTAAAAATATTGGCAACACTGCATCTGCTCATTGTCGCTCATCAAAATAGAAATTAAGCTTTAAGCACAATAACGACAGCAGGCTACACGAACACGGACTACAAAAGCCAGCCGTTGGCTACAATCGCCGCCCCGTACTCAGCTACTTAATTCTTTTTAAAACAACATCACAAAATCAATAACCATGTTATTTGTAGTAGAATTCTCTTCATACGCCAGTGTAGCCGCTTTCATATATTTAATACTCTTAAATATTGTTATTCCGTGTTATTCCAATACAATATATTTAAAGTCCACAATATTTTGCAAGATATCATTTCATTAGCTTAAAAATACAGTTTCTCATACATTTTTATGTACAATAATAAAACAAGTTTGCAATAATTATATTTATACTCTACTGGCAACATTGGATTTACTCATTGTCGCTTACCAAAATAAGAATTAGTTTAATCGGGCTACAACCACAAGAACAGCAAGGACAACAACCAGTAGCAGTGTTGTCTGTAGTAGTAAAAATAATGATTCATATACGGACTTGTATTCTATTTTTGCCAAGTTGTAGGCTGTAGCCTGCTGTCGTTATTGTGTTTAATGCTTTAGTTTAATTTGGCTACAACCACAAAAACAGCAAGGACAACAACCAGTAGCAGTGTTGTCTGTAGTAGTAAAAATAATGATTCATATACGGACTTGTATTCTATTTTTGCCAAGTTGTAGGCTGTAGCCTGCTGTCGTTATTGTGTTTAATGCTTTAGTTTAATGTGGCTACAACCACAAAAACAGCAAGGACAACAACCAGTAGCCGTGTTGCCTGTAGTAGTAAAAATAATCATTCTTATATACGGACTTGCATTCTATTTTTGCCAAGTTGTAGTCTGTAGTCTGCTGTGATGATTGTGTTTAATGTCTTAAACGCTTAATTGGGAATAAAACTCTTCGCTTTTAGGATTGAGGATAAGCGCACAATAATTTACAGCGACTGACGGTCTGCCGCCACTAACTGATGTTCTTTTGGCACTTCGTACACCAACATGTGAAAGCTTTTCACTAGAATTCGCTGCAGGGTACATCTGGCCATGCCCCAATTGTGTGGTACGTCGTCTGGTTAATGCCGCTTCGTTCGCGCCGACATTAACAGCCAGAACTGCCATATTCTAAACGCTACAGCTGCCACTGTGGCGGCCACGCCCTGTTAAATCTTCTTTTTTTAAATAATTTTTTTCTTAAATTATTTCATTTCATTGATTTGCTTTATCACTTCATAAAGAAATTAGAATCTTTTATATGCTGACAACATGGAGTAGCCCATATATACTTATATTTTTTTGCTTCTACAATTTACAAAAAAAAATATAAAAAAAGAAAACCAAGTTAATGCAACATCTGTTTAAAAGATCATAATTCTTAAAACAAAAACAAAACACTGCCACTTGACTTCTCCTCACAGTTCTTATAAAACATGTGGATGAAATGAAACGGTCAGTAGGCCACTGAAGTTTCCAACAAAATTTCAGTTGGCATTGATATTTTATATTTTGTGAGATAAAAGAAAAGGAAATATAAACAGAGTAAAAAAAAACTGAAAACGATGAATAAAAATGCACATTAAATATAATAATTAATGCACGCTGTGATTAACAGAAATCTTTTATAGTCGGCAGAAATGGCAAACGGAACTGAGAAGAGAAAATTTCCAGGGAAAGTACTTGAGTCGTAGAATTTTTCCAGTTACAGTCAACGTGAAAAATAAGAGGATGTTTTCCTGTTTTGCAGTCACATGACGTCGATTTAAGTTGGTTACAATAAATGCCGATGCGATGTCGGAGTACTTGATGGCGTTTTCTTTTCTGGAAAACATGCGAAATTGTTCCACTTCTTTTTGAAAAATTGGAGACAGTTTTAAAAAAGAAAAAATTTTTTACAAAGAATGTTGGATGCTTTTTTTTCAGGTGACATTCCATTAAAAAGTGCAAGAAATGTAGCATTCTTTTTTAGAAAAGAACAGTCATCTTTAGTTTAGCTAAATTTGATCGAGCGACAATTAATTATCTAAAGACGTTATTATATCCGTGTTTTTATTTGATTTTTTTATTAAAACCCACACTCAGGGGAAGTGCCCTAAATATAACGAGGCTGGGGGAATGGTGTTGGATGAGAAGGTAGATAATTTTGCCACACTACCGGCGATATTTTTTTAAATATTTTTTTTTTTTTAAACTTATTTTGTTTTAAATTTTATTTTGTTGGCGTTAATTATTTTCCTACTACCGGCGATATTTTTTGTTCAAACTTATTTTGTTTTACATGTTTTTCCTCTTTTACAGGATGTTTAAGGACTCGACCTTCAGAGTGGCTCTGAATGGTGGCGAAATTACAGCCAACAGAACAGGTTTAGAATAACTAACGGGGAAAGAAGACTCGATAGAGCTTGACTTCTAAATTAAATGTTGATCGACATTTTTGTATTGGGGAGAGATTAGCAACAGTAGGGTGGGGAAGACCAATAACTAATACCGAGTCAAGTTGCTAAATAATTTATCTTCTACACTGACGAAGTCTTTTAATTACATGGTGCTTCATCTGGACTCTGACAAACTGATCAAAATCCTAATTGCATCCAGGCAGGTTTGGAAGGAAGACAAAATAGAATACGAGGCCATCAGCATATAAATGCTGATGGACGGTATCGATACTGGACTCTTTTCGCATGATATAACACACTCTCCGTCTCCGCAGTGTATTAAAAATATTTGAAGGAAACTCGGTATCTCGCACTTTTGTCCTTAAGATCATCTCCTACTTTCTCTATTCTAATTGGGAAGTACAAGAATGTTTTCTCTGGGTTAAGGAGCCAGTCAGACTGTCATCATCTGGGTTCCAGCATACAGCAACTTTCCAGGTAGCCAACGGACGGATGAGCTGGACATGTTTAACTCTTTTATGAAGGCCTCCGACGCCGAATCGTCAGCCATTACCATTTCGTACTATTACAAAAAAAGAATCTTCCATTCAGAAGACTAAAAACATTTGGCGTAATTTAGATGGCCTTCTTCCAATGATACACTTAATATAACAACAAAAATAGGAGCAGTAAGGACATCTCGACGCTGGTCGCAGTTGTGATGGACTATCGGCAGTTATTCTACAAAGATAGGCCTGTCCCGTCCTGCAAATAATTCTCGTGCAGAAAGCAAGAAAGAGAAAATTTTCAACTTTCTTTGTGCTCTCCCCAATTGAATTTTTGGGCAGCCTTGAATTAGACTACTCAGAGTTATCAGAGATCAATAGTTGTCTTGAATATATATCTCGATGGGACGGGTTACATTTAGTACCAACCGCCGAGTACTTGGACACGGTCCTGCACAGGTTGACAACGACAAAAGTAGGAGTGGTCTGCCCGAAAGGAAATCCCCTAGACTGTACTTGAATGCCTGCTTGGAATAGTCATCCAAGTGAACCAACCAATTAACGGCATTTAAAGTTTTAATAACTTTATGGGACATGACGGTAGTGGCTCCTGAAATACTAAATCGCCGGGAGGTTTTCTTCAGATGACTTCAATCAACTGTTGAGATGTAATCGAATATCGAAAGAAAGGAAAGTAGCGCTGATGAAATTGCCTACTCCTCGCAGGAGGATTTTCTCTTGCCGGACCACTAATACACAACCGAAAATACGCAAACTCTCTCTTGCAAACTCTGTTTTAATACGGTTCAAGGGAATTGAAATTTCATTAATTTTTTTTTATCAGTCAGTTACGATTTTGTTTGTTGATCTCCCAAAATCATTGTGAATTAAAAATAAAAAGACATGAAATTCACAACAATTCAAGTGTCACAAATCCTCTTGTTTGTGGCCAAAGATTTATTTAAAGTAAAAAATTAATGAACAGCAATAAATAGACTTAATATTCTTAACACATTTTTAGCTTAAATTGATGGCGTCATTTTCAATTTAAGCGGAATAATATTGTGCGGTATTTATTCTAATGCCGTCGTCTTGCGTCACACTTCACTCAAGAAAATCTGCACTTAAACTTTAGCCAGTATTCAATTGCCTTCAATTATGCTGTACAGAGAAGAGCCGTCAACTGAATAGGATAGCGAGAGAAAAAAACAATCATCTTAAAAATGATATCTAAACATTAACTGCCTGTTCGCCGATGTCGAAAGCTATCGTTCGTTCGAATAAATAACATTCAAAACAAAAACAAGTTTTGAAAATTGTTTTTGTTTTGAATGTTATTTATTCGAACGAACGATAGCTTTCGACATCGGCGAACAGGCAGTAAAAGAACACTCGATGTTGCATGTAAATAATATTTATTCAATTGAAGAAAAACAAAACAAATCAAACAAAAATAGTGTTTCACAATAATTCGGTCAATTTGAAGAGTGTGTTTGAGTGACAAACGGCCGGCTGTCCCGCTGGCTGGCATGGAGTCGCTACCAGAACGAGTCTATCTCACTAAACAATAACCACTTAAAATTGTATATTTCCGCTATTTAAACTATTGTTAGAAACAAATTTAATTAGATTGAAAGTGTACAATGATTTATGAAAATGCACAAGATAAATGCGTGACAAAACAACGAGAGCAGTCTGGGAATTGTGTAGCAGCAAAACTGCAATAAAATTTTGCCACAAAATAATCAAAAATAATAAAGAGTTTGCCAAATAGGGTTCATCAATTACACATGAAATCCCATGGAAAAAATAGGTTTTGCGTTGCTAAAAAAGGGAAAATTTATTGACATTTTAGGTCCGCAACGGCAACACTGTTTGCAGTTTAAAATACTAAAAGGTTTTTGACAGTTATATCAAGTAGCGTACCGTACAGTTTTAACGGTTTATAGTCAAAAGGGTCCAAAGAACCATGTTGACAATATATAAATTTTAATTAATTACACTGTACAACAAAATGATTTTTTTTCCAAAATAATGTTCTGCCAATTAATTATTGTAGAACGAGTTAAAAAATATATAAATGTATCAGCGTTCTAAAAGTCTACATCTGAAGCTCATTTTACGGCCAATTAAAAGTTACACACTTGTGTAGTTTTTTGGGACACAGTGTATTCAGAACATTTATGCAAAATATTACATTACAAGCAACATGTAATGGAAAGGAAAATATCCTTTAATACAGGGATGTATAATATTCTTTTCTTAAAAGTACCTTTTTGAAAATGTACGTTTTAAGAAAGTACCTTTTTCAATTAAGTGAATATATAAAACAAGAGAGTATACTTTTACTCCTTGTAAGGGCGAATTATTAAAAGAACCAAAATATATTCGTCATAAAGTACGCTAAGAAAGTTCCCTGCAAAAAATTACCAACTTTAGTTTTTACCTCTTTTAACCCCCAAAAGTACATGTAAAGGACTTTTATGAACCAAAACATATTCTACAAGAAAGTACCAAATTTAGTTTTTGCCTCTTTTAACCCCAAATGTTCACGTAACAAAAGAGGACTTGTATGAACCAAAAAATATTCGTGATAAAGTACGCTAAAAAAGCTCTCTGCAAAAAAGTACCAAATTTTTACCTCTTTTAACCCCCAAAATTAAATTAAATTTTCTGAAAATTTCTTCTTAGTCCTACTGAACAGTAGAGTCAAAACTACTATTTTCATACGCTCTTAATAAAAAAATAAAAGAAAAAAACCTGCCCAAGGGTACGATTTTACTATTTTTAAATTCGAATTTTCAAAAAGTACCAAAACAAATACGAGAGTGTTTCCAGAAGTATACAAAGCGTTAAAAGGTTTTCTGCTATGTTGTATAATTAAGATGATATATGGAGTACGAAAAAAGTACCAACTTTTACCCCCTAAAAGTGCCTATAAAGGGTGCTTATTTTTAGAGGAATAGAACTTTGAAATGGCCTGCAACAAAGATGAGTTTTTTGAAATAGATACGAAATTTACTTTATTCAAAAGATATTCTTTTGGACGCAGTCTAATCTGGTGATCCAATTTTCGCCGACTTTTTCCAACACAAGTAGCCGTATATCGTCAGTAATGCGGCGTAAGTTGGAGTGTTGCCATACCAGTGGTCAATTGTTTGGGGCTTATCGGCTTAGAAAAGCAACTTTATATATCTTACAAAAAAAAAAAAAAAAACAGTCTAACGGCGTTAAATCACACGATCTTGGATGACGATTTATGGGTCCGAAAGGTGAAATCGAATTAACTGCTGTGATCACAGTTGCCACTGTGGTACAATTGAATAAAAAATGGTTGTTTTTTTTTACGTTTGGTTCGTTGGTCCATTTTTTCTTCTTTTATGAAAAGTTAACGATTGTAATAACAATAACAAATTTTGAAAGTTTTATCATGCCTGCAAAAATGTATTTACAAAAATTATTACTCTTCATATAAAGTAAAAGATTTGATTCGTTTACAACACTTGATAGTAATCGATTATTACCTATCCACAGTAGTAAATCAAAAAGCTATATTGGCAACACTGATCGATTGTTACTTTTGTTTACAAGTCAGATATTGACAATTTGACTTCAGTGTAAAAAGTATTGTATTATGCTGGTATGCAAATAAAATTGAAAAAATTGGTTCTCTTTTTTTATGGATTTTGGTCCCGAAGAAACATTTAGGGTGGCAACCGTGGCTATGATGAAATATGATGTTGACCGTAAAATACACGTAGTGCACGATGCGTAGTCCGAACAACATCATGCACGATTTGGAAACGTTGTTGGAGCTTATGGCGTTTTCTTTACTCGAAAAAATTTTGCCTTTTTTTAATTGTTTTCTAAAAAGTAACAGTTTGGAGGAGTTTTAAAATAGAAATAGTTTTTCGTACGGGATGTTGAATACATTTCGAATAAATTCGTTGTTTTTAAACGACAGAGTGTGGCCATTATCTACTAAAAAATGTAGAAAATGTTGCACTTTTTTTGTAGAAAAGAAAACAACTTTAGCCATACTAAACATGAACCAGTTGACAGTGGACACAATGGGGGCCGGTTAAGACACTGTTGCCAATTTAAAGTTTTATACATTTTTATAAAACACTTCATAAAAAGCTGTAGAATAATTTGTATGCTTTTGAGTTTGTCTATCGGAGTTTCCGAGAATCGAATCGAATCGAATATCTTTTCTCCCCCTTGCTAACGATTTTTCAAAAATTCCTTCTTTGGATCTAGACATCGGGAGGGAAGCGCATATTAAAAATTTATAGTTCTTTATTTTACTTTAACGTCAGTATTTTATTTATTTTGTTGTTTTTTTTCGATATATTTAATTGCATCTAAAAGTATTTGAGCAGGCATAAAACAATGAAGACGCCATTGGCTGGCCTTCAATAAAACACATCAAATTCCAAAAACTCGGTTCCATTTCCCAAATTTTAAAGATACTCCGTTAATACTCTCTTTGAAGAAACGTCTGATAATGCCAACCTCTGCAAAGTTTAAGCGAAATACGAGTACATCTTTATTTTATAATCTTTCCACTTGAAAAAGTCCCATTTGGATAAAAAAAAAGAAGAAATAAACGAAAGAATTACAGTGTGTAGAAGAGAACATAAGGGAACAAATAAAAATACAAAACATCACTTGGATTTTTATGTATAATTTATTTTTCTTTTACACATGACTGGTGGCTGGCTACCAGTCTTTTTGATCTAAACGTTTAATATGCGAGTACATACAGAATGAAATAAAGAAATACTTAAATGATGGCGAGATGACGACGAAGATGATGATGACACAAGTACAAAGAGCTGTCATTATTCAAGATTATTTGAAAAAGTGCTTAAGTGGCTTTTATTTGTTTGAATATTTGGGAAAAAAAATTCTCAGTAATAAAATATATTTTTAAAAGTTAAGATAATTTCCAAAATTTTGATTTAGAAGAAAAAACTTGGTGTTTTTGTTCCGCCAGTTTTGTAGGCAGACTTTTTTAAATAATATTTGTTGTTGCTTTTTTAAATAATATTTATTGTAGTTAAATTATTATTCTTGCTTCATTATCGAAATTGTCAGTGAACAAGAGAAAATTATCACAAACAAAATTGCACAAAACTAAGTCCTGAGTTGGCAGACAGACCACAAAGTAACTTCACTTCGTCTCTAGTGAAGAACTTCAAAATATAACACCCAATAAAGGCCATTATTCATTCTCTAAACGATTTAGTCCGATGATATATCAGCAAACGGGGGATATTCCCGATAAAAATGAAAGACTCATAACTTTTCTTTACTTATTTGTTTGTTCTTTTCAATAATAAATAAATAAATAAGTGCAAGATATATTAAATAAAAAGTGGTAG
Organism: Linnaemya vulpina; assembly: GCA_963675445.1. Lineage (NCBI taxonomy): Eukaryota > Metazoa > Arthropoda > Insecta > Diptera > Tachinidae > Linnaemya > Linnaemya vulpina. Next base: position 71,380,575 of record OY776280.1, on the reverse strand, counting down.
ATAAATTTCTAATATTCGCCCTTTTCAAATGTTGCACTATGGCAATTTTTCATTAAAAGGTGCAAAAAATGTTGCACCATTTTCTAGAACAGAACACAAGAAAATAATGTGTTAAAGAGCATTTCATCGATCTGCCCGTTATAAACATTTTACGAATCATTTCATTAAAGCAAGCACTCACATGCGATTAAAGTGTTACTTTTTATGTTGCAACATTTTTATGTGACAGTATGCGCCTGCGTAGTTTTAAACGTGCAGGCGGATTGTAAAAAAAAAAATTCTATACGTTATTTGGTAAGATGAAATTTGAGTTGAAGGAAAGATTAATTTTGTAGTTTCTCCCTGAGAAAATTGAAAATTTTTTAAAATCAAGAAAGTTATTCGTTTTAACTCGTTTTATAAAAATCCGAGTTCTCATCAGATCTCGACGTTCTGAGTCCCTAGAAAGCTTTTCTGACTACTTCTGGGAGTTTGTCTTTATGCCGGCATATATATATATATATATATATATATATATATATATATGTATATATATATATATATATATATATATATATATATGTTTGTGTGTGTGTGAGTGTGTATTGTGTATACATGTGTATGAGTGTGTGACCCGCTTATAGCTTTTAAACGACTTAAGCGAATCGAGCATTCCACAGAGTTCGTTCAAGCTGAGATTTCCTGTGAATTGATATCGATTCGATAGATTTCGAGAGATCTTATAACCAATTAAGAAACCTTTGTTCCATGTATGGTTTTTTGGAACAACGATTCCTCAAGTTACTTAAGCTCAGATCTATTTTCGCTTACCGGTTTAAAATCAAAGGAGTCCTTGGTAAGATGTCGTGATTTCAAAAATAATTCTTCGAAATTATATTTTTGAATAGGACTCGAAAAACTACATCAATCACTGCTAATCACATGAGAAACGAGGTACAGGGACAATTACAACTCACCTCTGCACCGCACAACAAACAACTCTGGTTTACAGCCAATATTATTAGTGATGCCAAGTTCACAAATTATCAAGATTGCACAAAATATGTAATTTTTACATAAATTTTATGAGAAATAATCTTTAAAGAACTGTGTAAAATTAAATAAAACAAGAATTTGTATCTGCTTCTAATTTTGTGCTGCTATATAAAATATATATAAAAAACGAACTAGATGTTTTTTTTTTGTTTGACCTCGATAATTCTTCAAGCTCCCTGACAACTTAAATAAATAAATAAATTAAGAGAAAAATAAGTATATGTTTCACCTTGATCTTGAAGAATTTTTTGAAATGGTGCAATAGCACCCAAAATATATTTAAAACTTTAATAATAATATTTCATGGTTAGTACATTTATTTTTAATTCAAGGGCGTATCAGAATATCTATTTTAATCTTTTTCATCCATCCGGTGTAAAACGATTAATTTTTTGGCTTTTTCTTTTTAATTGTAGTATTTGGTCTACATAAATTTTACATAAATTATATTGTAAACAAGCATTTTACTGCAAAATTATTTTTATGCAATTCTATGTCTTGAGATTTTTTTTAATATGATTTATAAGCCTCATGGAGTTTTTTCCAAAGTACAACAATTGCACCAACAAAGAAGCCTGTTGTTTTTAAATTCACATATTTTTTTTTATTTATTTCTTTTTTTTGCAAATGATACTTTTACACGCGAGCAAGTGAAGTATTCAGTATTTTTTTTTTTTTTTTTTGAAGTTATTGTTTAATCATCTTGTTTTTTTTATTATTTTTATTTTTTTATTTTAGCATTTCAGTCTGCCAGTGTTTGTTCATTTATCTCCATCCTCTCATCTGCCATAGACTGCTATTGTTGTCTAATTTTTTAAATGATGAGAAAAATTCGCACATTTATTAAAATTTATTTCGATGATTTTCGTTTTCATATTAATGCAGTGAAAAGTGTTGAGTTATTAAAGTAAATTTACATAAAAATTGGCAAAATCTTAAAATAATCAGACGTTTTTATTACTACGCGGCGATTATTTATGTATTTTACCTTTTACATCAATTTTAAGATGAGTCATGATGATATTTAAGTAATTAGATGTGTACATAAATATCGCTCGTTTGCTTGAATAGTGTCATAACTCAAGAAATGAAAAAAAATTGTTTTTCATAAAACGCTTTCTAAGTTTTATATTTTCAAAAGCGATATTGTTGCCTTTTTTCTGTATTCTAATTTGGATAACAGCAATTTGTTAAGCTCTCTTTTCTTAAAAAAAATTCTAGAAAATAAAAATAGATCTTATGACACTTTCAATGAGAATTGACTGTAAAAATGTGCTAGAAAAGAAGAGGAACTTTGAGCGCCACCAAATTAAAAATTCGAAATAAACTTGCACACTCATTGTAGCCCCCCTAATAAATGAATAAGTCGTTCATTATATTGATCGTGTCAGATATTCCCTTCCCGTATTATAAATGACGACATTGACTTCATGTCAACACGTTCGCAAAATATGTTCTATCAGCTGATGTCAATAATTTACTATCTCTTGGTATTCTCTGGGGGTATAGAATTTTGATAGAGCAGAGAGTGGACAAGTGACAATTTTCTTTTGTTTGTCGTCCTCATGTGACATCAATATCGTCATACACAATGAGACAAATTTCTTAATGTAAATGAATGAAAATTTAGCGAATCTATTACTGCCGTAGAAATTCATTATATTTATAACACACTTTTATGTATATATTCATGTGTTCTTTTCTAGAAAATGTGTAACATTTTTTGCACTTTATTTTCTAACAAATTAATTTCCTCGAATAAGATCCATTGTTTTATTTTGGATCCTAATATGAATATCGTAGCAATTCGGTATATTATTAACACAGATTTATGTATGTATTCATGTGTTCTTATCTAGAAAATGTGCAACATTTTTTGCACTTTATTTTGTAACAAATTAATTTCCTTTCTAAAAAACATACCGCTTCCTCGAACAGTATCCTTTTTGTTTTGTTTTGGATCCTAACATAACAATAGCGCTTTCACTCCTATGACTCAAAGAGTAGTTTTTAAGTATCTGCCCCTAAAGGTTTGGCAACTGACGGCTTCAGAATATATTATTTTCTATACTCGACGTCTTGTGAATAGGCCGGCAGTTTATAAAAAACATTATCATTAGAGACAATCCCCCTTATTCTGTAATTATTTGTCAAAGATATATGACAATACTAAATATGAAACACTTCTGTATTAATTTTGTACAACAATTGGGAGTTTCCAACAGGGGCTTGTGTATCCAAGAACCTTCGATACAAGACAATACTAAATATGAAATACTTCTGTATTAATTTTGTCAAAGATATATGACAATACTAAATATGAAAGACTTCTGTATTCATTTTGTACAACAATTGGGAGTTTCCAACAGGGGCTTGTGTATCCAAGAACCTTCGATACAAGACAATACTAAATATGAAATACTTCTGTATTAATTTTGTCAAAGATATATGACAATACTAAATATGAAACACTTCTGTATTCATTTTGTACAACAATTGGGAGTTTCCAACAGGGGCTTGTGTATCCAAGAACCTTCGATACAAGACAATACTAAATATGAAATACTTCTGTATTAATTTTGTCAAAGATATATGACAATACTAAATATGAAACACTTCTGTATTCATTTTGTACAACAATTGGGAGTTTCCAACAGGGGCTTCTGTATCCAAGAACCATCGATTTGATAGATGGTTAATTTTTATTACACACTGCCATTGTTTATTTTAAAAAAAATATTACTAAAGTTTATCTTAATTAAAACGATTTTATCCCATTCTTTATCACATGCACTTTAATAATTCAGTAGTTAATTGGTTTTTTTATGTGTATCGTTATTTATTTTAGCTTTAATGTAATTCAATACACTCCTTTAACAAATAAAATAAAGTAAATGCACGCATACTTACATAATAATGTATGTGTGCATGTATGTGATACTTATGTACATAAGTATATACATATTTATATATTTAAATAATTAAGAAAAAAAAACTAAACTGTAAACAAGCAACACAAAAGCTAAAATTACCACTGACAGAATTAAGCCGGCCATGTGTTTTGTTTTTGTTTTTTCTTTTCTTAGCGTTGCCAGTTATCGTACACTCACTCCATGCTGCCATACCATCTGTTTAGTGTATCATTTACACGGTAACTGTTGAATTGCGTTTGTCGTTTATTGAAAACAATTAGGGGGAATTAGTTTGACAACTATAAACACACTATTAGAAATCAATTGGCTCAATAATCGAATAGCACACGCATGTTTGTATGAACATTTATGTGTGTTTGTAAATGTGTTTGTTTACACAAACAATTAGTTGTAATTATTGGAAACTTAAATAGTTTACTTGTCTGTTTTTATGATATTTTTCTTGAAAAAAAGAAAACAAAAGGATGGTGAAAGAAGTAGGTACATAAAATATTTTTTGTTTTATCTAACTTTAAAGGGCTGCAGTCAAACTCAGCGTTCTGAACAATTCTTTATAGCCTTCCCCATATGTACTATACATGTCTATATACATACATATAATTGTTCCTCAATTAGTTCTATTTGTAAACAAAACACAAATTATATTTGAAGATTTTGAAAATGAGCAACAAAATTAGTTTAGTCATCAATTTTGAGTCATAAAATAATAACCATAAATAATAAGCAAACGAAATAATATGTATTCGTGGTATTTATTCCTTATTTAGAATGAAAAATAATAAAAACAAAAAAATACTTTTTAGTATTTGCGAACAACGCGAACAACGCAAAGTTTTGTAATAAAAATACGACACAAGTGTTGTCAACACGCTGCCAAAAATAGTCATTGTAATTGAAACGGATTTAGCATAAAATTGACACGAAAAATAACACGGCAAAATATCAATTGAGAAACATTTTGTTGCACATGTGAAATAATAAAATAAAATAAATATAATATCGGGTGTTTTTTATAGAGTGGTACAACTTTGAGTTGGCATCACTGCTTTATTTGGCCACCCATTTAACAGCTGATAGTTGCTTTGACATTTCATTATGGATCGACTTGCACCAGAGCAACGCGTGCAAATTGTTGAAATTTTTAATCAAAATAATGGTTCTGTTCGTCAAACTTATCGTGCCCTTCGTCTATTCAAAAATTTTATTTTCCGATGAAGCCCATTTTCGGTCGAATGGGTGCGTAAATAAGCAGAATTGTCGCATTTGGAACGAGGAGAATCCACAAGCTTTTGTCGAAACAGCATTCCATCCACAGAATGATTGGCCCATATGCCTTCAAACACGATGATGGTCAGAATGCTACTGTCAATGGTGAACGGTAGAGGAACATGATTCCAAGTTATTTTTAGTACCTCAATTAGCTGGCATTAATCTTGCTGACATGTGGTTCCAACAGGACGGAGCCACATGCCACACAGCGCGCGCTACAATTGATTTACTCAAGGAAACTTTTGACGAAAAAATTATTTCACAAAATGGCGCCCAAGATCGTGTGATGTAACCCCATTGGATTATTTGCTTTGGAGTTATGTAAAGTCACTTGTGTACGTCGATAAAACACAAACAATTGAACGCCTGAAAATCAATATTAGAAAAGTTATCGGATACGGCCGCAAATGCTGCGAAAAGTTTGTGAAAATTAGTGTTCCAGATTGCGACTTGTACACGTCAGCCGTGGCGGCCATATGGCCGAAATCATATTTAAACGTTAATGTCATAAAATTTTCTATCCCATAAATACCGCTTCATTGATATTAAAAACATATTACTTTCTTTTATTATGATTTAAACTTGTATTGCTCTATAAAAAACACCCGATATTTCATACGGTGACTGAAGCACAAAATTTTCGATACAATCAATAACTTCTAACAATTGGGAGCCCGTCATATACAAATGAGGTACCCTAAGGAGGATAACTGTTCGTATATGACTCTGGCGAATAATAAAATCCCACTTTGGGAATTTCAGAAATAGAGGGGATTTCATCAGAAACAAATCTTGTTTCTCATAATTTTTCCCAAATTTAAAATGAATTCAAGGTGTTCATGGAGGGGTTTCTGTTTACTCTCTGCATGTGTATTTCACTGGAGCTTATGCAGATCATCTGGCAACTTCTTCATAAAACTCAAACGAATAAGAAGTTTAAATAAATATGAAAGTCATAAAGAAGACTCATTGATTTCCTTCTCTTTTTATTTTCTTACTTTACTATTCCGAATTATTTTCCAATTCTAATTGTAGTTTCAAGAGATAAAGAAGAAATTGCACTTAAATGAAAGTGTTAAATCTCATTCCATTTCCCTACCGCCGCATTAAATGGGAATTCCCATTAAGTGGGGATTTTCCGTCGAAAATAGGGATTGTTTTTGAATACAAGAAAAACCTAAAGAGAACAATTTTGGTTCAATATTTTTTTCAAATGCGGTATGAAATTTTATTACAATCTGAGTAGCCGTTTAGAAACTACAGCATTAATTTTTTTTTTTTTCAAACCCCTGGGCGCTGTTAATCCACACAAAATGCGCTTCTTTGCAATTACAGAGCACAAAATTTAATTATTAATATTTTTGTTCTAAACCGTTTTTATTTGACTTGACAAAAAAAAAGATCATCCTGTAAATTTAAACTCAAAGAAGGGTAGAATATATGAAACGCGTTACTGCACGAATGGGCCTTTTGTACTAGATATTCAATATTTAAAAATAACTTAAACAAAAACGGAATATTTTTTACTTACTCCTGCCCGTTGTCGTTTCACAATTACCGCCACTGACCATACTATTCATACTTGTCTGTAGCACCTGAGCCGGATGATTATCATCCATTATTTGCAGCTGCCCCTGTCCACCCACTATTTGTGTACTGTGGTGTTGTTGTTGTTGCTGCTGTTGCTGTTGTCTAACATTTAAACTAGACTCGTATTGTATTGCTTTTTGTTGGTAGTCCAAAAAGGCATCATCCCTCTCGCCCCGTAAACAAGAGGCGAAACCTCTTGAATTCGAGCTGCGTCTCTGTGGTACAGCCAAAGCAGCTGCATCCTTTTCCAACGATCTACAGTACAAGTGTGTAGTTGTGGTACGCTGTAAAGATTGTGATTTATTTGAACCCGTCGTCGAGGTGTTCATGCCACCGCCATTTTCTACAACAATCGGTGTAGTCAGTGTCACCTCGGAATGGATAATGTGCAGGGGTGTTGATGAATTCGATGGGGAGGCGGCGGCGGCTGCGCCGGCATTATTACGTTTATCTTCCGAAGCCGGTATAGCAACACAATTCATGTTTGTTGTGTCTTACAAGCGAATTTGATTTGAGTGTTTAATTAAATTAATTTTTGGTTTTGAGTTAAGGTAGATTTTTTGCTGCATTTAAAAACTTAATAAATAATTTTTAGATTAACATTTTTGGGGCAGTGCTTTTTGGATTCGATTTTATTTTATTTTATTTTTGTTTGTTTTTTAATTTTTGAGATTTTTTCCTTAAGGAAGTTTAATTTTTGTTTTCATTCGTTGGAGTGGAATAAATGCTGCAAAAAAATATTTGAAATTAATTGATATTTTTCTTGGTGGGGAAATTTTTGAGCGCCACATGATTTTTTGCAAAATTTTAGTTACTTCTTTTTTAAAGTTTTTACTTTAAAACAACCATCAAATCAAAGTCACAATTTTAATTTAAAAAAAAAACTCTATGAGGAAAAACTTTCGAAATTCAGCTGGAATTTAACAAAACGCAGTTCCAGTTACCATGTGAATAATACAACAACAAATTAAGAGTTCTAACCTCATTTTTAAACAGGATTAAATTAATTGTTTTCTCATACAACTCAACTTAAAAAAATGTATTTTTGAATTTTGTTGATTTTAATAATTTTTTTTTTTTTTGTATTTTCAAACAACTCAAAATACAAACAACTTCAAATTGAATTCCAAATTGTTTACAAATTAAAAATGTTCATTATAAATTATTTTGTATTTATCTTTACTTTTCATCAAATTTGTTGAAATGAGTTTGATGAAATCATCAAATACAAATTAAAACGGATGTCAAGATAAATTGTCCAGCCTTTTTGTATTCATTTATTTGATCTCCCCAAGTATTAAAGCCCAAAATCAACAACATTTTGAAAGCCTAGAGACAACAGCAGGAAATTACTGTGGGCGTTTTTCAGCCAAACATTAATAAGAAGTATTTGAAGAATTATCATGAAATTTGCAAAAAGAAATTTCTATTTAAGAACAGTATTTTCTTTTTTTTTTCTTACACTGCCTGTGACAATTTGAAATGCGAGTGACAATTTGGCGTAGAAACTGCAAACTCATGCTTCAGTCATGTGAGCGGACGCAATTTACATGGAACCCAACAACAGCATTTCTATTTTTTTAATATCTGTCAAACAAAATGCACAGAAAATGAGATGTGAACAAGAAGTACATTCTTCTGAATACACAAACAACATCAAAAGACGAAGAAGAAGCAAAAATAAAAATAAAAAGACAGAAAAATATTAAATGGCACGTAACTTAAGAAAACTACTTGGGTTTGCTTTACATGCCAAGTTCAATACCCTACATCTTCCTCTTCTTCTCCTTCTCCCTCTTTAACCAGAGTTCTATTTCATAATTTCTTTTCGTTTCTTTTTTTTCCAAGTTACATTTTTATTACCTCAACCATTAAAAACATTAGGAAACTTTTGTTGTATTACACGAGAATATCTAGAAGTATTCAAGTTCATGTTTTGCTAGAATTTCGTAATTTTTTGTTTGTTTTTTAATGACTGGTTTTTATACATTTTTGGCAACATTACAAATCTTATTAGGCAATTTCAAGTTCTTTTTAAAAGGAAAAACTCTTAATTGAATGTAAAATTCAAACTACTGGGGTGTTAAACTGAAACAAGTGCAAAATTTGACGCAAAAATATCATTAAAAAAAACAACAACAACTAAATAATACAAAATACACACGAAAATAGAAAAACAAACAAATTCAACTTTCACAATACATTGTCAATTGCATGTATTCGTACGTGTGTGTGTGTGTGTATGCCTGACTGCATGTGTGGAAACAATCGCACTAAAATATTTAACTGTAATTAAAAGAACCATAAACGAAAAAACTTCAACGTTAACAATTAAAACTGCAAAGATTCACACTTTGGCAATTGAAATTAATTCAACACACACTCAAGTGTTTCGAATAGATTTGGCAGCACTTTCAACAATGTTACGGGTGGCCACTCTACTCACAGTAATGCCAGACCAATTGCTGTCGTTCGAAAACGTTTCTTTAAGGAAATTTCTTTCGATACAAGAAAAATGCAACAGCTTGCAACGAAATAATTCCCACCGATATATCCCCCAAAGAAATGGATCTTATACATGCCTAAAAAAGGGCTGGCTGTTTGGAAAAATCTCATACTATATTTTGAAAAAAAAATCGCTCACAACAAAAACATGAATTTTAGGTTTTCCCTTAAAGTAATTGTTTGACAGAATGACCGGGAATACAAGAAAATTTTGTTGCAGTGAAATAAACAGCAGCTGTTAAATTGAATTAATATTAATAGGCTAATTGTTCGAAATTAATTTGAAATCTCAGAAAGACATGATGATAAATATTCCAAGGCACAAAGGAAAGTCGACATCAGTTTTATTCAACTTACACAGCAGAGCAGAACAGCTGTTTTCGAAAGTCGCAACACTTTCATCATCAGTGCTCACTACACGTGAGTTTGTCACCACTTTTTAGGCGGCTCAGTTGAATGTGATAACAGTTCCTATTTACGCAAATTTTATTGTGAAAAAGAATCCGAAAACTGTATCAACCCGATGTTAACACGTTTTTGTTTTAATACCCGCGTTACCGTTTGATAATTTTCTTCATGTCACATTTTTCTGAAGCTGTTTCGACATCCTGGAGTAGACAGTTATTTTATAATGGAATAACTCCCATACAAGAATATGTTGTTGCAATGAAATAAACACGATCTGTTTCGACATCCGGGACCAGACAGTTATTTTATAATGGAATAACTCCCATACAAGAATATGTTGTTGTAATGAAATAAACACGATCTGTTTCGACATCCGGGACCAGACAGTTATTTTATAATGGAATAACTCCCATACAAGAATATGTTGTTGCAATGAAATAAACACGATCTGTTTCGACATCCGGGACCAGACAGTTATTTTATAATGGAATAACTCCCATACAAGAATATGTTGTTGCAATGAAATAAACACGATCTGTTTCGACATCCGGGTCCAGACAGTTATTTTATAATGGAATAACTCCCATACAAGAATATGTTGTTGCAATGAAATAAACACGATCTGTTTCGACATCCGGGACCAGACAGTTATTTTATAATGGAATAACTCCCATACAAGAATATGTTGTTGCAATGAAATAAACACGATCTGTTTCGACATCCGGGACCAGACAGTTATTTTATAATGGAATAACTCCCATACAAGAATATGTTGTTGCAATGAAATAAACACGATCTCTTTCGACATCCGGGACCAGACAGTTATTTTATAATGGAATAACTCCCATACAAGAATATGTTGTTGCAATGAAATAAACACGATCTGTTTCGACATCCGGGACCAGACAGTTATTTTATAATGGAATAACTCCCATACAAGAATATGTTGTTGCAATGAAATAAACACGATCTGTTTCGACATCCGGGACCAGACAGTTATTTTATAATGGAATAACTCCCATACAAGAATATGTTGTTGCAATGAAATAAACACGATCTGTTTTGTTCTCTTCCAAGTGGTGTCCATAATAATATTTATAACACTGAATTAATGGACTCAAGTGAAACCTAAACTAATGGCATTTTCTTTTCTAGGAAATATGTAAAACAGAAATTATTTTTCGTAAAAGATGTGAGATTGATTTCTATTGAATTCTTGATTTTCAAATGACGGAATGTTGCCGTTTTCTTTTGAAAAGTGTAAGAAATGTTGCATTCTTTTTTAGAAAAGAACTCAACATAATTCTACTAAAACCTAAGAAACTTCATACTTCCTTTTCCAATAAAAAAAAAATTAATAATATAAAAAAACGGTGGACCCTATTCTATTATCTGAATTTCTATTATTTGAATTTTCAAATCAGCCGATTGCCGCGTTTTTTGGTAATTGAGATTACCAACTGATCAGATACATAATTTCGCTATTTTTCAAAACAACATCACTTTTTTCGAATTTTTTCGCTGACGACATCTCACGAACGGGTTAAACGATTTTGATCCGGTTTGCGGTGGAGTCAATCGGTGAAGGCATTGAAAAGTTATTCTAAAAAAAATTACGTTTTTAAAAATCATATTTTTTTAAAGTCTTTTTGAAACATTTTAATATCTACCGGTTCTAAGTTCAGAAACGCTCTTCAGATCTTTAGCAGTTTGAGTCAATTCGCTTCAGCCCTTCGAAGATTATAAGAAGGGCTCTCGAAATTAGTCAGGACGATTTCTAGGATCTCATGAGAACTAGATTTTTTATTTTCAAAACGGGATAAAATTAATAACTTGCCGGTTTTTTAATGTTTAAAATTTTCCTAGCGGGAAGTTAAAAATCGTATAGAGGACCTTGGAACTTTTATAATGTTTGCCAGTGAAAAACAAAAACGAAGTAGAAAAATGTAAAACATAAATCTGACAAAATTTCATACATTTTTTTTTTTGGAATAACACTTTAGTAAAATAATTAACATCGTTGCTGCTGGGTTTTGAATGAAATTATATATAAATCTTTTTACGAATTGCTGTTTTGCTTACTTCCCTAGTTAAATATATACGAGTCTATCGTGTCAATATGGGGTGCATGTCTGTCTACCACTTTTTATAGTTTCAATCACTTATTTTTTTTGTTGTTCTTTCTCTCTTTAATTGACCACATTTTCAGTTTATTCCTTTTAGTTATTTTAACCACAAACTTCCGCCGGTTTTTGTGTTTAAAATATTCAGTTTGATTTGGCTCATTTTTTTACTTATTTTTTTTTATTTTATGGGGTTTCCTTTTACGTTTTAGTGTTTTGCGCTTTTAGCTCATGGCCTGGGTAATTTTGCTTTGATCAAGTGTTTCGTTGTCTTGATTCCTTTTTTTTTTTTTTTTTGTCTCCAGAACTTGTTTAAAATTTTATGCAAAAATTTGTGTTTGTACTTTGAATGAAAATAAAAAATATATATAGTGAAACGTATTTCTCAACCAAAGAAATTTTGTTCAAACTTTTAATCAGTTTGATGCCATCAGCTTCGGAAGTATTCCCCAGCCTTTTGAGTTTTTCTCATCAGCTATAATTCAAAGTGGTAACGAAATAGCGAATATTAAAAACCATTTAAAATATGAGGGCCATGTAAATGTTGGTCTTTTGACAAGTTGCCAACAATGAATCCAAAAGATCTATTGGATGACAAATTTGTTACTACAAATATAAATAAATTTCCAACAGCCTTAAAAACTATAAAACAATACATTCGGATTTTTATTTGAAATTATTTAATTCTTTAATTTTATATCCCGTTTTTATGCCAAAAAAAAAAAGTAAATTTAATTCAATTGAATTAGAAGGAACCGCTTGATTTATGGAACATTAAAACTATTTTCCTTTATTTTAAATTTAATTTTCCCCAGAATATCTTTCATTAACGCGTACATTTGTAGGTGTGTGTTCTCATTTAAAATAAACATTTAATAGTTTATAAAAGTTTGTTGAAAGATTGAGGCAAACATTGTAGCCGACGTCGTCGCTGGTAATTCTTAAGCTTCCAGCTTTTTTCCCCGTATGTTTATGATTTAGCGCTCCACTGGCAAGTTCAAGTAGCATTTTGTGTTTACTTTAACACCAAAGACTGATGAATTTTGAAAATACATATTTAAATAAAATGTTTTTTGTTTGTTGGGAGTATTTAAAAAAAAAAAATTTTAATTTATAAATTTATTTTCTGACATTTTACTGTTATGACAAAGGAAATTTCCAACTCTTTTATTGTACAAGTTTTTATATTGTGCATATATGCATAGAAATACCTTTCAATCTAGATATTTTTTATCAATAATGGTGGAAGGTAACATACTTAAAATGGTACCACAAATAAATGTGTTTTTTGTATTTGTTTACTATCACTGCCAGCTGCATAACATCCCCCCCACCAAAAAATTCCCTAGATAAATTTATTTCAAGTTATATGGTTTTCTTGTTTTTCTTTCTATTTTCTATAACATTTTGTCGGAAAGATCAATTGTCTGTTATCCATCCGAAGTAGTTTCGTTGTCTGCATGTAAAACTATTGAAAATCGAACGATTTTGTTAAAGAACGAATTTAATTTCCTCAACAAAATAGTCTGGCAGCACTGGATTTAAGTTTTTACTTTTTACCATCAACCAACTTTTTATTTATTAATTCTAATTTTTATTTATATATTTTTTTAAAGAACGAATTTAATTCCCTCTAAGCAATAATCTGACAGCATTGGATTTAAGTTTTTACTTTTTACTATCAACCAATTTTTTATTTATTTATTATAATTTTTATTTATATATATATTGTTAAAAAACCAATTTAACTCCCTCTAAGAAATAATCTGGCAGCACTGGATTTAAGTTTTTACTTTTTACCATCAACCAACTTTTTATTTATTTATTATAATTTTTATTTATATATTTTGTTAAAAAACGAATTTAACTCCCTCTAAGAAATAATCTGGCAGCACTGGATTTAAGTTTTTTACTTTTTACTATAAAACAACTTTTTATTTTTTTTTATAATTTTTATTTATATATTTTGTTAAGGAACAAATTAAATTTCCTCCACAAAATAGTCTGGCAACACTGGATTTAAGTTTTTTACTTTTTACTATCAACCAATTTTTTATTTATTAATTTTAATTTTTATTTACATATTTTTTTAAAGAACGAATTCAATTTCCTCCACAAAATAATCTGGCAGCACTGGATTTAAGTTTTTACTTTTTACCATCAACCAACTTTTTATTTATTTATTATAATTTTTATTTATATATTTTGTTAAAAAACGAATTTAACTCCCTCTAAGAAATAATCTGGCAGCACTGGATTTAAGTTTTTTACTTTTTACTATAAAACAACTTTTTATTTTTTTTTATAATTTTTATTTATATATTTTGTTAAGGAACAAATTCAATTTCCTCCACAAAATAATCTGGCAGCACTGGATTTGAGTTTTTACTTTTTTCTATCAACCAATTTTTTATTTATTAATTCTAATTTTTATTTACATATTTTTTTAAAGAACGAATTCAATTTCCTCCACAAAATAATCTGGCAGCACTGGATTTAAGTTTTTTACTTTTTACTATCAAACAATTTTTTATTTTTTATTATAATTTTTATTTATATATTTTGTTAAGGAACAAATTCAATCTACTCCACAAAATTATCTGGCAGCACTGGATTTGAGTTTTTACTTTTTACCATCAACTAACTTTTTATTTATTTATTATAGTTCCTTAATAGCGGGGATACTCATATATCATAATATAATACCATGAAAATATACGACTGCATCTCTGGTGCAAGTCTCAAGAGGGATATTTTTAAAGGGAAATTTTCAACTAAAATTTTTGACAGTTCATAAATCCGAGGTGTTTTCATGAGTCAACACATTTTTAATGCCAATAACAGGGAAATTTTTATTTGTTTTTCATTTGCCTGCATAAATGTTTACATTTAGTTGAAACATCCCAGTTGGCCATGCCCTCCAGACATGTTTAAGGAAGACTACAATATAATATTATGTCGTAGAAGACATACTCGAGACAATACAAGATAAGATAAACAATACAAGACAAGATGAGCAACTATACCGCTCAGCTTGTCGTTGACCTCTCAAAAACAAACAGTTTCATTGAAAACAAATCGAACGATAGATTGTTGCCAGATGTTAACTAACAACACTGTTCTTTAAACTGTCGATTAAAAATCCCAATCGACAACTCGTCGTCCAAAACAATGTCGTCTATGACACTTTGGTCAACTGGGATTGTATATGTACACACCCATACACACAGTATATATTTTTTGTTATTAAATTGTAGTTTATATTTTTTATTTTTGCCTTTTTTAAATTGTATAAAATGTTTAATTTACTTATTATAATTTTCAACAAATTACTTTATGTTTTAAGCCAAGAATTTTCTTCCTACTTTCATATTTAGCCACCGATTTTCGTTATGCTTCATTAAATTTACACTTTATTTAATACAACTTCATTAAAGTAGTGGAAAAACGTATGTAGAGTGCAACCAGGGAAATGTAAAATATGTTATGCAAAACTTGCCCAGTGATTTATATTTAATTATATGAATATTTTGCTGTCTACGTCTAAATAGGAATGCAAGTAAGTGTGTGTGTGTGTGTGTGTGTGCATATCAAATAAATAATTTTCCAATAAATTGAAAAAATATGCAAAATAAATGATTGAATATTAAATTCACTGTTATTATGAACGCAGTTCTTTCTCCACCAACAGGTTTTATTTACCTAAACGCATGTGAAGTTAACAACAACCGCTAAACAACAAAGAGAAACACAGCAACAACAACAAGAAATACTTATGAGGTGCGCTACAATGTGATATAATTATATTTAAGTTTTTTAAATTTAGCTCTAGATAATAAATATGTTTCATGTGCGTCGGAAGGAAGATTCGCGTTAACAATCAGAGACTTAAGCCGAGAGCACGTTATACCATGTTCAGACATTCCCCTTAATACCGTGTCCTGACATACCCCGTAATTACGCAATTAGCGCATTTTTTGCAATTAAGGTCTTAATACCGTGTCCTGACATAAACCCTTAATCGCGCAATTAGGGCATTTTTCTGCAATTAAGGCCTTAATACCATGTCCTGACAAACCCCTTAATTGCGCAATTAGGGAATTTTTCTGCAATTAAGGCCTTAATTGACCACAATTTATCGTACAATAAGTCAATTAATAAATTGAGCAATTAGTAGTTAATTGTATCACTAATTGCGTAAAACTCGAATTGCAACCCTGGTCATAAGTATTTTTTATTAAGAACTGTGTTCAGTGAGCAGAAAAATTTCCTATAAAGGCGAGCCGAATGTCAAAATAAAGAAAACAAACTGAATTTGCAAACAGACTAGACTGAACTCCAGTAAATAAACTTTGAAAATTGTCAAGTTTTCCTTTTTCTTTTTTGTAAGCACTGATAATTTTGAATCAAAAACCGGTCGCAATGACTCCAAGAGCTCCATATTTCTATTTTAGGCAAGTAAAATTTTTTTTTTAAACCAAAATTTGCATGCATTTTTAAAATTTACGAAACAAATAAAAAGAATGTTTTTGTTTCAGCTGTCAAATGATAATTGAGTCAGCTAAATCGAGTATGTGTGAACACCAGATTTAATTGCTCAATTAAAATTAAATTGACTCAATTAGAAATGCATGTCTGAACACTGTATTAGGGAATTTTCTAGCATCACATTTTGTGCTCCCATTTAAAAATGAAGCAGTAGGGAAGGCATTCTCACACGACACGCGTTTATATCATTGCAAATAGCCATACTCTTGTGTACCCGAGCCAAAGTTTGTCATATTTGCATATAAATTTCGTTGTCTGGCACTGCGTATTTCTAAATCACAACTCATATTCGCTATCGGCTTTACTTTTTGCGTAGCTGCATGTACTGTAACCCTATCACTTCGATGCGCAACTGCTACTCAAGCAGCTACATTTTATTAAGGTTTTTTTTTATTGAGTTTTCTTTTAAAAGTTTTTAAAATGTTTATTGTTCACATGATTAAAACTTTAATAATGAAATATTTATGGCTAAACAATGGGCCGAGAAACATATTATGATTAGCCAAACAAAACTATACGCATATTAATTAATAGCTGGCTAAAGTTTATTAACACAAAATGTATATATATTTTTCAATAACAAACACGGTTTTGTTTAAATATATTATGCGTGAAAGTGTTGAAAAGAAAATAATAAATAATAGAGTTAATGCACAAACATACGCACACGGTTAAACTACAAAATAATATTAACTCGAAAGGGGCATTTTATTTAACAATTTTTAATGAATTGAAAAAAAAAACAAAAAAACAATGTGAAATGTGAAAGTTGGGATGGTTTAAAATATATTACACGCAATTTTTCTCTATATAAAAATTTTGTTTTGAAGTTTTGAAATATTTCCAAAATTGCATACACAAAACGAATGAAAGAAAACTAACTGTCAAAATATATATAACCCGTACTCTTAATTTGACACTTGGCGCACTAGACATTGTGGTTTGTTGTCATGCTTTACGGTATTGCCAATGTCAAAAGAAGTGCAAAACCAACAAACTAACGTGGCTGTAATATGATACTAACCATAAGTACATACAAGTAAATAATATAACAAAATCGTCAGAGTAGTTTCAAGAATATATATTGCCAAAGTTGAAGTTATAGTTTGTGCAAAAGTAAATTAATACTTTAGGAAAACAGTTGACAGACCACAAGCTGGCTGGCCTTTATATTTTGTCAGCGGAAAAGCCCTAAAAAGGTTTCCCATATCATTTATTAAATATTAGTCACAAAGATTAATGAGTTAATTTTATTGTATATAAAAAAAAAATCTAGACAAATTGTGGTTTATTTGCTGACACAGTACATAAACTGAAACAATAGTATAGCGCGTGTTTTTAAATAGCAAAATTTGTAAAATAATATGAGAGGAAATCCAAAAAGATTGAAATGTTAACAAGAAAGTACGATAATTGAGATAAATTGGAATTCAAATCAAATTTTATTGTAAAATTCAAACAATATTCAAACCCTCAATTTGTACTTTTAAACTAATACCAAGTGGCAACTCAACGAAACAAACACAAAGAAAATGTGGCAGCACAACATAAAAGGAAACCAGTGTCTGCATCAATCTGTTCCTTTAACCTGAAACCAAGTGGTAACACGAAAATGGGATATACGGCTGTTTTCTTAGCATAAAGAAAATGTGGCAGCACAATATGAAATTAAATCAGTGTGTGCGTCAATTTGTTCTTTTAAACTTAAACCAACTGGCAACTCAAAAATGGGAAGTACGGCTGTTTTCTTAACACAAAGAAAATTTGGCAGCACTGTATAAAAAGAAATCAGTGTGTGCGTCAATCTGTTCCTTGAAACTAAAACTAAGTGGTAACTCGGGAATGGCAAGTACGGCTGTTTCCTTAACATAAAGAAAATGTGGCAGCACTGTATAAAAAGAAATCAGTGTGCGCGTAAATCTGTTCCTTTAAACTAAAACCAACTGGCAACTCGTAAATGGCAAGTACGGCTGTTTCCTTAACACAAACAAAATGTGGCAGCACAATATGAAATTAAATCAGTGTGTGCGTCAATTTGATCTTTTAAACTTAAACCAACTGGCAACCAAAAAATGGGAGGTACGGCTGTTTTCTTAACATAAAGAAAATTTGGCAGCACTGTATAAAAAGAAATCAGTGTGTGCGTCAATCTGTTCCTTGAAACTAAAACTAAGTGGTAACTCGGGAATGGCAAGTACGGCTGTTTCCTTAACATAAAGAAAATGTGGCAGCACTGTATAAAAAGAAATCAGTGTGCGCGTAAATCTGTTCCTTTAAACTAAAACCAACTGGCAACTCGTAAATGGCAAGTACGGCTGTTTCCTTAACACAAACAAAATGTGGCAGTACAATATGAAATTAAATCAGTGTGTGCGTCAATTTGATCTTTTAAACTTAAACCAACTGGCAACCAAAAAATGGGAGGTACGGCTGTTTTCTTAACATAAAGAAAATTTGGCAGCACTGTATAAAAAGAAATCAGTGTGTGCGTCAATCTGTTCCTTGAAACTAAAACTAAGTGGTAACTCGGGAATGGCAAGTACGGCTGTTTCCTTAACATAAAGAAAATGTGGCAGCACTGTATAAAAAGAAATCAGTGTGTGCGTCAATCTGTTCCTTGAAACTAAAACCAAGTGATAACCCGGAAATGCAAATTACGGCTGTTTCCTTAACACAAAGAAAATTTGGCAGCACTATGTATAAAGAAAACAGTGTGGGCGTCAATCTGTTCCTTGAAACTAAAACTAAGTGGTAACTCGGAAATGGCAAGTACGGCTGTTTCCTTAACACAAAGAAAATTTGGCAGCACTATATAAAAAGAAAACAGTGTCTGCGTTAATCTGTTCCTTTAAACTAAAACTAAGTGGTAACTCGGAAATGGCAAGTACGGCTGTTTCCTTAACACAAAGAAAATTTGGCAGCACTATGTATAAAGAAAACAGTGTGTGCGTTAATCTGTTCCTTTAAACTAAAACTAAGTGGTAACTCGGAAATGGCAAGTACGGCTGTTTCCTTAACACAAAGAAAATTTGGCAGCACTATGTAGAAAGAAATCAGTGTGCGCGTCAATCTGTTCCTTGAAACTAATACCAACTGGCAATTTTTGAAACTTTTTAAACATTCCATTTTAGCTATTAATTGTTGCCAATCTAAAACTATTAAAATATTTTTGCTTTACACAGTAGTTTTGGAGGTTATTTTTTTCAATTTCTTTTTCATTTCAATAGTTTCATACAAATAATTTGCTGGTAGAAATTTTCAATTAATTTTTTTTTAAATGAGGTCACTTTTATATTTTCAACAGTGTTTATAATAATTTGTTTCTTAGCTACTTTAAATAATTGGCCAAAAAGCTAACTTCCTCTCACACCAAATCTCGCCCCCCCCCCCCCTGTACTAATGAAAATTTTCAAACTAAATCACCTTTCTCGGCTCATATAACAAAAGAGCGCAATTAACTAACCACACAAACATCCATACATACATATGTAGCACATACACACTTCCATGGAAATTTTCAAAATAAAATTAATGAAAAATATGTTAAAATTGTAACAGATCATGATATAAACTTGAGTGCACAGTCGCTAGTCAAGTGTAATATGCGCCAGTGTATACGAGCGTGGTAAGAGAACGTTTGCAGTTGACTTCGTTTGAGATTTTCCAGCTAACTAGGGGTATTTTTGGAACCGCCCTCGTATAATAATGATGATGTTGTTGATCAACAGCAACAGATCATGATTATGCCAGTTTTGGTGAACTGAAATCTACTTTAAATTATTAACACTTGAGTGCCTAAACAGTGCATAATAAATAATATAATAAACAGTCTACAGGTAACGAGTAAACTAACTATGCATGTTTGTACATGCCAGGTATGTGCATACGTATGTACGTGTGTATGCATGCATGTAGCAGGTATGGATTATTTACAAAAATGGAAACCAAAAACCCAAAAGTAGACAAAATCATAATAAAATATGTTGTACATCATTAATTTAATTGCTTAAAACAACAACACTACACTTTTCTCGATTATTTACGAAAAAGCAACAACAGAAACACTAACCCCAAACATTATGATTTCTAAAAACAACTACAAATAAGTATGTAAGTATTTACAAAAGAAATGAAATTTAAAAAAAATATATATTAAAAAAAACAACCGCAATCGGCAAGCATGTCGTCATTATTATCAACATCATTGTTCTTAACCAATTGACTATGAATAAAAAGAGGTGTAATAGACAGAAGTTGAGAGAGAGAGAAAGAGAGAGTCTATCTCACCACTTTACTCCCCCTGTTTAATAACAGTGATGTGTAATTTATTTTTGTAATCAACTCGCTTGAAGCAGACAACAAGGGAATAAATACGGTACGTGTGTGTGTGTGTGTGTGCATGTACTCACAGACGAATGTGTGCAGTATTTTTGTATGTCTGTAAATTTTACATTGTAAAATATGAATAACATACTCCTACCTGTCATGCATATATGCTGCTGCTTATGTTAGTTCTGTAGTGCAGTATGTTGTTGTTGTTATTTAGCAGTTGCTGCTTGTGAAGTGTGGAATCATTATAATAAGGAGTCTCTCATTAGGAAAAAAAAGATGACACTTTTTGATTTCATTTATTTTCTTACGTTTTGACATTACCAACAACAACAACAACATAACATAATATATTGGCACTTAAGTGGCAATTTATTGCGAGAAAACTGAGTTAATTATCATTTGTAGTGTAGCAAAGTGAAGTTAATATGAAGTTTTTGCAATATTTATTTGAAATGTTCGTGGTGTAAGAAGCAAACGAAGATGGTGGAAGTATGTAGCACATGTTAGTAGGAGGAACTGGTCAAATGTAAATACTGTACATACAAATCACTTTCAATGTGTGTGCTGCTGTCATTTGCCGAATACTTTTTCTCTATTCCCTAAATAACTTCATGCGAAAATAAAATTTGACTGTACTTGATTGTGTTTTTTCTCGAGTAGTTTTTCTTATAATTCCAATGTTAATATTAAATGAAAATACTAATTTTAGGACAATATTCTGTTAATAAGGCAAATTTTACCGAATTTAATTTACTGCTTTCTTTAGTTCTGTTGGGTTTCCCAATAATAGACGAGTTATTTTACAACATAAACTTCAAATAGTGCAATAAAATAGAGTTGCAATTAAACCATAACTTCAATACTAAATATTTTTTAAAACTTCCTTAAGAAGTCACACAGCAGAGTGACGAAATATTGAAAAACAATTTATAATTAAATAAAAATAAAGAGAGCTTAAGCTTAAAAATATTAGTGCATATTATTAATCAAAAAGAGGTCCAAAAACTAGAAGAATTAATAATTTTTTTAAATGATATATTCCCATTCTTTTGAACAATAATTTTTTCGATTTTCAATTCTTTTCAAAATTAACCGAAAACTGCTATTGGGGAATTTATAATAAAAAATGTGATTTTTGGTGTGATTTTTAGCTTTTTTTTTGGGAATGTTTCCTATTTTACAGGAATTGTGTGAGTGTAGGTAACAGGGGTTATTTATTACTTAAAGGTTTCACAATTCTCATTTAGTTTGACAAGTCTGGAGTATGTAAATAACTAATTTAAGGAATTGTTCTAATGGCGTTTTTTCTTTTCTGGAAAAGATGTAACATTTTTTCACTTCTTTTCTGAAAATTGGCAGGTTTGGAGGAGTTTTAAAACAGTAATAATTTTTTATAAGACATTTTGAGATAATTTCTAGTAAATTCTGTATTTTCAAATGACAAGATGTAACCGTTTTCTACTAAAAAGTGTAAGAAATGTTGCATTCTTTTTTAGAAAAGAACATCCCACAAAATTTATTTTAAAGCCGTTTTTTTATAAGAAATCTTGAAATAATTTCTAATAAATTTTGCATTTTCAAATGACAAGATGTAACCGTTTTCTACTAAAAAGTGTAAGAAATGTTGCACTCTTTTTTAGAAAAGAACATCCCATCAAATTTATTTTAAAGCAGTTACTTTTTTATAAGAAATCTTGAAATAATTTCTAATAAATTTTGCATTTTCAAATGAGAAGATGTGACCGTTTGCTATTAAAAAGTGTAAGAAATGTTACATTCTTTTTTAGAAAAGAACATCCCAATAAAATTTATTTTAAAGCAGTTTTTTTTACAAGAAATCTTGAAATAATTTCTAATCAATTTTGCATTTTCAAATGAGAAGATGTGACCGTTTTCTATTAAAAAGTGTAAGAAATGTTGCATTCTTTTTTAGAAAAGAACATCCCATAAAATTTATTTTCAAGCAGTTACTTTTTTATAAGAAATCTTGAAATAATTTCTAATCAATTTTGTATTTTCAAATGACAACATGTAACCGTTTTCTATTAAAAAGTGTAAGAAATGTAACGACTCAATGTTTTCTGATATTGAATTTTTTAGTAATTTAGTTTAGTTTCTATTGAGGTTAAAGCAACTTTCTTTAATGTTTTTAAGGACTTGTGTGCAGTTACAATTGTGTGAAAGTGGGGCCTTTCGACAGGAGACCATAAAGACCCAGCTTTATGTGTCATTTTTTATACTTAGAAGTTGGCCTTATTCACAAACCATTGTTAACTTTAAAATTTCCTTTGAAGTGTGATTTTTGTTTAGTAAAATCTTTGCCAATCATTTATGGATAAGCTCGCATGTCTTGTGAAATTTGTGACTTTTTATTTTTAGTTGTGAGTTTCCCAACATTGAACAGGTGTTGTTAATATGTACTTTTTCAGTGTCCAAAAACTATATAGAACAGACTTATGAACTTAAATACATACATACATGTGTGCGTGTGTGTATGGATATGTGTGCACACACTCAAAAGTATAAACAAAAATATGTGTAGTCAGCAAAACATTTTTAACTTTGTTTGAAGACGAAGAGCAAAAAAAAAAATAACTTAACAGACAACAAGTGTTTTATTTCTTTATATTTTATTAATATATTGTGAACATTTGTACCAGGGAAGGGGGCCAGTAAATGCAGTATGATAATCAGAAGAAAAACAAGCTAATGAACTCTTTAGGAAGTACAAAAAAATAAAAAAAAATCTAAGAAACACTGGATGCAGCATAATAATGCCCACATTCTCACATGCAGTCATTTACACTGCCGGCAACATTAATAAGGAACGTGAGAAGGGGAATTTAAGGAATGCAATTTATCATACAATAAGTCAATTAGTAAATCGTGCAATTAGTAGTTAATTGTATCACTAATTGCGTCAAACTCGAACTGCAACCCTGGTCATAAGTATTTTTTTATTAAGAACTGTGTTCAGTGAGCAGAAAAATTTCCTATACGGGCGAGCCGAATGTCAAAATATACACGCACAAATAAACAAAACAAACTGAATTTTCAAATAGACTAGACTAAACCCCAGAAAATAAACTTTGAAAAATTGTCAAGTTTTCCTTTTTTTTTTTAAACACTCACAATTTTGTATTAAAAATCAATCGCAATGACCCCAAGAACTCTAAATTTCTGTTATAGGCAAGTAAAATTTCTTTTAAGCCAAAATTTTCATGCATTATTAAGATTTACAAACACGAATATTCACGAAACATATAAAAAACAATGTTTTTGTTTCAGCTGTAAAATGTTAATTAAGTCAGCTTAATTGAGTATGTGTGAACACTAGATTTAATTGGTCAATTAAAATTAAATTGACGCAATTAATAATGCATGTCTGAACACCGTATTACTTGTATAATATAATAGATGGTTGGAATAGGCCCAACATGGTTTTGTTCTTGAGGACTTCAAGAAAATAATAAAAATAATTTGATGAAGTGGGTTTTGTACGTCAAATTATTTTGGAAAATCCTTTCAATGTTTATTATATGAATGCATACATTTCAAAAAATATCAGTTGTTAAAAATATATACATATATATTCCATTCCTTATTTATATAAACGTTGGTGTGAATTTCTGAATGTGTGCTAATGGTTAACCCAGTTAGCTAAAGATTCGAAGATCAACAAACGTTTAGTAGAGCAAACAAATTTCATGAGTAAATATTTCATCTGTTAGTGAATTCATTAAATAATAATAAAAACAAACACAAACGCGAATTACTTCGGATGATTTCTTGAACATAGACACTGGCGAATTAAATTGTTTTTAATAATTTTTCTCGAAAATATTGTGTACATATATACATATATAAATTAATAACACTGTGCCTCATAATAAATGAAGCTCTAAAATGAAACTAATTCCCATATCACGTGATCGTTATAGAGAATTTATTGAGCAACATGAAAACGATAAATTGCTTTCTTATAGTTTGGTTAACTGGGATGTTGGCTGACTTCATGCCGAATATTTACATGATGGCACAACAACAAAACAATACTTAAGGCTTAAGCAGAAAATGCAAGTGGGCATTAGATGGCAACTCTCTCTCTCTCTCTCTCTCTGACTCTCTCACCGCGCAGCATATTTTATTTGAGGTGATTATCTTGTATGCATGTTCGTATTTATAAACAGCCTATTAAATATATGTAAATAAATGCATACCAAGATCTGTATGTAAATATATATTTATTTACTTTATGTATATATTTCTGTAAATAATGTATGTCCGCATGTACGTGCACATTTTGTTTAAGGGAGCCCCTTAAGAGAAAAAGTTACTTATAACTGTTTGTTAGCAACTCACGTTTGATGAATGTGAACACAAAGAAACGGTCCAATAACAATCATGATTTATATGATGCAATATTGTTAATAAGTTAATAAATAAAAAAAGAATCTTAAGATAGCAGCACACACACACACACACGTACTCACATGGTTACAATGTATCTTATTTATGTATATAAAAAAGGGCAGAGCAAATCCGTGTAGCTTTTATTAACTTAATGAGAAATGAGCGAAAGCAAAAAACCAATTTAAAAATCTAAGGCCTTTTCTATTACAAAAAAATTTTAATAAAATAAACGTAAAAAAACATTGTCTTAAATATTTTAGTAAGTTTTTTTTTTTCAATAAATATTACAGACCATTAATCAGTTCAAGGTAAATTGATAATAACAAACAAGAAGAAGCAATATAAATTAAATTAAACAGTGATCGGTGTTATCAATTCGTTTTGGATCTGCTTCTATATTAAATTTAGGGTTCTAACCCTCGAAGGCTATTTAGCCCCTTTCCCACTCCACTTACGGAGGCTTTTCTTTTCAGCGGTCCAAGAAAAATTGTCTTCAGAATAACACTTCTATATCATTTTCTCAAATATATAGGGTGTTTTTTATAGAGTGATACAAGTTAAAATCATAATAAAACATAGTAATATATTTTTGATATCAATGAAACGGCTTTTATTGGATAGAAAATTTTATGACATTAATGTTTAAATATGATTTCGGCGATATGGCCACGCCAATGACTCCGCCAGCCCATAAAGCGCACCAAACAGTAATTTTCTGTGTTTCGACAAAAGCTTAAGGATTCTCCTCTTTCCAAATGCGACAATTCTGTTTATTTACGTACCCATTCAACCGAAAATGGGCTTCATCGGAAAATAAAATTTTGAATGGACGAAGTGCACGATAAGTTTGACGAACAGAACCATTATTTTGATTAAAAAGTTCCACAATTTGCACGCGTTGCTCTGGTGTAAGTCGATCCATAATGAAATGTCAAAGCAAACTAAACAAAAAGCAACTATCAGCTGTTAAATGGGTGGTCAAATAAAGCAGTGATGCCAACTCAAAGTTGTATCACTCTATAAAAAACACCCTATATTATACATTTTTTTTTAATTTACCTCCAACATTTTTAAGCATTTTTGTTTTCGAAATGTTGACATCATTGATAGTAACAGCTGACTTATTGGTGGCGGGTTTTTAACTACCGTATTTAGGTTATGAATTATTTCCGGATTTTTAAAGAGAAGATGGCCAAAATTTACCCCCAAAATTTTTTTCTGCTTTTATTTTCATAGAGTTTAATAATGCAAGAGTTTCTGTATATTATGAAAGCCATGTGACACGCACTGTTACATCGGCCGAATAATTGTTAAGAACCACATTCTAGATTATGTATTATTTCTGAATTTTCAAAGAGAAAATGCCCAAAATTTCCCCTCAAAAATTTTTCTATTTTTTTTTATTTTCATAGAGTTCAATAATTGCAAGATTTTCTATATGTCATGAAGCCCATGTGACACGCACTGTTACATGGAGCGAATAATAAGGAAAAAATTTTTTTTAAAGCAGATTTACCGTCTATTGTTTATAGTTCATACTTGTCAAAATGTGTAAAGGATTTATGAGACGGATTTCTAATTTTGTTACGCACTATAAAATTTACATTTTATTTGGAACTCGTGATATATTTTACATTTATCCTTCAATTTTTAAAAAAGTTAGTAGTCTTTTATAAATATTTATTTTAATCAGGTGTGTAGTATCAAAACGTTGCCATATTTATAATATGGTTCATGGCCGGATTTCTAATTTTGTTACGCACTGTAAAATTTACATTTTATTTAGAGCTCATGATATATTTCCAATTAGTCCCTCAATTTTTGAAAAATTTAGTAGGTTCTTTTTAAATAGTTATTTCAATCAGCTGTGGAGTATGAAAACGTTGCCATATTAACAATATGGTTCATTTCATTACCCCGCGCTTAAATACCTTTTTTAAATCTCCGTTTTTGTTCTATATTTCTTAAATTAAAGTCCGAGTTTTGTTAGCTTTCCTGAAGTAAACTAACTTTTTTTGGACCCCCTTCGTTCAAATAAGAACTTGTTAAGAGAATTTAACTACAAAGTTGAAGCTTTAAAGTCAGGGAAAGACGTTTCTGGCATCAGTGTTTTTGCAGTGGATTTGTGCTTTGACAAATTTATTTTTCTTTAGTTTCAACATCAAATGCCAAGTTGCAGTCAACTTCAATGAATTTGTTTTAGATTTCACAAAATCTGCTTGTCCTGTCTAAAAAAAAAAAAAGTTGTGTAGTAAAAGTTTATTAACTAAAAAAGCTGCTGAAGAAAGTTTAAACGTTTAATTGTCTTTCCCCCCTTCTCTCCAACTGCTGACGGCGTTTTGAAGTACTAAAAATACAATTTCATTTGAGGCGATTGTTAAAAGAAAAGTAAAAACAGCCACTGCGGTCTCTCTTTTTACCTGCCGGCGTACATTTTAATTTTAAGATTGCCAACTTAATTACCTCAATTTAATTGGCAATTTTGCGCCATTTTTTTTTTTTAACTGGGTTCGACTTAATTTATTCAATGTGAATAGATTTGAAAATATTTAAAGTTTGTTTAAACGCTAAACCCTGCTTTCGAAGTTATAATTAAAATAACGCTTAACATGTTAATCTGCTTTAAAAAAAAACGAAATAATTTAAACTTAATTGACACAATTTACATAAAATTATTTATTATTTTTACTTTTTTGTGGTAAATTTTAACACATTTACCACTTTTCATCTCAGATTTTTATTTGCATTTTAAATGAACAAACGCTTTCAAAGCTAAATTCACATACAACAGGCGTTGTATTTTATTATTTAACAAAAAAAAAAAAGTAACTGAAAATATATATATAAAATTAACATACTAAACAAGTTTTTCATAAAGAAATCTTCAATATTTTGCTTACAGCTGAGCAAAACGAATGACTAAGAAACAGTGGCAACTGCACCAAACTGACATAAGAACTTGCGTGTGTAAACCGTATATATAATAATAGAAATTACTGGCCAACAAGTTTGCCTTATGAAGGCTTTACTGTCCCTAGCCTATTGCTGCAACAATAGCGTACATTTCAAACTATTATTAATGTCTCTGGCACATCGCTAACAAATTTCATGAACTCGTTTTATTTGAATTTATTTTCTTGGCTCTTTCAATGCGAATCTATTGAAAATAAATGTAATAAAATTGTTGAAATTGTAAATAAACTTTCGCACAATTTTTTTAAATTTAGTTGATAAACAAAAACATATTTTTGTATGGGAAAAAAATAAAAATTAATAAATAATTTTTGTTTCACTTGAAATTTGAGGGGAAACAATCAGACATATTTTTAGATGTAAAACATTTTCAAGGTTTGTAAGCAAAATAAAAAATAAAAGCAAATAAATCTTGTTGAAAATACGATACGAAATCGTCTTTTTTTTTTTTTTCTTTTAACAGCAACAACTTGTGTTCAATGAGAATCTAAAGCAATTTTAATGCTATTATTTTTATTTTTTTTTTTTAATTTGGTGTTAATTAAATTAACTTTTAGTAAAATACTAAAAGTCATTTTAGTTCACACATACAGACACACGTGCATATGAACACTGGACTTCTTTGAAAGTTTAACAATAAAATGGGAGTTTTGGCGCAAATAAGTTAAACAAAGAAAACATAAAGAAACTTGTTGACATGTAAATGCTTATCGTGCATTTAGGTTGGTAATTAGTAAAACATATAAAGATTTCAACATCATGTATTATTATTATTATTTAGGTTATACTTAAAAATTAAGCAACTACTTAATTTGGGCTAAAAATCCCTCTTCATTCCCCTTCATCTCTCTTAATTCCTATTAATCCCTCTTGATTTCTATTAATCCTTATTAATCCCTCTCAATCTATCCCTTTTAATTCCCATTAATCCCTTTTAATCTGGCATTACAACACTGACATTCTTGCTGGGCTGCCAAGTTTATAATTCAAAACAGTTGTATGAGGGAGACAGCGATGCCACCTTTGCGGCTTCTATATTAGATAACTGCATTATTTTCGGGATAATTTCCAGACAAACACACAATTTATTACGATTTTTATATGCAAATTTTGAATATATTTTTTTAACAATGGATCGGTGAATGTGGTAACGTACAGCGGCATTGAAATTAAAGTTTTATACACGAAAGATATATATATAATAAAAATACAGGAAAACATTTTAATAAGGAAAAACAAGCCGGTATCTGTAGTATGAAATTACGCTTCAAAGAAATTGATAATAATTAGCATTTTTGACAGTTATAAAGTGTCGGAAAAAGCTGACAAGAATATATAATAAGAGAGTTGCGGGATTTACGCAAAAGCAAACCAATTTTGTGATTGTGATTTCCAAGTTTCAGTTGTTCTTTGGAGCCCACTTTAACTGATTCTTCATTTATTTGATGACAATGAAAAAAGTCAGCTGATCCGCAGTGACTTTTGTTTGATTTTCGTTACCGAGTGTTTGAAAACAATTTCTAGTTGTTATACCTTTTTTTTCTTGTTACAAAATAATTAATTACCGGCTTTAAAAAGCCATTTCTAAAACAAATCGACTTTAGGTGGCAATTATGATTACAAGTAATTTTTTATTTTGCAAAAAATCATTTTCGGCCTCAAATCAAGTAAAAAGTGAGTAAGAGAAACACTTACCAAAATAATACAAATAATCCAACGTCTGCATGTGTGTACATACATGTGCATGTATGTATGTGTGTGTGTGTGTGTGTGTATTTAATTAATTAATCCAAAACTGCAACTCCCTATCTTGCAATGCTGATTAAAATTGTATTCACTTGAACAAGTTCCACAAAGTGGCACATTTACACTTATAAACTGTTTTCATAATTTTCAGTTTTACACGGTTCTATGAAATTTTCTTTTTGTGTTTAATAAATTGATCATCGTTTAAGCGTGTTATAAATTAAAATTGCTAAGGCAGAGCTTTTAACATTCAAAACTAAATTAATTATACAAGACACAACAACAATAATATTAAAAAAAAAAGAGAGATACCGTTAATGACCGACTTAATTTTAGAGCAAAATGTTAGAGAGAGAAAAGAAAGGGAGCGTAAGAGATAAAAAACTTAATACAAGAAATCTGGTAAAACAAATAGAATATAAACTGCAATTATATGCTGGTGTTGGGAAATTTAATTTCATTCTTGTTATTAAATGTTTTTCTTTTGCTCGAAGTAGTTTTTTGTTTTGTTTTGTTTCTAATAAATTAAAAGTCTTTAAAAGCTTAATTTCCTCAACGTGTTGAAATCTTTTTTGTCCATTTCCGGCATACAGAGAAAGCTGCGTTCAGACGGCACAACTATTTGACGTAATAAGCGTCATATAAATAATTAAATAATTCAAAATAACACCCCAGTCTTGCATGATTGCACTTGCAAAATATTTGTACTCTACACCAAAAAAACAAAATATTAAAAATGTTCTCTCGTTTTGCAAATGCATGGTTGCCAGATGTCAATCGGTCATCAAGATCATGAAATTTGACGTCGTTATTTTTATTTTTATTATTATTATTATTTTTTTTTTTTTTTGGCGGACAGTCCCCTAATCTTGGACCTTTTGAAAACCAAAGTATCGCCAATACGTCGCCCTAAATGTGCGAAAAAGTGATTGACAACTACCTCAAACGGATCAACTCTTTCGTTATGAAAGGTTTTAGGATACCAAAAATTAAATATTCACATCAAGGGCATGAAAACTGAAGCGTTTTATTTTAAAAATAAAAGTTCATAATGATCTATAAGAAAGAAATCAAGTCTTGTGGTGTTTCCACACCGCGTGATTTTGCGCTACTTCACTAAACCACTGCACTTTTAATAAATCCAGGTTTTCCAATAATTTGACTCCATTAAGATAAATCTCTCATTAAAAAAAAGTTGTAGTTTTCACTATCTTTTACAACACTTCATTGACAAACTGTACAACAGCTGTTTTTGTTGTATAAAAAATATAAAACCGAAATTATTTTATATTTTGCAAATGAATATTTTAAAATTATGGAATAATATTTCCATTTAAAAATCATGTAAAAATTTTCGCAGAAGAAATGCAGCGGCGGAATGTACACGATACATTCTTCAAACATTATCAGCTGTTGCCAATATTAAACTTGGCAGCACGCAACTTAGCACAGACATAAAAGAGGAGGTTGCATTTCATAAAATCTAATTAAAAACAATTGAAAATTGATTTAAAGTGGGTTTTAAAGTTAAAGTCAGCATTTACTGAAACCACACTTTTACTGTCGAATAGCACGGAGGCAATTTTATGAATATTTTAATGAACGTGGTTCAGAGAACGGATTTCTCGGGCAAAAGTTATCTGTTGTTACCAGGGATATATATTGTGGCCCTGCAAATGACTGGGATTTGACAGGTGATGCACTCCACTTTAAAATCTAAAAACTACTTATTGGAGTCACTGCTATCAGGCCTATTAAGTTTCGAATAATTTTCTTATATAAAAAAAATTTCAATTGTTTGTCAGTTTTATAATGATCTGCTCCCGTTACAGATTTGACGATCTGTTGTTGTAATTCATGGACAAAATCGTGTTTCAGTTGGAGGATTTTTTTTAAAATGCATATTTTTATTAAGCAGCATTTTTATTGTATTTTTTCTTGCGTTGGCGTAAAAGTACCGTTCGTTTTACATTTACAATGTTGTTGTGAATTGGCGTCTTATTAAAAACTTTTTGTTATTTCTTTATCTAATTTAAAATATTTTTTTTTTCTTCACAACAAAAGTCTTCCAGAGATCATAATACAAAACAAACTATTTATTCTACAATAACAATTGCACGCCCACATACACATAAATAATACAAATAAATGTTTACAATATTAAATTTATATATATCTTTTTCTTGCTGTAACTTGCACGTATTTATAATTTTAAATATTCTGCGTTATTATTTTTTTTATTAAAAACAAATTTATTTTTCATCTTTAATTTTATGTTTTAATTACTTTTTTTCTTAAATTCACATATTTTCGCATTAGATCAGTGATCTATTTTTATCGTTTTATCCATTCATATTTATAACAACAACAAAGAAATATACACAAAGAACACACCAAATTTCTTAATTATTAAACGAATTTCAAACCGTTAAAACGTGCGTGTTTCTATTTGAATAACAACAGCAAAGAAAAACTAATTCGCACTCGTTTCTAATCAAAAAAATTTCGTTTCAACGTTACTGCAACCGTCTAGACCGTTCGGGCCGGCAGCTAAATGTAAACTAAAATATTGTGTTTGGAAAAACTCTTCTGTGTGTGTATGTGTGTTTTATTATTGTAAACAGATGTGCTGTTATGGTCGCTGCCGCTGACGCTGCCACATTTTCTACAGAAACGTAGTTGTAAGAAACGCATGTAATCATGGTTGCCAGATGCAGGGAGTTGTAAAAACGGGTTTATCGTCTGAATAACTGGTTTTTTCGATCTACTTTTTTTTACAAGCGGCTTTTAGTGAAAATGTGTCTTCGTGTAGCCACTAGCTACTGGATTTTTTTGAGTAGCCCTGCGCTACTGGTTTTTATTTAAAGATTTTCCTTTTACCCGACAAACGACTATATATATTTCTCAGGGAGCTCTCTTTCAAACTAATACAACTTTATATTGTAATATATAAGGCGAATAACTACATATTTTTATCTAATATTTTGGAAAGCGATTTCTGGGCATCCAATCAGACCATTTATTCGAGCAATACCGGCCACATGTCTTATATAATACTAACAATGTTAGATTCTGAGGATATATCAGCCCCACGACTTATAGCTGAAGTACACAGTTCACACGTTGACTATGAAGACGCAGATGCTGAGATGGATACCGCTCTCAGCCATGAACAAGGAATTGAATTTTTCTAATCTGCCTTGAAACTTATATAGGGTGTTTTTTTTATAGAGTGATACAACTTTGAGTTGGCATGAGTGCTTTATTTGACCACCCATTTAACAGCTGATAGTTGCTTTTTGTTTAGTTTACCTTGACATTTCATTATGGATCGACTTGAACCAGAACAACGCGTGCGAATTGTGGAAATTTTTAAACAAAATAATGGTTCAGTTCGTCGAAACTTATCGTGCACTTCGTCCATTAAAAATTTTATTTTCCGATGAAGCCCCTTTTTGGTTGAATGGCTACGTAAATAAACAGAATTGTTGCTTTTGTCCACAGAAAATTACTGTTTGGTGCGCTTTACAGACTGGCGCAGTCATTGGCCCATGTGTCTTAAAAAACGATGATGGTCAGAATGTTGCTGTTTATGAAAATTGGTGTTCCAGATTGCGCCTTGTACGCGCCAGCCGTACAGGCGGCCACATGGCCGAAATCAAATTTAAACATTAATGTCATAAAATTTTCTATCCAATAAAGAGCGTTTAATTGATATCAAATATATATTACTATGTTTTATTATGATTTAAACTTGTATCACACTAACAAAAAAAACACCCTATATATCTATGAAGAATTCAATTTAACATGATGAAATTTATTGGACAAATTGCCTGATATTATTAAACTTGTGGTGTGAAAAAAAATTGTATGTTTATAATTTTAGCATTCGATGTGAAAATACTATCAAAGTTAATTAAAAATATTAAAAAATAATTTCATTGAAACAATCATATTTAATAATCATCCCATCATTTGATATGATGCGAAAACATAAAACAATCCGTTGTAACGATTTCATAGACATTCCAACGATTTTAGGCGAGTGTCCTCCACATACATCTGGCAACTACTCTAGTGCATTCACATACTGCCGGTCGTTCTCAAATGGAATGAAACATTTTTTATGTGTGTGCGCGAGGAATGTTGTAAACATGAAATTCATTCTTAAGCGAAATTTGTAAGTTAATTGTTGTTGTTGTGTCAGTTTTCTTTTTTGCCAATAATCTTAAATATGTACGCACAACCACACAAACATATGTAAATAAGTATGTTTATATGTGTGTGTGTGTGTGTGTGTGTATTCATGTTTAGCACACACAAACACACAAAATATGCGCCTGCAAAATGTTCTACAATCAAAAGAAAATGCATTTTTTCAAGACGGGGCTGGCTGTTGGTATGCCAGAATAAATATGCACGTTATTCGTTTGGGCTGGTGCGGATGAGGGAGGTGTTTTGTAAACGCGGAGCAGTTGGGTAGTGGAGTTCTGTGGATGTTTAAACGTAATGCATCGCTGCATAACAAACTGGTTTTTGGGCCTCACAACTATTATCTGTTTGTGTACTTTTGTTTAAAAATTGTTTAGCACGTTACTTTATGAAGAAGAATAGAAAAAAAAAAACAGACAAACAATTTACAATGAAGTAGATACGAAAAGAATTAAAATTCAAACTCTTTGATTATCAAAATAACGAGGGTGGTATGAAAATACTTTTCAAGTTTAATGCTCAAGTATCGATTTGCACTATGTTAATCGTCTATAATGAAAATTTATAAAAATTTTTTTTTTTTTGGAAAAATATGCAACATTTTTTACACTTTTTATAGAAAGTTGCGCAATTATATGATTTAAAAATAAAGAATTTATTGAAATTCTTACCAACATCTTTTATAAAATATTATTTCTGCTTTAACACTCTTCCAAATTGCTACTTTTTAGAAACGGGGTGAAAAATGTTACATGTTTGCCACAAAAGAACACGTTATTAGAATAATACTTTGGATCGGATACAGGGGGGTGTTAAAAAGAAGATGGTTACTGCCCCACAACCGTAATAAAATTAGCAATATTAATTTGTTTTGTTTTATTTAAAATTCTTGCAAGGGTACCCTACAAACGGCAAAGTTGAAACGTTCAACGGTTTGATTTGGCAGGAGTATAACCAAATATTTTGTTTTTATAAAAGCATTTAAAGTTCGAATTATTTTTGCTTTAAAACTCTTTCAAACTTATACTTTTTAAAAGAGGGGTGAAAAAATGTTGCATGTTTTCAAGAAAAGAACACGCCATTAGAATAGTACTTTGGCTATAAGCAGGATCGGACACAGACAGACAGAAAAAAGGGGCAACAACTCTAATAAAATTAGCTAAATTAAACTGTTTTATATAAAATTCTTGCAAGGGTACCCTACAAACGGCAAAGGGGAAACGATCAATGGATTGATTTGGCAAAAGTACATCCAAATATTTTGTTTTTATAAAAGTATTTAAAGTTCGAACGATTTCTGCTTTAAGACTCTTCCAAACTGCCACTTGTTACGAAAGAGGTGAAAAAATGTTACATGTTTGCCAGAAAAGAACACGCTATTAGAATAATACTTTGGATCGGATACAGGGGGACAGAAAAAAGGATAGTTACCGCCCCACAACTGTAATAAAAATAGCAAAATTAAACTGTTTTGTTTTACAAAAAATTCTTGCAAGGGTAGCCTACAGACGGCAAAGTTGAAACGTCCAACGGTTTGATTTAGCAAGAGTATAACCAAATATTTTGTTTTTATAAAAGAATTTCGAGTTCATTTTCGAATCATACATGACAAAGTTCAAGAACTGGAGTTGAAATTGAAAGTCGTTACTTGTGAAACAAACTGATTTCATTTTCCCCAAGTTCTGCTAAATTTTGTTTAAAACTATTTTCAAATTGCCCTCCTTTTTAAACAATAAACTCGAAGCATGAGCTTTTTCTACAAATTTTTTATTTAATTTTTTTTTTTAATTTTTCATTGTTCAGTGTTTTGTGGCTGCTGGTTTGTATTTTTCTACTTCAGTTCTTATTGTTGTTGTTGGTTAATTTCGTGGTTGTTAGTTTAACTGATGATTGGTAAATTCATTTTGTTATTGTTCCCATTGTTGTCGTCTTTGGGGTTGCGTATGAGTTACATTAATTGTATTTACACGCTGTATAAATTAAAGTGTAAATTTTTGCATAAAAGAACAAGAAGAAGAAGAAGCAGCAAAAGATGTGGCAACATTTTTTTTTTTTTTAGAAAAAAAATAAATGTTCCCAATTTTATGAAAATAATATTTGATTATATATATTTTTTTATAATATATTCAGTACCTGTTCGTGCTTATCAGGTTTATTAACGTACATCTGCAGGCAGACACCAAATCAATTTAACAAACCCACCCTCCCATTGTCAAGTCAATTGTCAGGCATATCACATGCCAGAAAAGAGAGTGCAGTTTCAGTCGTACACACGTTAAAGTCTACAAGAAATAAAGTCAAAGAACAGTGGAATGGATGGGGTATTACATTTTTGTAAAAACACAAAACACAACCCTAAGAAAAATACCTTGACTACACAATGTTAATCGAGCTCACGACCTACAAGTTGTTTGCTACGACAATAAATTAATTTTTTAATATAAATAATTATTATTTTTTAATTATTACAATTCCATAACTTTTCAGCAGAAAAAGAAGACAAAACCTTCAGATTGTATTCAAAATAAATTTAAAAAAAACATTTATCTACCTAAGTTTTTTCAAATCGGCCCACTGTGCCGATGTCACCATATTCAATTCATCATATTCAGATTGTATTCAAAATAAATTAAAAAAAATGTTATCTACCTAAATTTTTCCAAATCGGACCACTGTGCCGATGTCGATGTCACCATATCAAATTCATCATATTCAGATTGTATTCAAAATACATTTAAAAAAAATTTATCTACCTAAATTTTTTCAAATCGGCCTACTGTGCCGATGTCACCATATTCAATTCATCATATTCAGATTGTATTCAAAATATATTAAAAAAATATGTATCTACCTAAATTTTCCCAAATCGGCCCACTGTGCCGATGTCGATGTCATCATATAACGCTAACGTTGTTACCAAAGTCCCCGTTACGCTTGCATGCGTGACAAAATCTATATGAACACCGGCTTGAACAACAATGAAAAGCAAAAATTAGAAAAAGTACACAGTAGGCACACACACGCACAAACACACATGAATAGTGCACAAGCCGTACATGTAAGTATAACCCAGTGAACATATTGTTTGCAGCATAAGAAATAGAAGAACAAGTCACAGTGTGTGATATTTCATACGCTGTTAAAAATAAAATTGCAAAAATAAACGTGTAAAAAGCCACAGTATGAACTGGCACACGGTAATATGTTTGCTGGGCATGTATATGAATAAGTTTGCCTGTATATTTTTCTTCTTTTTTACTTATAAATATAAAAATAATGCCCTGTATGTATGATTTTTTTTATCTGAAACATAAATTGTTCATATCAAATATTCAGATATGTAAATAAGCATGCATGTGTGTATGCGTGTGTGTAAGTACATGGCTACTTATGAACTTAGTCATTCTTGGTCGTACTCTTTCACCCGTC
Source organism: Linnaemya vulpina (assembly GCA_963675445.1). Taxonomy (NCBI): domain Eukaryota; kingdom Metazoa; phylum Arthropoda; class Insecta; order Diptera; family Tachinidae; genus Linnaemya; species Linnaemya vulpina. Next base: position 71,343,056 of record OY776280.1, on the reverse strand, counting down.
ATAAACAATAAAAGGCAAACAACAAACACATTCGATTAAAACAATAGAGGGTTTTTTTCTTTCATGAAAAAAAAAGGAAATTTATTTTTGTCAATAATACCCTGAGCTATTGTGTTTTCTTGTAAGCATTTGAAGTTGTTGTTAAACATGGTTGTTGTTGTTCGTGTTGTCTTTCTTTACGATTTTGCACAGGCAAAGTTAACTGATTAAACAAGTGGTGTGGGTGCGTGTGTGTGTGTGCACGGGTGTGTGCATAGAGTGGTGCACCTATGGTTTGTTTACCCAATTATTGTTGTTGTGTGCACCAGTTTGTAGTACAAAAGAAATAGATGAGTAGTGGGTACTCAGCATAACGGTAGTTTATTTAGCAAACAAATAGGAAGAGTATATTTTTTTCACCACGTGTTTAATCACATCCAATTGCCAGAGACTTGGGACAATTATAAATTTACAGTTTGAGAGGATGTGCTACACAACGGATATGACCAACGTTGCCACTACTGCCGTTTATTGCATGTGTTTTCGATGGTGCAAATTTCCCTAGTGTGTTCTCGGTTAATTTTAACATTTTCTTGATTCGTATAATTTTTCTGAATCTGAACAATCAATTCTCCGTATACCACCGTCAGAATTTCAATTACTTTGGGACATTTAATTCAATTTTTTTTTTTGCACACAAAATTTTATTGAAATTCCTTCATGCATTTTTAGAGAGCAGAAAATTTACGAAGACTGAAAACACTTCTCATGACTTTTACAAACAAACTAAACATGAAACTATGGGCACATGCTCGAGAAGAGTGTCCCAAAATAAGAAAGAATTCCTTAAAATACGCTCCGATAAAACTTAAACTGTTTTTTATTTTCGGGACAGGCCTCGTATGTATTTTTTTGTTTGTTTGTTTTGAATTATATTGTGTTCGAGTAGTTATTTCTTTTTCATATTTATTAAACACACCAGAGCTAAACTAAGCAAATTTGTTCAACAAACAATCGCATAACTTATCAACACTATTTGTCACAAAACTTTAGTATCTATAAGCCAACAGACAAGTATAAGAAACGCCATTAGGTCTAGTGGCTTTTACAAAGCCAATGGACGATGATAATGACAAGAAAGAATTTTTATGCATGTGCAACAATTGTCTGTGTATTCAGGGGAGTGGTAAAACGAATCAATTATAGTTTTAATATCTTAAGCCGCGTAGATAATCGTTGCAACTATGGATATAGATAAACAACCTTATAAGCATTAAACAAACTTAGAGAGAAAATAACTTGAGAAAATTCTTATGCATAAAAAAGCTTTCATGTGTAAGTTTATATTTAATTTTTGTGCAAAAATTTTTATTGATTAAAAACTTCCTTGTATTGTTAAAAACAAAGAGGAAATTTAATGGGACATTTTTGTTAATGTAAATCAAAAACTTATTTCTTAATCCCCTCCCAACAAGAACTAAATGGGAATTACATTTTTCGTATAATTTTCAATTTCAAATCATTATTACAAAACTCGATATAAATTCCAAGGGAATCGATAAGTTTTGACTTACCACTAGACTTGGACACAAATCCTTTTCTTAGCCGGCGAATTTAAGAATAAAAATAAGGTCACAATATATTCCCTACTTTCTCAGCTATCCTGTCAACCCTATTCACACCTCGAATAGTTCAGGCACATTTGAATTGCTATCAGTAGGGTTCATAACCTACCTGACGGTCCAAGCAAACAACAAGAAAAAACCTGTTATAAAACAAATACTACAATTCCAATAGGTTTTTGTCTTAGACTAACAAATGCATGAGTTCAGCCCATGCCCAGTTATAAGTATTTTTTTAACCCCAAAGTAGGTAATTTAACTAATAAAAAGAGTCAGTACATTGTGGGAACTTCTGGCATCATCCTGTGAACCACAGGATGAGTCAAATTATGTATATTTTTGGTATCATTAACTTTTTGGGGTGATTGATATAAAAATCAGTACATTATAAGGATCCCCTTAAAAACAACACATCACAGCATTTTTCTTGTTATAATTTTTAAAATAAATTTCCTTTAACTTCTTTAACATAAAATATTTTATATTTATATTTAGCACTCACCTAAATCACTATATAGAGTTGTATTCAATGCGATGTCCATGGGGCAGGTATCTTCAGAATCTTCTTCTTCCTCTTGTAGTGTAGGCGGACCGTCCCATATTATTTTTGTGGTACGACGAATGCGATCTAAACGCACGCGGGGATATTCGTTACACATAATATCAGTTAGCTAAAATGTTATTTGGGAATTATAGAAAAGTTATTAAAAGTTTAGTAACTTGGCAACAAAAAAAAAAAAAAGTATATAAAATACAAACAATAAAGTGCCATAATTGATGTAAAAATAAATTAAAAAGTATTAGTAAGCGGCTGGGAAAGTAAAATTTCGAATAGCTTGATATTCTAGGAAAATCATAGTTTTCTAAAACTAAACGGCAGTTTTAATGTGAAGTAAATTAAAGTTTTGAAAAACTCACAAGTAATTTCTTTTCATACTAAATACAGTTTAAGTAACAAAAAAAAAAAACTAAATAAATAAATTGGGGTTTTATTATTTTGAATACACTGAAATAAAATTCTAATTCTAAAACCAAAAATATTCTACCAACACAACATCGAATAATTTAAAGCAAAACATGTTTTAATTGCTACCCACCTCCTTTCTAGGCGTGGCCGAGAATATCTAATTTTACCATTTAGCGCAAGTTAGCAATAATATTAGCACACACACACACAAACACACATTTTTTTCAGTACGAACATTTTTATACATTTTGTATTAGATTTAGTATCAAAGTGTTTCAAAGGTGATTCAACAACAATTTTTGGTTCAGTGTAACATGTTGAGTGAGAGGATAAGGTGAACAAAATTGTACGTGAGAGTGTATTTGTAAGTGCATTTATGTATTTTTTTTTTTAAATCAGTGAAATTAGAAAAAGGAGAAGAGAGAAAAAATATACAGAGTTTTACATTAGTGTTGGCAGATTAATCAAATAGCTGCGTTATAGTTACTGCAGTTAATTTCTTTTTTTTTACTTTTGATAGCGTCTAAAATTAATTTCAAAGTGCAAAAGTGAAACAAAAACTCACCGATATCTCTTCACTGCAATATGCCGTAAATGATTGCTCATCCTGTTGCAGCACACAGTAGAGGGGACCCCAGGGTAGTGTGATTTTTTGTTTGCGTGTCAATTCGCCTTCTGTTTCTGCGAAAAAGAAGGAGTAAATTGAAATTAATATATAATGAAAAATATAAATCAATAATAATTCCAATAATTCCATACGGATAGAAAATTATATTCAATATAAATTAACAATTTCTTAAAAATTATTTTTCCTTAAGCTTTATTTTCCCTAGACTTTAAAAGGAGGTTAAAACTAGTAATCAATGCTCGTATGGCAAATGTAATTAATTCACTTAATTTCCCAGTATTATTTTCACCATTTAAAATAATTTCTTTTGGCAAAAGTGGGTGTGCATCATGCAAGAAGACACAAGTAAAATATTCGCCGCAACTTGCATACATTTTAGACATGCGCCATCTACTGGTTTAGTTGTGCAGTCACACTATCAACGACACTGTTTACTTTAACCAACAACCTTTACAATACATGTGTATAGACAGCTGGTAAGTGTCTGAGCTTAGTGTGACTAGTCGGCCTGTGCTATTACAAATAGCTGAGTTTCATTTAGTTGAATATCCCATTCATATGATTAATATATTTGGGATATTTAAGGGATATTTTTGCTTTTAATGAGTGTTTGAGGAGGTGGTATATATTATTTGAGTAATTAAAAGTATTTAATATTTTCAATTGACTTTTTATTAAAGTTTTATGTAAATCAAAATTAATTGCCGTATTTTTAAGAAGAAATATTTCGAAAACCGCATAACTTTTATTTATTTTAGCAATTTCAATATTTGGACGTTTCAAAAATCGCATAAATTTCAATATTTGGCCGTTTAAAAAATCGCATATATTTCAATATTTTGGCAATTTCATTATTTGGACGTTTCGAAACATTAATGAAAATGTTTATGTGTGTGTGTGTGGCCATCATTCCCAGCGCTGTTCAAACACACACGTATTTATATACACAATTGGTTTTTTTTCGCTGTTGTTTATTTGCCCACAATGTAAACTATTTGTAACTATAAATTTGAATTGTGTGTCAATATGTGAATGTAAAGCTAAACATTGTTGTGGATTGTTTGATAGTTTTAAAATATTCAAAATTGATTTTTAGGCAATATTTGCCGAAAAACTTTATGCTTGTTTTAATTATAAAAATTTTAAGATCGACAGCATTTAATTTAATCATGATATACAGTGGCTGACAATTCAAGACAATTCGAATAAATTTCTCGCTTATTTTAAGAGCTTTTAAAGTCCACTTTTTTTAAAGAACTTTTCATTCAATCGTCATACGCTTCATTTGGTTAAACGTTTTTTTTTAATAAAAATTTTTTTATTTAAAGTATTTTATCATTTATTTACTTTTAAATAAATTATTTGGAGTTACTTTTCAAATAAATAAAACGTTTCTAAGCGTTTGAAATTCGTTAATACAGTTTTTTTCTATAAAAATTTGTTTATTTAAAATATTTTATGGTTTATTTACTTTTAAATAATTTATTTGGCGTTACATTTCGAATAAATAAAACGTTTCTAAACGTTTGAAATTTGTTATGTTCAATATTTATATATTGAAAATTGTCCCACTATTTTTGGGCATATAAGAAACGCTCTGTTCCCTGCAATTATAGCCGTAATGAGTCTTTATTTATAATAGAAGTTTAAGAGTAGACACTTTTCCAATATCCTTTAGGTCTTGCCTAAGGCTTTTACTATTGCAAATTTGTTTACATAATTTTTGCGTGCATATTGCGGGTAACGAAAAAGTGTCTAGTACAGACAGTCGTGTGCTACACCCTATATCTTGGCCCAATAGCCATCAATCACTTTTAAATTTCGTGTTTTTAAAAGGGGGACTAATGAAAGAGATAATTAAAATTATTGGTTATTGAGGATGTCAAGAATAAATCAACGCCTACAACAAATTCTCTCTCTCTCTCCACGACACTTATACAGTTGTGGCACAATGTACTGCATAAGAAGGGTTTGTATCCTGACTGTTGGACCAAAGTACAGACCAGTCAAGGGAATTAATCTTGTTTAAACTAGGGAGGTTCATATCCTGGACACACACATTGTTATCAATCTCTAGCCCTACTTTTACTGTTATAAGGTGAGAGGGGTTCGTACCCAGACTGCCGCATCAACATAAAGGCAATTATAGTGTATTAATAGTGTCTAAACTAGGACAGGAAGTGCCCGACACACCAACACTTCTTCAAAGACACCGAATTCGTTTTACTTCTTTTTTCAGCAAAACATTTATGAATCATTCAATTTTGTTACTCACTGTCTTTAATAATTTATGCTTGAATTTTTTTTTTGTTATGTTGTATACAATTAACATATTTCTGAGTAATAATTTCCTGTCCTATGTGTATTGTTGTTGTTATTATTTTCAGCTTTTCTTAAAAAACAAACCCATCCACAAAAAAATTACCACACACTTACATACAACATGCTAATCATTATAAGAAAAAAATAATATAAAATTAAACAGTATGTGAAATATATATAAAACACCTGTTGCTAATGATATTTTAGGAAATGTGATTCACATATTTGTGTTAACAATTTTCCATAAAAACAAAACAAAACTGTAGCCGAAATATCCAAAAATGATAGTTTAATGAATCTTAATGATTAAAGTGTCAAAGCAAATTGACAAGAATCAACAGATAACAAAAAAATGATGGTAGAGCTTGTACGTTTTACGCTCCACTACTTCTGCTATTGTGTACCAGAGTAACAGGGTTTAACGAAATTGACGGCAAAACAGTTTTTTGTTAGTCAACGTGGAAGGTTATTGATATATAACCCCGTTTTAAGGCGCTTTTCAAATTAATTGTTTGGATATTAAAATATCAAAATTATATTTCCCCAATAATTTTGGATTTTTTAGTTCGATTTATATTAACGAGTTTTTACAATTTAAACAAATTAAATTTAAGAAATTTTTTTAATTTGTGCCCGTTTCTCATTTTGTGGGATCTTACGCCACGTCGTCAGTGCTATGGTTGTCGTAGTCGTGATAAAATCCATCAAATGTGGCAACGCTTGGCGTATGTTTGACAACTGTTGCCATTTAATTTCGACTTGTCTACCACAATCGTTATGATACGACAAATGAATAGCAGGGAATTTATGGAAGCTCATTACTTTTACTTTAGCACAGCCACAGCTCAGAATGGATAGAGGATTATTTTGCTCGGATTTTATCCCAGTTTTTTTACAAACTCACCATAGTGGAGATGTACTTCATTTCTTATGGCTTAGAACATACATTTCACTACTACACCGGCGAGTAAAACGGGTAAAAACTAAAATTAAAAAAAATAATTTCATTTAGCCAAGTCACGGGGTTCGATTCTTTTCTCTCCATATTTTGGTTCTTCAGAGTCCGAACATTTTTAAGTTCATTAAATAAAATAGCGAAAAACTATTTCGTTTTACTAAGAAAAAATATTTTTTTATTTCTTTCATGTTTATATTCTATTGGGATCTACATATTTCAAATCTGTTGCAAATTTGTGCCCACCCTGTACCAGAAATATATTCGCAAGTTTTTTTTTTTGTATTCATTAATTGTATTCAAATACGGGCAATGACTTCCATTAAATAATTGTTTAATAATCATTTTTTTTGTAATAATAAATAAAGAGAACAAATAAAATTGAAACGCGTGTGCCCAAATTCAATTGTAAATATTTAATTGGTAAGAGATAAGTAATTTTTGGAAAATAAACAGATTTAAGATCACGCAAATTATTTTATGTAAACAAATCTTTTTTCCATAATTCACAATTAAACAGAACGTAACACACACTGTTTTGGAAGGTGGCTGCACCATTTCACCAGCTTTAACGACCTCAAATTAATAATTTGAGTAACACAAATCAAGACCCACAAGAATTTCATTTGAATATTTAAAATTTTTTGTATAAATAAATATTTTTTTTTCTTATAAAATTTTCTTGAGCTTTTTTCAGCTCCAATTTGACAATTAAATTCCCCCAAAATCCTCAGCACTCTGCAGTAATTTTAATAAATTTTGCTTACGAAAAAACAAATGAAGACTTTTTCTTATCTGCTTTTAACTTTTTATTTATTTATTTTTTATTATTTATTTTTGCCACATGTTGATTACTGTGCACGGGGCAATTATATATATATATTTTTTTTGCTTTCGCCTGCAGCCTTAAATCTGTTAAGAACTTGTATCTGCTCATAGTGTTTTTTCATACTTTGGATAACGATATCCAAATTTTTATTTTTTTATTTGTATGCAATAATACATCATTTTATTTTTAAACTGCTGAAACGGTTCGGGGGCATTGAGAGCAAGTAAATAACCCATTTAACGGCGGGTGGGATGGGAAGTTTAGGGAGGGGTGCCTTGTCGACTGGCGCTAAATGTTTAAGGAAGCAAAAAAAAAAATAAATAAATAAAATAACAAGCGAAAAATGTGTTTAACATACTAGACATAAACTTGTTCGTATGTATGCATGTACATGTGTGTGTGTGTGTGTGTGTGTGTGTAAGTTTTAAAATAAGCAAACTCGTACGCTGTTCAAGAAAAGAACACAGGAAGCGAACTATAAAAACGCACTCATGTGTCAAATTTAGTAATGGGTTTCCCCACCTCTCTCTCTCACTCTCTTCTTAATTTTGTACTTCTTTTTAGTCTACTTAGAAAATATTTATAATAAATATATTATTTTCCATAAATACCACAAGAACTGTCAGGTCTTCTATTAAACTGGAGAGAAGTAAATGACCTGATTGTGATGGTTTTTTTTCTTTCTTTGTTAAAAAAAAGAACTCTAATAAAACGAATTAGCAACGCATTAGCCAAAATGTAATTTTAATGTTACTATTAAATTAACCACCTCGCTGCTTCCAGGGTTAAGAGCCATGGAAGTATTTATTTATTTATTTAAGAAAATATATTTCAGAAGCGGTAAAAACGTGGGCAGATCAATTTGTTTTTTTTTTTTTGTATAAAAATATCAAAAATAAATACATTCCAGTCAGATTCAGCCTGATTACCGTTGCCGTAACTTGGCAGCACTCAACTTAGCACAGCCAAAAACAGGCCAAAACAAGGTTGCATTTCTCAAAACCCACTTAAAACCAATTTAAAGCTGGTTTTAAGTCGAAATTAAATGACAAAACCCAGATTTTAACAGTGGGGTTTAACGTTAAAACCAGAATTCATTAAAACCATGTAAAAAGACTGTATCTCTGCATTGTGGATGATTTCGGAAAAGAAGGTGAATATCGTTTTACGACGGATAATGTGATTCTGGTTAAAAACTACCACAAGCAGGGTATCCAAAACTCTTTGGCTCTAACTTAAGACCGAACAGCTCCTAACAGTTCTAAAGAAGTTGCCAACACTCCACGTCTGAGAAAAGGTGGGGCAGTGTCCTATCAGGTATATGTCTGATCGGGTATATGTCAGATCCTATCGTTTTTGGACTTTGTTGGAAGTTCTCGATGGTTATCAGACTCTTGCATACCAGTACTTCATAGGATCGTGCAGGATGTAGTCCCCTGGGCATCACAGAGGGCCTTAAGATCTCTCAGTTCGTTCTTGCCATTTCGCGGGCGCCCCTTTTTAAACTTAACCTAAACCTTTTAATATAAAGCGATTTTTTCACAATTTCTTTTTTGCCGAACATGAATAACACGCTGATATGAATTGTAATAAATATAAATATACATTTACTATGACCTTTTGCAAGTCGCAGAGCGACATGTGTAGATCACTTTGCCATATTTTGTTTTTTTTTCTTATTTGGAAGTTAATTTTTATCTTCACTAAATGCAATCAGCCAGCGTTGTATAATAGACCAAAAACTAAACATATTCAACATTAACATGTTGCACGAAAACAGCTGAGCTGCCACAAAACAGTGTTGCCAGAGAGTTGCCCAAATATCTCTCGTGCGTTTCATTAGGAAAGTCAATGGAAGTTTTAAAATAAAATTAAAAACTAAGAAGAATAGCTTTTTAACTCTTTAATTTTTATTTTCATGCTGATTTTTTTGCTGCCAAAAGTTATTTATTAAAACTCAGAGTGGTCAATTGAGAATAGCTTTTTGCTTGTGAAGTTGCCAGCACTGCAGCTTAATCAATTTGAGCTGTTTAAAATTAATATTAATTAGCATTCAGTAGTTGGCATTCAATTTAATTAGTATTCAAGTGACATTTAATGAATATATTTTTAATGAACTAATATTTTTAGTTGTTAATGAAAATTATCAAAATATTTAAAATTAATTATTTAAACAAAACCGAAGCAGTTGGGATTGTGCAGAAAAGTTAAAGAAAGGGGCAACATTTAGCCAGAATTAACTCAAATGCGCGGGAATTTTTTAATGATTTTTTAATTTCTTCATTCTTAGAAATTTTGTGCTGTTTTGATTTTTATACAAAAATATTTTTATATAAAAAAAAGAAGAATTATAAATAAAATTTCTATATAAATAATATAGATATTATATATAATAGAATAATCAAGATATTATAAAATTTATGTCGATTTCTTTTCTACAAAATAATGCAACATTTTTCACACTTTTTACCAAAAAAATGGCAACATTTTGCCATTTAAAAATAAGGAATTTATTAGAAATGAATTCAATATCCCTCACGGAGAATAATTTTTATTTTAAAACTTTTCCAAACCGCCACTTTTAAGAAAATAAGCGAAGAAAAATGTTACATGTTTTCGAGAAAAGAAAACGCCATTAATTTAAACGGGTATTTAACGCAATTTTATTATTCAGTTAAACCCTTTAAATTATTTTATTAAAATTTTGAGAATTTTCGACAAAAAAAATAAAAATTTCATTTTTAAAAAGTGTATTGAAACCAACTTTGCCTACAATTTTTTTCTTTTCAATTACTTTTTGAGTGCAAATTAAATTTTATTAGAAATGCCGTCATTAAATTTTTCAGTTTTTTTTTTATTTCTTTGAATTTTCTGTTACTTTTTAATTGTTCTTTTTGTTAACTGTTTTACTTAGCCACTCGCTAAATTGCTATAGTTTTTTGTTTTATTTTTTTATTACTATTTTTTTTGCTCTTCCACTTTACAGTAACTCGTTATTTTACTGCTTTCATTTAGTTTGTGAAGCCTCCCGGCTACCGGGTTAAATTATGCATATTGAAAATAGCAAATTCATAATAAAATAAACGATGGAGAAAAAGCGCGTTGTATGAAAAAAAGAAAGAAAAAAAAACGTGAAGAATATTTATGAAGAGATTTCAATTACAAAAACACCCTGTAGTTTTATTTTTTTTGCAGTCCGGTAGCTCTTTACAAAATATTTTATCGTCCGCAGGTTAATTTTGAACTTGTCTTTTTCAGTAACAACGAAAGAAAGAAGGAAACATGAAGAATATTTATAAAGAGATTTCAATCACTGCTCTTAAAACACCCTGTATTCTTTTTTTTGCAGTCCGGCAGCTCTTTACAAAATATTTTAGCGTCCCCAGATTAATTTTGAACTTGCCTTTTTCAATCTTCTGTCTATTTAAATATTTCTGTCTTTAATTACAAAATTTAAGTTCTCAGGCAGCTGAAAAGACACCCGTTATTGTAACATCATACAGATGTGAGACGGACTTTTGAAAAAATTTATTTATTTTATTGTCACACATTAAATTGATGAAAAGTTTGATATCGAATTGAGTTTTATTTTATTATTTTCGGACGACAATAGAATGACGCTAATAAATTGAAAAATTTCGATTGTCTACTTTTATTACGATCCCATACACACACACACACACACACATGCACAGTGTGTGTGTATGTATTTGGTTGAATGTCTTTATTTAATATCTTTTCATTTGATATCAAGTTCTTGAGTTTAAAGGGAGCGCCTGCACTACACATGACATAAGAAATATAATAATTTTCATTAACTTTGGGTTAACGTCTCATTACGGTTACAGTGTCTGCAAAAATTGTTTTATTTATATTTAATATTTTATTTTATTTATGTTTTATTTTTCATTTTTGTTTATTTTTTTTATTTTTTGCTTTCTTTCATGCTTTAACTTTCTGCAGTTAAGCCTCAGGAAAACTCAGTGGCAGAAGCGAACGTTTAAATCGTGCAGACACCAACGATAATAATTATAAAGAGACTTTAAAAAACGCTCGTATATATAGAAAATATTTACCGAGTAGAGAAAGTACACGTAACCGTATTAGGAAAACAAGGCTAAATAAATAATTTGGTTACAGTCAAGTCTTATTATTACCAAAGCAAACATGGTGGCAACATTGACCGGCCGTTATTACGATTCCCATGTTAGAAAGGATGGGCAAATTTGAGGTTAGAAATTAAATTCTCTTAAGAGAACACCTTTTTCGTGACAAATTAAGTTTTATTGGCACCACTGTAAATTATAAATATGGGAATTAATAATGAAATATGATGTTGACCAAATGTCCACCTTTAGGACGTTGCCAGACATCCGCTCTTTTCACAAAATTTTTAGCCACATTTCGCAAAAAAAAACTGCTTCACTTATCTCGTCAATGCAGTGCCGAATTTTATTTCAGAGCATCAGTTGCTTAATCCCGGTGTTTTAAATGCCCCCAGAGAAAATACTGCAGCGGAGTTAAATTGCAAGATTGAGGCGGCCAATTGTCAAAGTCAAATCTACATATTACGCGGCCGGGAAATTTCTCATGCAATAACGGAATTGTTTGGCAGGCCGTGTGGCACCGTCTTGCTGATATAAACGATCTCTGAAGTAAAAATTAGACAATTGTGGCGACAAAAAACCGTTTATCAGGGTTATGTAGCACAGAGAATTCATGGTGACGGCGTTTCGTCGCTTATTTTCGACAGAGTATTAACCGACCGGCGCACCAAGTGGTAACTTTTTTAAATTTTTTTTATACGTATTGATTTATGGAGGACTGTTGGGGGTTTGGTGACTCTCATAGACGACAACTTCGGTTGTTTACAAAAAACGATTAATTTCAAATAATCTCCATCACCAGAGATGATTTTGTTAAAAAATGCGTTGTTTTCATTTCAAAAAGCCAATTTACAAACGTACGACCGCCTTTAATTTTTGAATGAGCTGAACTTTATAAGCGTGAAGATCGACATCCCTATGCAAAATGCGTCGGAAACTATCTGTGGTGATGCCCAATCGTTGCGAAAGTCGACGAGTTCAAGTGCCAGGCGCATTTCCACTGCTAACCTGCACAGCGGCTTACTTTGTATCACTAAGGCCACTACGAGCGTATTGTGTTGGCCATGAGCCTTGAACTTAGCGATTGAATAACGCACAGCGATCTCAGAAAGAGCCTGATTGCGAGGAAAAGCTGCTCGAATTTTATAGTGATGCAGTGAAATGTTCACCATTTTGATAATAAATTTTGACAAATAAAATTCTTTGTTTAAGAGTGTAGCGTTCCATGGATAAAATTTCCCGACTTTTTACTAAATAAATGTTAAAGAATGGCAGCTCAATTTTTGACATTTCATCATTTGACAGCCAACTTACTTTCTAACCTCAAATTTGACAAGTTTTTGCATATGGCCAACGTTGCCACATTGGATCGATTTCGTCACAGCTACTGCAAGCATGATCGTAACATGACATTAGCTAAAGGTTTTATTTATATATTATCTCTCTTATTCATAAAAATATATTAAGAGTTGTTACATGTTTATTTAATAAATTCCTTGGAATATTTGTCAAATAAAAATATGGCCACTGAGTATTATGTGATGTTTCTGAGATCCCCAAAGAAATTTTTCGAAATCTCCGAATTGGGATGTTTCAATATTTTCGCTGTATTTTCCTTATGTTTCGCAAGACGGTGATAATTTTTTTTTTTTATGATGAAAAACACATTGAAAGAACTAAACAATTTTTAGGTGGCAGCCCAGCGATTTTAGAGTAGATATTTTTTGAACATATTTTCATAATTAAGCATTAAACACAGTAACGACAGCAGGCTACAGACTACAACTTGTCAAAAATAGAATACAAGTCCGTATATAAGAATGATTATTTTTACTACTACAGGCAACAGGACTATTTTGGTGAGCGACAATGAGTAGATGCAATGTTGCCACCACAATATAAATAAATTCAATTATTGTAAACTTGAAAATATGTTGTTTTATTATACAAAAAGAAACAACAAACTTTATTTCCAAGCTAATGAAATGATTTCTTGTCATATATTGTTGACTTTAAATATATCTTATTGCAATAACACTATTTAAGAGTATAAAATATATTAAAGCGGCTACACTGGCGTACTACAAACAACAACTCATGGTTATTGATTTGGTGATTTCGTTCTAAAAATAATTAAGTAGCTGAGTACGAGGCGACGATTGTAGCCAACGGCTTTTGTAGTCGGTGTTCGTGTAGCCTGCTGTCGTTATTGTGTTTAATGCCTTAAGAAACAATTAAATCATTTTTTTAAGTCGAAAATTTTTCTCAATTAATTTTATATATTAAAGATTTTGTATTTAATTTACAAATAAACGTTTCCGTTTATCGGAATTGGTCAGCCAAATATGATAACAAAACCAGCCTGAATTTTACCACTTAAAAAATGCACTTGTAATTATGAACAGCACTGTTCTTGGCTGCACATTTAAGAACCGTATATTTTTCATATTTTTTATTTTATTTTTTTCATATTATCTCGCATGTTTCTTCTTTATATTCTAATAGGAAAATGAAATTATAAATAATTTGTATGATACCAAAATCATTCAATATAACCGTTTATTTTCTTTCAGTTTTTATACTCTTTATAATTTTCATATTGCAGGTCTCTGGTGTGCAACGAGCCCTAACGAAAGTCTAGCAAAAAAAACAATAAATAAATAAATAAAAATTACGTAACATAAAGAAGCCTACAAGTGTATGGAAAGAAAAGATATATTCTTTTGAAATTAATATGCAAGAATTAACGGAATTTATGGTTAAAATATTTTACTATTAAAGGGCCGCAGTAGTCTGGAAGTAGGAAAAAGCAAACGGATCTTTCAGTCCTCCAACTACGACAACGTCTTTAACAATAAAAAGAGAAATAAACGCATCAACTGCACAATCATGAGAAGGATAATGTTATTTTAGCAAAAGCATCAGTGATGCCAATTCTTGAAGTATTAAAGGCATCCAGTGATGCCAACTGTTGAATTATCATACGTACTGCGGCCAATTAAAAATAGTGTGAGAGGTTAAAAGTTGAAAAAGTTGCGGATAAAAAACCTTTGAATTAATATTTTATTTTACCAAAAATAATTTAACAAAATCATTTGAATTTTTTTAATTCATGAATTTTTTTTTTATAAAATAAATATAAATTTTTGAGTTAAAAAACTACTTAAGGAAATACATCAACAAGGCAAAATTATACCAGCTAAAGTCGCTATTACAACAACTATTTACAAAAAACATAATCAAAATAATTTATATATCTGGTATTTGGAAAAGAAAAAAAGCTTTAATATGAAACCCAAAGAAGCACCAAAATGGTAACGCTGAAAGGAATACTCACTGGTTGTTGGCTAAACTCGCTATTCAATTCCAGCCAACAAGTGCTGCCAAAGAGATGTAGAAGAGCTGCCACTGAATCTCTATCCCCAGTTTAAGGAATATCCCAAGGGTTTTTGGGAATATTGGAAACGTCTATATCGGGTGTTTTCTATAGAGTGATACAAGTTTAAAAAATAATAAAACATAGTAATAAATTTTTGATATCAATGAAACGGTCTTTATTGGATACAAAATTTTATGACATTCATGTTTAAATATGA
The DNA here is from genome assembly GCA_963675445.1 of Linnaemya vulpina. NCBI lineage: Eukaryota > Metazoa > Arthropoda > Insecta > Diptera > Tachinidae > Linnaemya > Linnaemya vulpina. Next base: position 71,328,052 of record OY776280.1, on the reverse strand, counting down.
CTTCGGCCATGTGGCCGCCAAGGCTGGCGCGCACAAGGCGCAATCTGGAACAACAATTTTCACAGAATTTTCGCAGCATTTGCGTTCGAATCTCGCCGATAACTCTTCGAATGTTGATTTCCAGGTGTTCAGTCAAATCGACATACACAAGTGACTTTAGATGACCCTAAAGAAAACAAGCCAATGGGGTTAAATCACATGATCTTGGGGGCCAATTAATTGGGCCGTTTCTTGAAATTATTTTTTCGTCAAAAGCTTCCTTGAGTAAATCAATTGTAGCGCCCGCTGTGGAACCACATATCAGCAAGATTAATGCCAGCTAATTGAGGTACGAAAAAAACTTCGAATCGTGTTCCTATACCCTTGACCATTGGCAGCAATTTCTTGACCATCATCGTTTTTGAAGGCACATGGGCCAATGACTCCGCCAGCCCATAAAGCGCACCAAACAGTAATTTTCTGTGGGTGTGATGGTGCATCGACAAAAGCGTGTGGATTTTTCTCACTCCAAAAGCGACAATTCTGCTAATTTACGTGCCCATTTGACCAGTAATGGGCTTCGTCGGTAAACAAAATTTTGAATGGATGAGTTTGACGAACAGAACCATTATTTTGATTAAAAATTTCCACAATTTCCACGCGTTGCTCTGGTATAAGTCGATGCATAATGAAATGTCAAAGTAAACTAAACAAAAAGCAACTATCAGCTGTTAAATGGGTGGTCAAATAACGCAGTGATGCCAACTCTAAGATGTATAACTCTATAAAAAACACCCGCTAATTATAGAACAAAATTAGAGCTCTAATCGAACAGTTTTAAGAGGCGGTAAACTCCTTCAAATAGAGTAACAGGGACTCAAATAGAGTGACAGTAAATGCTACTCCCTCGAGTCACCCTGTTAATAAATATTTATTTCGATTTTGCTACAAACCAGATGTCGGGGTTATACCCTCCTGTTTAGAAATGAAATTATAAAGATATCTAAGACCCTAATGAAATTTCAAAGATTTCAAAGATTTCAAAAACCTTTTTTTTTTTTTTAAACTTAACGAATTTGCAAGAATACCGGCGGAGAAGGATGCCATATTGTTCATCGCTACTTCATTTAAACAGGCCGGCAAATTATCTCGTGATGAAATCTTTTACCAATAAATTTATTATTATACATTTCAATTGCTTGTCAATAATTGGCCATTAAAATTTCACTGTTTCTTAATTTTTTTTATTTAAATCTTTTTAATTTATTTTCTAGCTTCCAATGAAATCTCTTTCATTTCAAATTCTTTTACATTTTAACATCGTCTTGCCATTTTTGACATTTACTTTCTGCTTTTCTATTATTTTATTTGTGTTTTGAAAAATAAAATCAATTTCACAAAGAAAATTGTGCTGCAGCACGTTTTCTCCTCTTTTTTTTTCCTGCGCGCCAAAGAAAACTTAAGCAAAATAAAAGATGGTTTCCAATCAATAATGACAAGTCGATTCATAAACTATTTTTCTTAGACTTAAAAATTTAAGTGCTGCAAAAAGTAGAGAAGAAGAAGAAGAAAAATAAGAAGGGGAAAATATTGAATAGAGTTATGATACGTGGAAAATTCGATTAAGAAAATTTTGCAACAGCCTCGTTGCCCAGCATTTCTTCAATGAATTGGATTAAAGTGTTTGAAACAATATGTTATTTTAATTAAAATATGTGGGACTCAACAAGAGATTTAGAATAACTTTTTTATAGAAATTATTTTTTAATAGTATTTCTTTTTTATAAATAAATTTTTCATTAATCATTGACCTTAAACTTCAAAAAATATTCGCTGTACAATCCCGAATCTTGGTTATTCGGTTGAAAAAAAAAAAAAAAGGAAGACCCATCGTCACCATCATTATCCACATCATCGCCCGAGCCATCAGCAGCAGCACTCGTGTTGAAAATGTTTTTGACATTGAATTTTCATTTTATTGTTTTTTATCAAGCCATTTATAACAACAACATCGTCTTCACAAGACTATAAATATGAACATGAAATTCAATATTCAGCGCTTATCGCCACGAAATGAAGAAACAAAAAAAAAAAAAAAAAAACAAAAAACAAGAAAAAACCAAAGATTTCATCGTAAAGGGAGAGTATTCCCCCGAGTAAGCAGGGGTCAATGGATTGTCATGAATCTTTTTCTTTTTAATAAAATTACAAATAAAATAGAGTTCAATTACCAATTCAATACACTGACATATAAAATGGAAAATTATGTTAATAATTATCTCAATGGGATTGTTTATTTATTTTATTTTTTTTTTATTGTTCCCTTCTCTCACAAAACGGAAGCAAATGCGAATGGGTCAATCGATATCCCTGATAAATATGCTGTCGATTGATTAATTGTAGGAAAATTTTTATATATTTTGTTAATCATCTTTGAAGAGTTAAAAAGTGTGTTATGGAAATGTTGCATTTAAATGTTTCCTGCTGCTCCAATTTAGTGCAAAATATTTTACCTTTATTTAAAAAAAGTTGCATTTTATTTTCCTCCCAAAAAAAAAATGTTGTTCCTTAAGAGAGTGGCAAGTTTTGTTCTAAAAAGTTTGTAATTTTTAGCAGTGAAAGACCAAAACTGGCAGCATAAAAAGGTGCCTTCTTTTTGTATATCAAAAAAGGGCAATTTTATAGAAACAAAAATTTGGAATTCAATGTTTTTTCATCACAATTTGTTGCTGTCTAAGAACGCAGCAAGTTTGGTTGCAAAAAATTATACTATTTTTAACAGTGTAATTATTTGTAATTCACTCATTAACAAAAAAAAGTGCAATTTTATTCGAAAACGTTAGATTTTGGTGTAAGTTTATTAACAAAAATGTTTGCGATATTAAGTTTTTCATTATAATTGATAAGAGAAAAAAATCTTTAATATTCAAGGCTTTTATACACAAAAAGTGCAATTTTATTAAAAAAAGTGCAGGTTTATTAAAAATATGTTTGCTTTCTAACAGGATATTAATTTTTTCATTATAAACGATGCAAGACAAAAATCTATAATATTCAAGGCTTTTGTATATAAAAAGTGCAATTTTATTTAGAAAAAAATGCCAAAATTTGGTGTTCGTTTCTCAAACATTTTTGCTCTCACACACGGGCAGCAACTTTTTTTAGCTCTTTCGTTCTAAAAAGTTAATTTTATTTAACGTTGAGAGGCACAAATTGACAGCATTTTTGCAACGAAAAATATGCAGAATTTTACGGGTACCTAAAATATGTAGTTTTATGTTCTTTGTGTGACAAAAAAGTGCAATTTTATTTAAAAAAAAAATATTTTATTCGACGTTTTTTCATCACAAATTGTTGCTGCCTAAGAACGCAGCAAGTTTTGTTGGAAAAAATTATACTATTTTTAACAGTGTAATTATTTGTAATTCATTTAAATGTGCATTTTATTAAAAAGTGCAATTTTTTTTTAAAAAAGTGCAGGTTTATTAAGAAATATGTTTGCTTTCTAACAGGATATTAAGTTTTTCATTATAATCGATGCAAGACAAAAATCTATAATATTCAAGGCTTTTGTATATAAAAAGTGCAATTTTATTTTGAAAAAAATTCCAAAATTTGGTGTTCGTTTCTCAAACATTTTTGCTCTCTTAAAAGTTTGCAACTTTTTTTTTAGCTGTTTCGCTCTAAAAAGTTTATTTTATTTAACGTCGAAAGGTAAAAATGGACAGAATTTTTCTACAGAAATATATGCAGACGTTTACGAGTATCTAAAATATGTAGTTTTATGTTCTTTTCTCAAAAAGTAAATACTTTCATTGTTTTCTAGAACTGTTTGCATGAGAAGAGAAAAATAATACGGTTTCATATTGAATAAGTGCAGTTGTGTTCTCTATAAATTTCAAAGTCTTTGTTTTTTTCCTGTGTAATTCTCAATTGGTTTTAGAAAATGTGTGAATAGGTTAATGTTGTTTTCTTTTCCAAAAAAAGAAATGTGGCATTTCTTACAGTTTTTTTTATTGAAAATGGCATTTAAATTTCATTTAAAAATAAAGTATTTATTACAAATTGATGCAACATCTCTTATGAAAAATTATTTATATTTTTAAAATTTTACCAGGCTGTCAGCTTTGAGTGTGTTCTTTTCAAGAAAAGAACACACTTTAGGTGGAAGTCTACGATAATGTAGCTGCCTACATAAACAAAGAGTTTATATATTTCTTTAGTGATATTAATATTTACTGCCACGCCCACTATGTTGCAAGGAAATTTTGTTGGCACAATTTGCATTTTATATTTAAATTGTAGGATCGAAATTTCCTTTCGATATTATTTAAGAATTTATTTTATTCCTTTTGTATAAGAGACTTCGAGTTCTATAAGAGGAGTTTGGTTGAAATCGGTCAAGCCGTTCCAAAGCAGGGAAGCTTCCCAGAACCTGAAAACGTTACTGGGTAAAATCAATAACTTCCCCATTTTAGAAAATTTTCAATTTTCCCAGCGGGAAGTTAAGATAACCAACATATTTACCAACTTTAAATTTTAATACAATAAAATTGGCCAACAATTTTATCTGAGCAAATATTTAATAAAAAAATAAAAAAATAAAAAAACAAACAAAAACCCATTATCCACATCATAAATCATACTTCTGCAAAGCAAATTAATCAAATAAAATTTTTATCTTGTTAAAACTTATGAAATCATGAACCCAAATTAACTGAAATAAATTAAATAACTTTTTTTTTCAGATAAATTACAATTTCATGGGAATTTTATAACAGCAGTTGAACAAGAGTTTGCATTAAGGCTTTATGATAATGCGACTCTGTATTGTATGTGTATGTGTGTGTGTGTGTGTGTGTGTGTGTGTGTGTGTTGGCCAAGTTACTATTCTCATATGTACTACATAAATATTAATTGTTTTTGCTGGCATCATAAATATTGTGTAATTTTCTTTTAACGTTTTATAATATTTCTGCAAGTTTGTATTCTTTGCAGGCTTTTTGCGTAAGTAAAATGCATTAAGAAATATGTGTATCATGATATTTCGTGTTGAAATTATTGGAAAGATGGTGCATGTTTTGATTGTTCTGCACGCACATTTAATGTAAATTTTTTTAAGTATCTTCCCTGCGTTAAAAAAAATTAAATAAAAAAACAACTTCAAACAGAAAACGTTTTTTTTTTAGCATAATTACAGTGTTTATTTTTTTAAGTGTATTCATGTTTATGGAGAATAGAAAAGAACTCAAAGAATGCGTATAACTGTTGAGCCATTTATTTAAGGTTGGCAATTCGAAGCAGAGTTGGAAAGAATTAATATACACCACATGCATACACACACACACACACACACACACACAAGTGCATATGTACTTTATAAAAACACAGTAATGATCATATGAGAGTTCTAAAGTAGGGTATTCAATTAATCGAGAACCTGTATTAATCGATTAACCGATTGAATTATAACTCGAATAATAATTGAACGTTTAATAGAATAATTTGAACATTTTCTCATAGTCTTTTTTACACTGAAATGATTTTAACGTTAAACCCAACTGTTCAGGCCCAGTTCTGAGTAGGGTATTCAATTAATCGATTAATCGCTTGAATTATTCGTTCTATGGAATAATTTGAACATTTTCTCATAGTCTTTTTCACACTGACATGGTTTTCACAATAAAACCAACTGTTAAGACCTACTTCGGAGTAGGGTATTCATCGATTAATCGTAAAAATTCAATCGAATAACAATTGAATTATTTCATTTTATCTGTTCGTAGAATAATTTAAATTTTTTCTCGTACTCTTTTTCATACTGACGTGGTTTTAATAAATTCTGGTTTTAACTGGTAAAAGCTGGTTCTGAGTAGGGTATTAAATTAATCGAGTACTTGTATTAATCGATTAATCGCATGAAGTTTAATTCGACGCAAAAATTCAATCGAATAATAATCTTATTCGTTCAATAGAATAATTTGAACTTTTTCTCATAGTCTCTTTCACACTGACATGTTAAGACCTACTTCGGAGTAGGGTATACATCGATTAATCGTTTGAGTTATATATCGACGTAAAAATGCAATCGAATAACAATTAAACCGTTTAACATTATCTGTTCAATAGAATAATTTTAATGTTTTTCTCATAGTCTTTTAATTCTGGTTTTAACTGGTAAAAGCTGGTTCGGAGTAGAGTATTCAATTAATCGAGAGCTTGCATTAATCAATTAATCGCAAGAATTATAATTCGTTTTAAAAATTCCATGAAATAGTAGGAGAACCATTTAATCTTATTCCGTTTATCGAATAATTTAAGCTTTGCCGAATAGCCTTTTTCACACTGACATGGTTTTAATAAATTCTGGTTTTAACGTTTAAACCGACTTTTAAAACCTGGTTTTATCACACAAAATGATTTTTTCAAAACCAACTTAAAATTTTTAAACTGATTTTAATTAGATGTTATGAAATGTACCCTTGTTTTTCCTGTTTTTGTCGGTGCTAAAATGAGTGCTGCCAAGTTGAATATTGGAAACATTTGATAATCACTGAAAAATATATTGAAAAATCCCCCACATATCTGCATTATTTCTTTCCAAATTTGTATGAAACAATTTGTTTTTGAAGCATTTCTTCATTCGTTCAAACATAGATTTGCAAAATAAAAAAAATCTATTTTAACCTGAATTTTTTTTAAATTTGTTTTATGAAAAAAAGAAAAAAAAAACAGAAACAGCTACAGTACAGTTTGCGCCTTAAATGTTATATTATATAGAGGAGTATACTACCAGATACATAGAAATATATTTCTATGAGAGATTATATAGGGTGTTTTTCATAGAGTGATACAACTTTGAGTTGGCATCACTGCTTTATTTGACCACCCATTTAACAGCTGATAGTTGCTTTTTGTTTAGTTTGCTTTGACATTTCATTATGGAGCGACTTACATCAGAGCAACGCGTGCAAATTGTGGAAATTTTTAATCAAAATAATGGTTCTGTTCGTCAAATTTATCGTGCACTTCGTCCATTCAAAATTTTATTTTCCGATAAAGCCCATTTTTGTTTGAATGAGTACGTAAATAAACAGAATTGTCGCATTTGGAGTGAGGAGAATCCACAAGCTTTTGTCGAAACACCATCACATCCACAGAAAATTACTATTTTGACGCTTTTTGGGCTGGAGGAGTCATTGGCCCATACGTCTTCAGAAACGATGATGGTCAGAATGTTACTGTTTATGAAAATTTGTGTTCCAGATTGCGCCTTGTACGCACCATTGATATCAAAAATATATTACTATGTTTTATTATGATTTAAACTTGTATTACACTATAAAAAACACCCGCTATAAAAATTTTATTAAAAAGGTAACGTAATGAATTAACGAAATCTGCTACACAAACAGCCTCAAAATTTAAGCGAATCCAAAACAATATTTAAAAACGATTTTATCTGACAGTTTAACATTTTTAGTACCATTTTGGGGAAAAAAAGAATCTGCACGAAATTAGAATATTAAAGAGGTTTAAATGTTTTTCTTTCCATTTATTTTTTAGTAGACAACAAACGATTTTGAATTATTCGTACAGTTAATCTCTTTTATATTAATCGATTAATCGCACAACAGTTTCCGTTTGAATACCCTAGTTCTGGGCATAATTTTTTTTATTTATTTATTTATTTATTTGTCTATGGATAATGATCCTTACAGACAGTTAAATTGTATACATAAATTTTTTAAACATTAGTATAAAACATAAAATAATAATAATATCTACAAAAGTTTAGTACAAAATTATGAGTTTAGATAAATTAATATTTTATTTTTTATTGTACTGTGGCTTGAAGAAAAATCAATAAAATTATAAAATTTGTTGAACTCGTGGCACATCCTTCTCAAAGGATCACCATTGGCATAATTTGCTCTGAAAAATTTAACTGATAGTGGACAAAAATAACGTGAAGAACGTTGTGGGACATTAAAAGTTATATCGTTGATTAAAAAACCAGAGCTTACATCGCCAATAATTATGTTGAAAATAAACGATATGTTCAGCACAGTTCTACGACTTTTTAGAGTTGGCAGCTTGATAAGGGAAAGTCTAGCGGAATATGATGGTAAATTCATTGGGTTAAAGTTTAACCCACGAAGACAAAAAATAAGAAACTGTTTTTGTACAGATTCGATAGCGTCAGAATGTGTTTTATATATAGGGTCCCATATTACCGATCCGTACTCCAACACAGGCCTTACAAGTGATGTATATAGGCTTTTTGTAACATACGGATCATTAAACTCTTTAGCCCAGCGTTTTACAAAACCAAGTACACCTCTAGCTTTATTTATTGCCATTGTTATATGAGCAATGAAATTAAGTTCAGAATCAAGCAGGATACCGAGATCCAAGATATTATCGACCAAGTCCAATTGATAATTTTCAAAAACATAGCATGCAGGAATGGGACGTCTTCTAACAAAACGCATGTATTTACATTTTTTCAAATTAAGTTCCATACGATTTGTTTTGCACCAAGAGTAAAATGAATTTAAATCTTCTTGGAGATGTTTCTGTTCAGATATTTGACTATAACTCAGAAAAATTTTCACGTCGTCAGCATACATCAAAATATTGGATGAACGAATTACATCAGGTAAGTCATTAATAAACAATGTAAATAGAAGTGGTCCAAGGTGACTTCCCTGTGGTACACCAGATAAAACATCAATGCTTCTGGAATATATATTTTTAAAACAAACGGTTTGTTTTCTATCACTCAGGTATGAATATATCCATTTTATACTAAGATCCGTAAAGCCAAGCAAATGCAGTTTAATTTTCAGAAGCATATGGTTGACTTTATCGAAGGCTTTGCTAAAATCAGTGTAGATCACATCGGTTTGTTGTTGTTGAAAAAATCCACGATATATTTCGGTTGTAAGGTGCAGCAGATTCGTTGTAGTAGAGCACCTTTTTTGAAAACCATGCTGACATGGTGATATCAAATTTGATACTTGATAACTTAAGTGATCGGTGACAATTTTTTCAAATAGTTTGGCAATAACACTCAGTTTTGCAATACCACGATAGTTGGCTATATCAGATTTATTTCCTGATTTAAACAATGGAATTATAAAGGAATTCTTCCATACATAAGGAAAATGACCAGATTTTATTGACGCATTGAATAAAAGTGCTAATGGCACAGCAATACTGTCAGCACAGTTTATGAAAATGTTGCTAGGAATTTTATCTGGACCAAAGTTGAAAGAAAATTTAAGGCGTTTTAATTCCATGCGGATTGTTGATATATCAATAAATTGAATAGAGGTTGATTGGTTGGCTGTTATCCTGACTGGATAGTTAAACGAATTGTCGTAGGTAGCATCCGAATAAGTTGTCGAGAAAAAATCGGCAAATAAATTGCTTATAATGGCGTCATCACAGGATTCCATTTGTTGAAACTTCATACAAGAAGGAAAGCCAGTTATTTTTCGCTTGGAATTGACAAATTTGAAAAATGACTTTGGATTACGTTTAAAATTATATTTCATTCTGTTTATATAGTTATCATAGCATGTCTTATTAAGCGAAATGTATCCAGAGCGGCTAATCGAATACCTTAGATAGTCTGCAGGGGAACCAGACTGTTTAAATTTTTTAAAGCACTTATTTTTCTTATTTTTGGCACTTAACTATAGCGATGCCATATTACGATGTCTTTTACAACTGAAATGAATATGTCACTGTTGGTAGCAGTGATTTCATCAACAGATTCAAAGAGTTTCTAACCACTGCGATGCCAGATGAAAACTTAAAGTTGACATAATATCCAGTTGCTTCAAGCGGCTGATGCACTCATTAACATGTCTACGAAGTGAAATATTTCGAGTTATACATATTTCGACGTAAGTGGTTACGTTGCAGCAAGTTTATTTGTTTAAGTTAAATACATTGTGACGTAACAAATTGGTAATTAGTAAAGCTTTTGTATTAAAAACCAAAAACAGGTTTTGCTCTTTTCTAAAAGAAGGACAAAAAAGACCCATAGCTTGGGGAGTTAGAGGGTTAACATATTCTACAAAAATGTTCTCCGTAACATTTTACATAAATTTGCTGAACATTTTTTATACCTAAAATGTAGGGATCACATGGATTCTTATGCCGATTAAAAATAAGAATGTGCCAGAGTTGGGAAACTTTAATGCCCCCTCAAATGAAATTCAGATTTAAGCTTTCAAAGCGCTTTTTTGTCTTCTCTATCAAAATTTATAGGTTGGACCTTGTATTTTTTTTGTGTTGAAGATTATCATTCCTAAACTTAAATGAAAAGAATTTCAAATTTCTCAAACGTATTTTTAAATAAAAAATGAGCTACTCTTGTTTCCTTTTGAGCGATGGGACCACATAAAATTCCACACATATTTTTCGTTTATTTAAGAATATTTTATCCACTGCGGTGGTTTATGTATATCGATGACATTTTTAATTTTATTTATACTCGTACACATCCAACTTACACAAATATTTTACATACATTTTAAATTGCATAGAATCGTATAACGGGGACCAGGAGAAGGAGAGAGCGAGAGAGAGAGACGGACAGAGAGAGTTGTTTAAAATAAACAAAAAATTCACTGAAACTTTTTAAATAGATTTCTTGCAAAGATTTCTTTCTTCTCATTCACTTTTTTATACATTCAAATTAAGTTCAGGCCTATCAAATGCACGCGTATGTGTACGAGTGCTTTCATTTCTTAATACAACATTCATTTGTCTTCATCAATACGATTTGCTATCTTGTCGTCATTTGAATTAGAGAGAACTAAATAGTTGTCCAGCAGCATTTAAAGTTTCTGTTTGGCACAAATTGACCTCTGAGAGATCATCACCCGCACAATCTTTAGCACTTCAAGCAGCATGAGAAGATGTGGGGAGTAGTCGTTTCTGCTGTTGCGTACAGTAATTTAAGAATCATATAAGAAGCGTTAATTTGATATCATCAACAGTGGCACAGTTCAAGTGGGACTTGGAGTTTAATTTATATGTACATTTAGAAATTGTCGCTTCTCTTCTAGGAAGAGTAAAGTTGCGCTTCTTTGAAGAAAGTCCCGGCCGAACACCTCGAATTCTTCTGGACACGTTCACGGTCAGGGACAATATTTTCGGCAGATCTTGCATGAACTCAAACTTGTCCACTACATTGCGAACAGTCCTCTCCTCTCGGTAGGACGTGTATGGCGATCGTAAAGATGGAAGCGGTACGTTGCCTAAACAGAACGAGCATTTTGATAAATAAACTTTATTATATGAGTGTGCTGTTGAATGCTATAATTTACACGTTAATATGGCAACACAGACTGCTGAAATCACCACTAATTTAACAGCTGCAGCTTCAACAGGAAGACCGCTACCATTTTTCAAAGGTGGCAACTCTCCACTGGAAGACTCTCTTGCAAATAAGACCCGATTTTATTATTTCATGGGGATTTTTCAAATGGTGGAAGCTGGTTAACATTTTCCTGTTCTTTCTTTCAAGTCTATTAAAAATTAATACTTTCACAAGCAGAGTTTGAAAAATTTTTTTTTTATATTTAAAGAGAATAACCTCTAACTTTATATTGACCCCTCCGCTCAAATATGCGAAAGGAGTAGACCACCACCCTGTTTCTCCTACACAATTGATATGCTGGATATACATTTTATTACACAAAAACTTTTCATATTGAATAAAAGAAAGACAAAGAGAGTTTAATTAGCCTCAATTAATAATTTAATTGAAGTTTTTATGCGATGTATTTCTTTCTTTTTTTGTTTTCTTTCGCAGAACTAACTAAGACCCAACTATAAAAATAATTCTAGAGAGAGGGAAAGGGGGAAGGGAAAAATATGACATAAAACTGCAGTGAACAACAATAAGAACGAATGAATGCGGCATAAAACATGGAAACCATTTTCAAAGAACTATGATTTCATTTTAAAAATTGTGGGAGAATATTATTGTTATTATAATTAATTACATGCATACATACGAAAGTTCCCATTGTTTGGATTTAAATGAGTAATTTTACTTGGGCTATTAAATTGTTCATAACCTCGAAAATAGCAAAGAAACCAAATTGAATGGCGGACTAAAAAACAACAACAGAGTTTATAGTAAATAAAAACAAAAGAAATATTAAAAATAAAACTATGAATTGCTTAACCATAAAATATTTAAACGTTCTGACACAATATCTGTCAGTTTGAAAGTCTCGACAATTTATTCGACAGTTGGCCTGCGTATTTAAATATATATAATTTTCTTCTTTGGAGTTATTAAAAATTATTTATAAATATTGAAAGATATATTGACAATAATTTAACCGTTTTGTTAAGTACAATTTTTAAAAGCCCCTCTCTACTTGTTGGCACGTTTCATTCAGTTTTTGCCTGTTCCCAAAAAGCCAACGTTTGAAGTCGGCAAAACAATAAAACAAAACAAATAATTATAAGAAAAAAAAAAAGGCACGTAAAAGAATATTAACCAAACGCTACAACTAATAAAATGTTAATGTACAGCCAGAAAAACTGTGTACGTGGTGGCCAACGACTTTGGAAATACCCTACACATTTGAGGGAGGCACATATTTTCTAAATATTTTTCTTCAAATATTTGCTCATGATAGAAGTTTTAATTAAAAAAATTATTAACAAGCAGCAGCTTAAACATCATCTTAACTGCGCTTTCGATTTCATTGTAGAATGCATCCAGCCTTTGGGAGACTTTTTATTTCTTTATAAACGATTTTAAGGTCGTTTTGTAACTTCGCCTGTATGTCTGTCCGCTCGTCACCGATTCCTTTGAATGAATTTACTTAAATCTCTGCAAACTTGTCAAGAGCCACTGGCAGTACAATAATTTTACAAGTTTTATCAGCGTTACCGTGGTGAAGTTATAAAAACAAGTGTTGTCGTTTGTTTATTGGAAAAAGTAGCGGGGACTTCAGCCGTGTTTTTTTATTTTTTATAAAGAATGCTGCCGTTGTTTTTCCTGGGAAGTGTCGGAGAACTTCTAGGATTTTGGGACTTCGACCAAAGTTTTTGGGAGCCCAAAAGTTATAAAAACATGTATTAAAAAATCATTTCAATCGGGTGTTTTTTATAGAGTGATACAAGTTTAAATCATAATAAAACATGATATCAATGAAACGGTCTTTATTAGATAAAAAATTTTATGACATTAATGTTTAAGTATGATTTCGGCCATGTGGCCGCCACGGCTGGTGCGTACAAGGCGCAATCTGAAGCACAGAATTTTCACAAACTTTTCGCAGCATTTGCGGCCGTATCTCGCCGATAACTCTTCGAATGTTGACTTCCAGGTGTTGAATTGTTTGTCGTTTATCAACGTACACAAGTGACTTTACATGACCCCAAAGAAAGTAACCCAATAGGGTTAAATCACATGATCTTGGGGGCCAATTAATTGGACCATTTCTTGAAATTATTTTTTCGTCAAAAGTTTCCTTGAGTAAATCAATTGTAGCGCCCGCTGTGTGGCATGTGGCTCCGTCCTGTTGGAACCACATATCAGCAAGATTAATGAGGTACGAAAAAAACTTCGATTCTGGTTCCAATACCGTCCATCACTAACAGTAACATTCTGAACGTTATCGTTTTTGAAGACATACGGACCAATGACTCCGCCCGGCCCATAAAGCCTACCAAACAGTAATTTTCTGTGGGTGTGATGGTGAATCGACAAAAGCTTGTGGATTTTTCTCACTCCAAAAGCGACAATTCTGCTCATTTACGTGCCCATTTGACCAGAAATGGGCTTCATCGAAAAAAAAATATTGAATGGACGAAGTGTGCGATAAGTTTGACGAACAGAACCATTATTTTGATTAAAAAGTTCCACAATTTGCACGCGTGGCTCTGGTGCAAGTCGCTCCATAATGAAATGTCAAAGCAAACTAAATAAAAAGCAACCATCAGCTGTTAAATGGGTGGTCAAATAAAGCAGTGATGCCAACTCAAAGTTGTTTTTCACTTTAATTTGTTGTAAAAATATTTATTTTTTATGTCAATCTATGACATATATTTTTTTTATTAATAAATATTTAGCTTTCCAAATAAAAATGCTTAATTTTTTTTAAATTTATTTTACTAATTTAATGGAGCTTTTTTAATTAGTATTTTGAAACGAATAATTTTCAACTTCCCGCTAGAAAAGTTTTAAATTAAAAAAAGTCGGGAAGTTTTTATTTTAACCCGTCTTGCAAATTTTGAGTTGTCATCAGATCTCTTTGTTTTAAATCCCCAAGCAGCGTTCCTGGCTAATTTCGAGAGGGTGTCATTATGTCTGTAAGTGGATGTGTATGGCCCGCTTATAACTTTTGAACGGCCAAACCAAATCAAACCAAATTGTTAGTGTTTTGAAGAAGAAACATTTAAAAGCATTTTTCAAAGAAGTTTTTTTTAAATGGTCACGGATCGATTCGAATCAACTCGATTACCGTAAACCGGTTCAAAATCGGTTAATCCGTTATTGAGATATTGTAAACGAAAAAAAATCAAAAAAGTGATTTTAAAAAAACTCCGAAATTATATATCTGGGGGCAAATTACTGTATTCGATACGATTCGAAATTTTAAAATATTTCCATATAAACTCCATTGAAATATTTCGTAATTTCGTTCGATAACGAGTGTTGTAATTTGCCCCCTGATCAGTTAGTGTTTTCGATTCTTTTGTAGCAACCGACAACTACATCAATCTCCGCTTGTCACGTGGGAATCGGTTGATTCAAAAATTAAAATAAATCATTTTTGGCACAAAAAACAAATTAGCAGAAGATACAGGGATGTTTTTTAGGGTCAGTCATTGTATTTTTTTTTAATTTTTTTTATTTTAAGGCTGGAAAATGAGCAGATTTTTTTATTTTTTTATTCTTTTATGGCTGCCATGCAATTGGAAATATTTAAACTTGATTTTTGCAATTAAAATAGATCAATTTCGAAACGATCTAGTTGCGTCAGAATCGAAAACTTTGCAATTTATTTATTCCCAAATGAAAACTATCAGTTTAGCAGATGCTGGGATTTTTCTTAACCTCGGGGTGGCCACTCCAGTTTATTCTCTTAACAATAACTGCTTAATTGCGACATGAAATTATAATGAAATCCGATTACCCTTTTCACAAACTGCAAAGTCTTTGCGTACAATTTTATGTCAATAAATTTCTCTAAGACAGACTGTAGCGTACACATTTGGGAAAGACAAACATTTTAACTTTATTAAAGTAAAAAAAAAGAAAAAAAAAAAGCAACAACATGAAGCAAAATTTACAAAGTGAAGTCGTTGTTGCAAACCAAATACGGTCGCTGGAAATGTGTCGCTTTTTGTAACTATTTAAATAACATTTTTAATGGTTTCAAACAATAACAATAACAATAATAATAATAATTTATATGGCATTTAATGGAAATGGTGTCATATTCGCCATAAAAAAACTGAAAACTCTATTAGCGCAGCACGGATACAATCTGAACTCAGAGAAGGTGTTGCAAATAATTTTGATTCGAATTAAGCAATTCGAAAAGCCATAATTAATGGAAACACAACAACAATTCTAATTCTCACAAATTTCAGTGTAATTTATAAATTATTTTTACAGAAACTGTAGGTATGCAGCAGGCCTGCATACCTAAAATTTGTAGGGTAAAAGGGTTTTTTATTTTTCTCAAGTTGCATATTTTATTTAAATTGTGAGAAATTCTTCATTAAATTGTTGATCAAAAAGATACAATTTGTAGTCTCTCAAGTTATAATGGGATCACTGCTTTTGCTGTTTGTCTGTTTAAATGTTGTTCTCTATGATTAGAATTAAGATCACACCACTACCATCATGATCTGGCGAGTTAACTACTCGTATAAGATCAGCATGATCACACTGCTGGTGTCTGCTGGCAGGCATATGATAAATGCAATTAGTTTTTTCACATTCTTTTATAAGATTCATTTTTGTTAAACGATAATGGCATAAAAATTACTCAATTATAGAAATAAATAATAATAGTTCTCAAAGTAAAATTAAGACATCAAGTTGGGGAACAATAATGACTGTTAACAGTGTGTGTGTGTGTGTGTGTGAGTGTCAGATTTTAAGCCAGGAAAGCAAAATGCAATTTTCGATGTCAGACTTTGAGGTCTGCAAATTTACAAAAATTTAGGATTAAAAAGGGCGTTATTTACCATTATATTCCACAACAGTTTTTAGTAAAAAAAAATAGTAACGGATCGGAGGGTTTGAAAAGTGTTTTTTATCCAGACTGTAACTGTAAATAAAAACAGTTACGTGGAATAATTTTGTAAACTAGTTTAAGAAAATAATTCTTTTAACTAGGAAGACTGAAAGACGGATAATTATTGAGCTGTTTTATCTTTAATACTAGATTACACTTCTCAATCAGTTGAGTAGACTTTGAAGAAAAAAATTGTTTTTTTTTTAGGGGCCATGACTTTGTGGTTGGACCCAACATAATCAGGGCACGACTCCATTATAATTTACATAAATGAAGAGATGGAACATCTCTTCAAACAAAACCCCTACTTGACAAATAAATTCCGGCAGGAGCTTCAGATTTTCCCAAAATTTTTTTTTAAATCTTTTTTTATTTTATTCTTATAGTTCTGTTGGACTCCTGGTGGTTATACTCACTGAAAACTGTACCTTTGGAAGCCACGGCAAACGCCGTTCCTTATAATGAACACTGCATTGGGTGTTATGAAGAGGAGGAAAATTCCGGCAGGAGCTTCAAAATCTTTCCCAAATTTTTTTAAAATCTTTTTTCATCTTTATGGTTCTGTTGGACTCCTGGTAGTTGTTATACTTGCGAAAAATTGTACCTTTGGAAACCACGGCAAACGCCGTCCCTTATAAGGAACACTGCATTGGTTATGACGAGGAGGAGAGTATTATGCATCTACTCTGTCTCTGTTCTACTCTGGAGGATCGATGTCTAAATTCTTTTGCTAGAATATTCTTCAGCAGCCTGTTAGAGCTGTCAGGAGTCAGCCTCAAGAGACTAAAACTCTTCGTTAGAAATGGCGGCTGGCCTGGCTGCTGATTTCTATCAAGATCAATCATCCCGTAACAGTTTCTCCTTTCTTTTAGCTACCAGTTCCTCCTAAATCTCTCTTCAACGCCCACTCCTATTACAAAAAGCGAACATAAAGGACCCAAGTGAACTAGAAATTTTTCCCTTTTCCACCAGCAGCCTGTCCGTTTGCAAAATGTATGAAATTGAACTAAAAGTATGGCAGCATTTTTATGAGAGAGAGTACAGAAAAGAGGGAGAACTTAAGAAAAAAAAAGAACGCTGCTAGAATAAAACTTTACTCCGGTAAAATCGTTTGTTAAATTTTATGGAAGAAATGTTGAGCCACTGATTTTTTTTATTTTCTGAAAATCAGAGATTTAGGTAATTTTGAAATATTTCCTTGGGAATCACGGGTTTTGCTATTCTCTCCTCTCATACAAAAAGTATGCAACTGAACTGAAATATGGCAGCATTTTAGTGAGAGCGAGTACAGAAGAAAGAGAGCTTAAGAAAATAAAAGAACGCTGCTAAAATAAAATTCTACCCTGGTGAAATCTTATGTCGAAACGTATGGAAAAATTGTTCAGCCCCTTAATTTGAACCGAACTAAAATACGGCCCCAGTTCTGTTTCACCATTCCATCAGAACTGGGGTGAAATGACTTTTTTTTTTTTTTTTTTTTTTTATAAAAACAGGGATTTAGAGAATTTTGAAATATTGCTCTGGGAATCTTGAGAGAGAATAGCAACTCTCCTCTCATACAAAAGTTATGCAACTGAACTAAAATGTGGCAGCATTTTTGTCAGAGAGAGAGAGCACAAGAAAAAAACGCGGCTAATATAAAATAGATTCTATTTTAAAAGCACATTCTTTGGTAAAATCTTATGTATCATTCCATCAGAACTGGGGCCGAATGACTTTTTAATTTTTTTTTCTTTTTCAGAAAATCAGGTATTTTTGGAATTTTGAAATATTTCTCTGGGAATCTTGAGCTTTGCTTTTCTCTCCCCAGCATTAATTATTTCACTTTCCACCCAAATTTTTTTGTTTTAGTTTATGTTGGCCACCCCTGTGCCTGCTAACTTCCCGTTTAAATTATATGCGAAAAAAGAAATTCCCAAAATATTTGTTAGCCGCTTTTAAAAAGCTATTAAACTTTAAATATATATATTTTTTTGCTTTTCTCCACACTGAATATTTAAAGATAACTAAATATGTATTTTTGTATATTAAATCGTTTATGGTCTATTGCCTGAAGGCGATTAAATAACGAAATTTCAATTGAATATCAAACACAGAAAAAAAGACGCAATAGAGAAAAATATTTAACAATTCCATTTTCACTCGCGAAATTCACTAATTAAAAGCCAAAAATTTTTGTGTTTTTTTTTTGTTGTTTTTTCTCGCATTTTGAAAGTAAAATTTTTTGCACATGAAAATCTTTGCGGATTATTTTTTTGTTCACAAAAAAAATATAAAAAGAAAATAAAAAAATTAACAAAATGACATAAAAAGATTATTTTTTTACATACTCAGATTAAGTTGCATTTTGTTGGGAGGGGAGGAGTTGTGGAATGAAGCCAGCAGAAAACCGTGAGTGTTTGTTTGCATGTTTGTTGTTTGTTCATGAGATGTGACAACGATTTATAAATACACGAGTACTTGTAAAATACATTTAAGATAGAAAAAAAAAATAATAATAATAATCTCTGCAATAAAATAAACTTATATTGAATGTCTTGTATTTAAAAAAGGAAATTGCAGTCAAACAACTTTCTTTTTTCTTGCCAACTTCTTTTTTTTTTTTTTTTGCTGGTTTATTTTGGTTTTGGCCATACGTTGAGTACTACAAAGTTGTTTCACGTTGCGCAAAAGTTTTTTGAATCTTTGCGACAAACCCAAAAATACAGGTTTCCATGAACAAACAAAATTATAGAAAACAGAAGGGGAAAAAAATAAAATAAACAACGAACGTATCTCGATTTCATTTAAACGTGCAGGCTGGCTGACTGACTTGTAGTCAGTCGATACGAGAATTTTCTTTTAATTTTCCTTTCATTTATTACCAGTTTGCTTGACACTTATTTTATTTTTTTTTTCAAACACAGCTGGAGCTAAAGAAAGAGCACTGATTTAGCGATTAAATTAAGATTAAATTTTTAAGATCCAGTTCAATGCCATAATTGATCTATTAGATACATTTTAAATTACGAATACAATTGTGGTTGAATAAGAAGAATATAATTCAAGGAACGCTAATTTGTTGTTGTAAACTTTAGAACTCATCGAGAGTCTTATAATCGAACGGTTCTCATATGATCAGCAGTGATCGATGTAGTTTTTGTAATCCTACTAAATAATGGAGAGAGTTTATCGCTCAGGTATATAATTTCAGTGTTTTTAAAAGAACTCCCTTTTTGAAATTTTTTTTTTCACAAAATCTCACGAGCAGAAAAGCCGGTTTAATTTCTGTTAATGGCGTTAGACGTGGTTTTTCAAAGTCAAGATCTGCTTAATTTAAAAATTAGTAAAAACAAAACTTTTTCAATATATGGTTTTTATTGTTATTTAGATTTCCCGAAACGTATCACTCGGAATCGGTTCTGATTCATAGAAAATCTAGTTTTGATAGGACTCTTTGGAACACCACTAACTTGGCTCGAGTTGGTCAAGCCATTCAAAAGTTTTAAGCGGTCAAAATACTTACACACACACATACGAATGCACACAAACACACTGACACCCTCTCAGGAGTAGTCAGGGGTGGCCCTTAAGAGCTAAGAACCTAGAAATCTAATGAATACTCGATTTTTTGTAAAACTGGCTAAAGCCAATAACTTCCAGAATTATGAAAATCTTAAATTTTGTAAGAGTAACTTCTCTCTTTTAATAAGAGCAACAAGTCAAAATGTCGTAAAACCAGATCCATAATATCGGGAAGTATTTTTTGCCTATTGGAGTCATCAGTTTTACACTTTTTCAGAGACCGGAACTGCTTTTTCTTCATTTATAATTAAATAACAGCCAATTGGAATTATTACACTTCTTTTGAAGCCACGACGTAACACTTTACGTAGAACGGGATGAATGTCAGAGGCCTTCGTATGTTCTCCAGAAGTAGGACTACTGCCCCAGAAGGCCTTAAAAACAGATATTAATGAACACTTCTGCTTCATAAGGAAACTCTTTACGAAGACCGGGATGAGTATCAGAGGCCTCCGTATGTTCTCCAGAAGTAACTCTTTACGTAGAACGGGATGAATATCAGAGGCCTTCGTATGATTGCCACAGCTAAGACTGCTGCCCCGGGAAGGCCTTAAAAGCAGACATTAATGAACACTTTCGCTTCAGTATTACGAGTGAGGAGAGCCTGAACCTTTTGGGACAACTTCAGAAGTAGGACTACTGCTCACGAAGGCCTTAAAAGCAGATATTAATAAACACTTTTGCTCCTCCATAAGGAAACTCTTTACGAAGACCGGGATGAGTATCAGAGGCCTCCGTATGTCCTCCAGAAGTGGGAATACTGCCCCAGAAAGCCTTAATGAACACTTTTGCTTAAATACGAGTGGGGCGAGACTGGACTTTTTGGGACAACTCCATAAGGTAACTCTTTACGTAGAACGAGATATATGTCAGAGACCTTCGTATGTTCTCCAGAAGTAGGACTACTGCCCCCGAAGGCCTTAAAAGCAGATATTAATGAACACGTTTGCTTCAATATTACGAGTGAAAAGAGACTGGACGTTTTAGAACAACTCCTGGTTTTTTCTCCTGATCCAAATGGACTAACTTTTTATCTCTATTTTTGTTTTAAACAATATTTTCACTTCCCTACGACTGTTTGCAAACTTTTATATGTTTGAAGCAATCAAATACTGTGCTAACTTGTTAGCCTTCACTGTGGTCAACACTTCTCATAATCAATTGGCTAATAATAACTAACACATATTGACTTTATTTTTTGTGACAGTATTTTTTTTTTAATGAAAATAATACCAATCAATTATTTTCTTTTGCAAATTGAAATGGAAACTCTTTTTGTGATCAAACATATAACCGGTCCTTATTTGAAAGATTGTAAGGAAAAAGTTAAAAACAGAGTTACATAAATAATGAAAAAGCATAAACAATATTGTTATTAGCCATTGGCCAATATATTCCAGTCATGTCTAATTGCGGAAGAACTTTGCTATTTTTCCTTTCAGCTTTGTTTTTGTCTCTTTTTTTTACTTTTTATTTCCCAGACTTTAAGATAGAAAATATAAGAAAAAACATACTTTAATTAATTGTCGCATTGTGTTGAAGACTTGGCAAAGCACTAGAGTTACTTCTGTTTAGTTAAAGTCTGATTTCATAGTTAACAACTCTAATAATAACACGAACAAATGTGGCAATAAAATGTTTCAGTAACTGGGTTTTTTTTTCTTCTCTCTCGTCTTCTTGTTATTGCAGCTGCCGTTGTTGTTGTCGTTGTAGCTGCTTTAGATTATATAAATAATAAAATAGTATCGCCTGACATGCAACAAGTTTAACTATCAACAACATGTTGGGTATCAGACATTGATTGCAAAGAGCGAAAAAAGAATTGCATAAATGCAAATCAGGCTAATGGAGCAAAAAGAAACACACACACACTTACACATACAAATCATTAAAAGAAATATTGTTTATAAATTATTATGAGTTTTGGCTTTATTAATGTGAAAACTAATTTTTAATTAAATATCCCGGGGTTGTAAATGTCGCTAATGGCAATAACAAATATGGATAAATTGCTTTCGTTTGAGTGGTGCAACATTTGAGGACTTTAAAATGTTTTTAATGGCAAATTTTTATTTATTAACGTAAAAATATTGTTGATTTAAAAAATTGTACACGTTTAAGTCAGAAATTAATTTTTTATTTATTAAATATTGTTACGCCTTTAGCTTTTAATACAAATCTAAAGGGAAAATAATCACAAAATAAAAAAACGTTGCAAAAGTGAATCCGGCAACATTTTCTGTTTATGCTCTGGAAGGTGATGCCACACAAAGAAATATACGAAAAGGACAAACGTTGCCACTATAAAAACAATTGTGTTTCCTAGTGAAGGGCAACAAAATACCACAAAAATTTCATTAACAATTAATAGTCCATCAAGTATAAAAATTAAAAAAAATTCTAAATTTTTAAAAGAATCTAAAACGCCTGGACGTACTGAAGACAAAATTCATTTTAAGAACTGCAGGGTTTCCTGCTTTTGTGAATATTCAGTACGCCGCTGAGGTGATTCATCTCGTGTGAAATTAATTTTTCTTGCTTCTTAAATAATTGTACGTCTTGGTCGAATGCAGTTCCTTCACGATTTTTCTTAATTCTTTGCTTAAGTTGTTGACTAGTTTGCCGCATCGCCTGTTCTAAGATGATGGGACTGCCTTATTAGACCACCCGTTTAACAGCTGATAGTTGCTTTTTGTTTAGTTTGCTGCGACATTTCCTTATGGATAGACTTACACCAGAGCATCGCGTACATATTATGGAACTTTTTAATCAAAATTTGGTTCTGTTCGTCAAACTTATCGTGCAGTTCGTCGATTAAAAATTTTATTTTCCGATGAAGCCCACTTCTGGTTGAATGGAAAATTACTATTTTGACGCTTTTTGGGCTGGCGGAGTCATTGGCCCATATGCCTTCAAAAACGATGATGGTCAGAAAGTTACTGTTTGTGAAAATTGGTGTTCCAGATTGCGCCTTGTACGCGCCAGCCGTGGCGGCCACCTGGCCGAAATCATATTTAAACTTTAATGTCATAAAATTTTCTATCCAACAAAGACCGTTTTATTGATATCAAAAATTTATTACTATGTTTTATTATTATTTAAACTTGTATCACTCTATAAAAACACTCTATATTTTATTTATATTTTGAATTAAAATTTTTATTCAGATTCCCTCTGACCCCTGTGATACATGTTGCCTTAAAAATGACACCAATTTATATGTATATTGAAATATCATATTCAACATTTTTTGGATTCTATAATAATAAAAAAAAAAACATTTTTATTTTAGTGGGTGTTTGTTCAAATAATATTTCTGCGATAGCCTCCGACCTCGTTGAAAAGGCAGTTAAATAACTCATCGATTAAGTTGAACTTTGAAAATAAAATATTTCAATTCAATCAATTGAAAATATTAGCCACATTCTAGAATATAATTTTTTTTTCTTCGAAAAAGTAGGTCCATCTTAAAGGTATCCTACTGTATAACAAAAACAAAAAAAAAAACATTCAAAATAATGTAGAGATCTTTTTACCTTTCCCTGCAAGTTGTAAGAAATTTTAGAGGGTTCAAAACGAAACAAGCAAAAAATCATAAAAGTAATTTGATATTCCAAAACCAACACACATGCCATGTCAACTTTACATGAAACAATAAATAGATATTTCATTTTTCATTTTTCATTTTCTCTTTAAGTAGTCGACTTTTTATTTAATGAAATAAAACTGTCAGCTTTTCAATGGAACAAAAAGAAAATGCAGATATTAAGAAGCGAAATAAAACCGGAAAATCATTTAAGTAGACCAAAACGAAATATTAAAACAAAATTCAAACAATTTGTTGTTGTTGTTGTTGTTTTACAAAAACAATACCCATTTAATTATAGTTTGTTGTTATTTTAAGAACAAATAGAGAGACATAAATAAAAACGAAACTTGTTTGATGGCCCTTTTCAATAGAAACTAAAATAATAATTTTCACTTTAAAAAAGATTTCTTCCTTTTGAAATCGTTACAACAACAAAAAAAACATGTCAAATTAATTTTTAAGTTTTATTTGTGTTGTTTTCTTTAACCAAAACTTTCAATGCAACAACAAATGAACAACAGAAAACACATTAAATTTTGATTTTGATGTCACTCCACCGCACAACAGTTTTGGTGAGAAGGAATTCAAATGAATCAGGGATGGAAAATGGTATTGTTAAAAACGCAAAATGTATTTGAATTAGGACTATAAAGGGTGTTTTTATAGAGTGATACAAGTTTAAATCATAATAACACATAGTATAATATTATTGATATCAATGAAACGGTCTTTAAGGGATAGAAAACTTTATGACATTAAAGTTTAAATATGATTTCGGCCATGTGGCAGCCACGGCTGGCGCGTACCAGGCGCAATCTGGAACACCAATTTTCACAAACAGTAACATTCTGACCATCATCGTTTTTGAAGGCATATGGGCCAATGACTCCGCCAGCCCATAAAGCGCACCAAACAGTAATTTTCTGTGTTTCGACAAAAGCTTGTGGATTCTCCCCACTCCAAAAGCGACAATTCTATTTATTTACGTACCCATTCGTAAAATGGGCTTCATCGGAAAATAAAATTTTGAATGGACGAAGTGCACGATAAGTTTGACGAACAGAACCAAAATTTTAATTAAAAATTTCCACAATTTTCACGCGTTGCTCTGGTGTAAGTCGATCCATAATGAAATGTCAAAGCAACTATCAGCTGTTAAATGGGTGGTCAAATAAAGCAGTGATGCCAACTTAAAATTGTCTCATTCTTTAAAAAACACCCTATACTTATATTAGACCACTTTAATGGAAATAATATATATTTCATTTTATAGTGTGCTGGGTTCAATTGCCCAATTTTCGAAAGGTATGGTATGGAAATTATAAGGGCCGTGTTTGGGAAACGCCGATCATCAGGGTACTTGAGAACTTTTATCTTAGAAACACTGTAAATATTTTTAGGACTTATGGTTTATAAATTAAGAAATTAAAAAAAAAACAGAAACTCGTCAAAATTTAAAAATTTATAAAACCAATTTCCAAACCAAATTTCATTGTAAGACCATTCTGAAAATAATCGTTATGGGGGCTATCACCACTTTTTGCTTTGTAACTATAAACGTTATGGTACCTTCTTTTATATTGTAGATATCTGAAAAGTGAACTAGTTTTCAGCTTTCCATCCCTGATATCACTGGTAGTCATTAAAGAAAATAAACAAAACAATAATTTATAATTAACAATGTTGCCTACTTTTGTTTAGATGCTTTTTAAGGCCTCATCTCACATAAATGTTTTGAATTTATTGCCTCAAAATTATGACATTTTGGGTGGTTCCACTTTGTATTTTTTGTAATAAAAACGATTCAATTAAATCAAAAATATACTTAAGATGTTTTAATAAAAATATGAAGCAAAATATTGAAGCTGTTTTTCAATAAATTATCAAGCCAATAATGGATAATGTTGTTGTTGCTTCTTCTTAAGCTTTTATTGAATTTAAGGGTCAGAGGATTTGAAACTAAAGCAATAAAACATAATTTGGTTTAAATTTAGAAAGTTCATTATGAAAAATTGAATACGTAAATTTTTTTTTTTTTACTAAAGGAAGTCATCAACTCTTAGTCGAAATTTTCTTTTGCTTTTATATATTCTTACTTTTTATATATTCTTAAGGTGTCAGAAAGATTTTGAAATTAAATTGATATTCACTTTTGACAGTAATCTTTTAGGCCATAATTACGCGGTGTATTATTTAGGGACTATCGGAATCAATCATTTAGTACCCGGCGAAACTGCCGTTGTTTATTAATAGTTCTATAAAGTATAGGGTGTTTTTTATATAGAGTGATACAACTTTGAGTTGGCATCACTGCTTTATTTGATCACAAATTTAACAGCTGATAGTTGCTTTTACATTTCATTATGGATCGACTTACACCAGAGCAACGCGTGCAAATTGTGGAACTTTTTAATCATAATAATGGTTCTGTTCGCCAAACTTATCGTGCCCTTCGTCTATTCAAAATTTTATTTTCCGATGAAGCCCACTTCTGGTTGAATTACTATTTTGATGCTTTTTGGCCCATGTGGCTTAAAAAACGATGATGGTCAGAATGTTACTGTTTGTGAAAATTGGTGTTCCAGATTGCGCCTGGTACGCGCCAGCCGTGGCGGCCACATGGCCGAAATCATATTTAAACATTAATGTCATAAAATTGTCTATCCAATAAAGTCTGTTTCATTGATATCAAAAATATATTACTATGTTTTATTATGATTCAAGCTTGTATCACTCTATAAAAAACACCCATTATCAGTCGAATTGTGAGTACCCTCCACAAAATTCTTCCCTTACCAATATCATGTTCGCCGGGAAAATATTAAAATCTTCCGCGGAATAACAAAATAAAGTGGGGAACACTTAGAAATTGTTGTTTAATAATAGTCCATAGTTTTTGTATTTTAAAATTAATTTTTTGTGACCTTAATAAAATTATTTAAATCGCGAATATTAGCGCCTATTTCCAACTGGATTCGGTCGTATTAAAATGCATGGTCTAGACAAGTATCTTCCGCACAAGTTAATTAAAAATAATTGTTTAAACTAACGACAGATTATTAAATATTTTACATACCAGATTTAAATTTGTATAAGACACTTACCTGAAAAGAAAAGATAAAAAAGATATTATTATTTTATGTTTATGTTAATATTTTTATATGTTATAATATAATAATAATATTTACATAACAAAAATATGTTGGTCTACAACTCTGATTAAAATGCTAATACCGTGTTCATACATACCTCTTAATTGCGCAATTAGGGCATTTTTTACAATTAAGGCCTTAACTGATCACAATTTATCATACTATTAAGTAAGTTAATAAATTGAGCAATTAGTAGTTAATTGCAACCCTGGTCATAAGTATTTTTTATTAAGAAGAGTGTGCAATGAGCAGACAAATTTCCTATAATGGCGAGCCCAATATCAAAAGATATACCCACAAATAAACAAAACAAACTGAATTTTCCAAAAGACTAGATTCCAATAAATGAACTTTGTAAAATTGTCAAGTTTTTTTTTTCCAACAGCTACATATTTCTATTATATGAAAGTAAAATTTCGTTTAAACCGAAATTTGCCTGCATTTTTAAAATTTGCAAACACGAATATTCACGAAACAAATAAAAGCCATGTTTTTTTCAGCTATCAAATGATAATTGAGTCAACTTAATTAAGTATGTGTGAGCACTAGATTTAATTGCTCAATTAAAATGAAATTGACTCAATTAAAAATGTATGTCTGAACACAGTATAACACTTATTTGTTAAATAATTCTAGACACTGGCAATTTATCCAATTTGGCTTCAAATAACTGTGAGCCAATATTAAGAAATTTCTTTAAAGTGTTTGTAATTCTTTTCTCTTCTTGTAGTTTTATTTTGTGTTAATTTTATATTATTAAAAATTCCTAGTGCATGTACAATACAACGACTTCCTCTTTTTTCTGTTACTTTTTTTGCATTTTATACAAATAACAGGATATTAAAATATTTATTTAATTTTTATTATTCACACCGTATAAATTCTATGTTCACATACAAAAAAAAAAAATACAACTTCTCTTGAGGCAAAAGAAGAATATGAAAAAAAATACATCTGAATCAACAAGTAGTTTGAAATAAACAGAATAATATAAACCTTCTTTGATTAATATACACCGCTAACAAACAACAAAAGATAAAGGCAAGAATATGGATATAAAAGTAACAAACATGCTACAAAAACGTTACGTGTAAAATGCAAACCTTTAAAAAGTCAAATGATTCTAGTCTTTCCATAGAGAAAAACACAACAACACAAAGTTCATTCATTCAATAGCCCAGTTGCTGCTTTAGTTCATGGCTTTTATGCTGGAAAATTCAGCATTATTCTATTAACAGACATGCCAGGGTATATATTTTGTTTAAAACTTTAAAATATTTTAATATTTATTATTTCTCTATCACTGAAATTTTAAAGACAAGGAACTATTTAATTCAACACTTGCCTGAGTGTTGTAAGCGGGCTTTGAAAATTATATATTTTAAATAAATTTCTTAAGATCTTTTTATATGAAGAAATTAAATGATAAAATAATCTAATTTAGAGATATTAAGTGTTAATTATCATTATATTATATGTTACTTTAGATTTATATTTAATTGAAAATTTATAAATTTTATTTGAAAAAAAAATTGATTCTTAGTAAGCGGCTTAAACCAAAAAGTGACTTAAATGTGTATGCAAGAATAACCATCAGCAATATTTAAGATCTTTATAAAAAATACCAGGCAATTGTCTTTATGTACAAAAGTTTCCAGTCTAGACCTTTTCTACGGTGTAGTTTAGATTATGGACCTCACAAGAGTGTAAAAAATGATAACAAACATTTTTATTGATACGAATAACATTAACATTAAACTCTTTTAATTTTTTTGTCACACCCGAGTATTCGGTTTGGATATATAGGGTGTTTTTTATAGAGTAATACAACTTCGAGTTGGCATCACTGCTTTGTTTGACCACCCATTTAACAGCTGATAGTTAATTTTTGTTTAGTTTGCTTTGACATTTCATTATGGATCGAGTTACACCAGAGCAACGCGTGCAAATTGTGGAACTTTTTAATCATAATAATGGTTCTGTTTGCCAAACTTATCGTGTCCTTCGTCTATTCAAAATTTTATTTTCCGCTGAAGCCCACTTCTGGTTGAATGGAAAATTACTATTTTGACGCTTTTTGGCCCATGTGTCTTAAAAAACGATGATGGTCAGAATGTTACTGTTTGTGTAAATCGGTGTTCCAGATTGCGCCTTGTACGCGCAAGCATTCGGTTTAGATCAGTGATTCCCAAAGTGGTCTGTATCGACCCCTAGTGGTCTATGACAACCTGCAAGGGGTCTACGTCAGCGAAAAAAAATTTGGTGGTCCATGAAATGAAAATTGGGGTCCACGTTAGTGGATCTCAACACATACACTGATAGTACCTATTTACTTACATCATACTATCTTATAATATCAAGACATATACATTATTTATAAAAGTACCTATGAAGTATAAAATTTATTATATATATATATATATATATATATATATATATATATATTATATAAAAGTAAAAGGTGTTAATATGATATTTATGTTGTATTGCACATATATTTTGTTTAACAAACAACAACTTAATTGAATTGGAGGATTCACACTCTAGTCATAGAGTCATAAAATAATAACACTAAAAATATGACAAGTATGAACAGCGCTGTTACCAATCTCCTAACGAAAAAAAGAAACAGACTGGACATCATTAGCCGAGGAGATTTAAGATTAATCCTAACAAAATTGACGCCAAATATTGATAATTTATTAATAAAGCATCAGGTTCATCCTTCCCACTAAAAATATTGACTTATTGCTTATGTTATTTTATTTATAGTTTATTTTATGTTGCGTATACTTTACATAACAGGTACAAAATTTTATTTTGAGTAGTTTTAATTTAAATTCACTTAATAAATGTATAAATTAACATGTGTTTTTACTTTAAGTTTTTAACACTAAACTTCACTACAATTAGAAATTTACAATAAATCAATATCAGGTAAGTAGGGGGTCTACCCAACACGGAAAAACATGGCAAGGGGTCTACGACACAAAAAAGTTTGGGAAACTCTGGTTTAGATATACTTATTGAGTTTTGTTATTAATTTTTGTTACGTATAGACTTTCTAGGGTTATACCACACACATGAGTTGCTACGACATTTAAATTAGTTAACTGAAAAAGGCTCGTATCTATTAAATAATTTTTCCACTGCTGTTACTCACCTCATTGTCTTGCAACTGTGACCTTTGGGCCTATAAAATGCAATAATTTTCCAATTACTTGTGCTAATCAAATATTAATATTCCTCAAGAACACGATTTGCTGATTAAAATAGTGGTCCCATGCAAAGCTAATAAATTTATTTTTTAAATACATGGAGCTCTTCTAACAGCACAAATGAATGGCAAAATAATTCTGTTTTTTTTTTTTGTGGAAAGTAATTTATTTATCTGTCCTTTGTTGTTGTTTTTAGTTAACCATTGAAAAAATTAGGATGGTTCAAGTACTTTGCAAAAGTACCCACTCGTACTTAATTCCCTCTTATTAAAAACCGTACAATTTTCTCTCTTTGCCATCTCTTCCATATAAATTTTTTGCATTCAAATCATTTCACCTCATAAAACAATAAACAACCACAGAAACTAAAAAAATAGTTTGGCAGCAAACATTCCAAAGAACACGTAAAGCAACACCACCAACAACAACGACATCGCAAACTCTGAAGAAAAAACAAAGCATCTATCAATCTCATCATCTTCGTATTATTATGTTCGAACGCGTATGTGTGTGAGATTGAATGAATAACGTACTTGTCGCGCCGAACACGAATGGCTTAACCATCCTACGACCAACAAAAAAAAAATGTCATTCTTATGGAGCGCTAGGGCTCCGCTGGCAGACACTGCAATGTTTTCTTTTTAATTTCATAATATCTTGCAGAAATTTATATGTTGCTTTAATTAAACACACATCTTCATAAACAATTAACCATATATTTCACTTTTATCATAATTTTATTTAGATTTAAGCACTTTATTGTTAATTATTTCATAATTAAACGTAGTCAATTAGATTTTGTGTATCAAGTATCACGAATGAAAGAAGAAAACTGAAGTGTGGTGAATTAAAAGGGTTTTTGGGTGGGAGGTTAACAAGGGTTTTTGTTCAGTGGTTAATAATGAAATGGTTGCCAGATTCGACTATGTAGTGTTATTTGACGATTTATTTAGTCACTCCTTTAATATGCAACAAACGATTTTTCTATAAGCAGATAATGTGAATTTACGTTCAAATATATAGAATTAGATAAAAACTGTTGAGTTTGTTATGTTATCTGTTGGTGAAAATTAGCTTTTGATTCAATTACCGTGGTGAACATAATGCAAAACATCAAACAAAAAGCCGCTACATTTTCACCAAGATGACAACAACAAATCACCTCTCTGTTATTGTATTTAATACTTTATACGTGAAGTTAACAAATTGAAAATTAACAAACATCTTTATTACGATGGCAGTTATAAGCATGCATGGAATATAAGAAAATCAACAGTGACAATTTTTTTAATATAATTTTCATATTATTCACACATTTCTAAATATGTAGTTCTTTTTTTCTTTTGCAAAGACTAAAACAGAAATACGAACGAACAAAGTGTGTGTATGACTACACTGCAATGACACAAGTAGTGAATGAAGTGGGTGGAAAAAAAGCTCTCACGAAATAGTGAATGAAAATCATTGAAGTATGACCATGAATAATATGCGCAAATATGTGAAGTAGTTGAAGCAAGATTTTAATAATAATAATAATAATATTATAGTTGAAATTGCATATATGGCTTGACAGAATTCCGGAAAAAGATGGGTGTGTCTTGAAAGTTATTATTGTGTATTAACTTGAGTTCATCGGTATTTTGAGGAACGTGTTGAAATTGTGTTAATAGATTTTTTTATTTTTTAGTTAAATATATAAGATTTTTGTATTTTGTGAGTGATTAAAATGTAGGCCAATTTGATTTGTGTCAATGGGTATATTTTATAATTTTCTTTTTTCAAACCGGTAGTTTCAAACAACTTCAGGGCATTTAAGGAAGGTGGAATTTGTTAGCTCTCTACTTTAAGCTATTTTTAAGCCATAAATGTTGAATATTTTCTTGGCTGTTATAAAGTTTTTATTATATGAGATAAGGCTAGATGTGACATGTGACATTTATGACCTGCTTTAATAAAGTTCTGGAAATTTAAATTAAATCTCTAACAACATGCCTCAAAATTTTTTTTATTCTTTCATCAAAACTTTATAATTGAGTTTAACAAGAACACATCGTGGTTTTTTCTTTTTCAAATGTATTTTATTCCACTCTTAATTAGGCACGCTGTTAAGTAGAATGCCATCATCATTTTTGTTCATTAAAAAGTTTGACGCCCATTTTTATTAACACTTCTTTTAGACCATCTCTTCCTCTTCTGTTGTCTAGCTACGAGTATTTTATCTTGACATTTACTTTTTCTTGTTTTCAACGGCTGACAACAGCAATTTATTTGACACTTAATAGTTTTCTTGTCCACCATGACAACTTAAGTTATTCAAATGTTTAGATAACTTTTAGTATAATTAAGAGAATTTTATTTGAAATTAAGCAAATTCTCTGTGCGCTTTCCTTTCCAACTACAACAATTATAAATTAATCACAAGTAAATATTTAAGATTTATTGTGTAAATAGATGTCATTAACCTGGTGGTTTTAGCCAAATTTTGATGATGATGATTGTTATTATTATTATTGTTGTTGTTTTTATTATTGTTATTGTTATTGTTATTATTATTATTATTATTATTATTATTATTATTATTATTATTATTATTATTATTATTATTATTATTACTGTTGTTGTTCTTGTGGTTGTTATTTTTATTATTATTCTTATTATTATTATTATTATTATTATTATTATTATTATTATTATTATTATTATTATTAATTTTCTTTGTAAGACATTTCGTGTGGCTGATTGCAAGCAATTTCTAGAACTATACAGAAGAATTCCATGACGTTTCAATAATTTTCTGAACCAGTGGTCTGACTGTAACAAATTTTATGCAGATTTAATACTTTTTGAATGATTTTTTTTTTTGGTATATTAAACGTATTATAATACACGTCTTACCCGAAAACAACGCTCGCACAGTTACGTGTGATAGAATTCCTATTAAATATGTACAATGGGAGGATGCAAGTACAACGAATCCCATGACCAACTTGTACACGGACGGGTGGAAAATTGGCGATCGATCGGGTAGAGGTTTCTATGACATGGGTCGTAACTTTCGCAAATACTTCCGCCTGCCGGATCATAACACAGTATTTCAATGCGAGATCGCGGCTATTGCGGAAGGGATAAAATGGCTAAATGAAATCGATAACATACTACCGCTTCGTATATTCATGGATAGCAGGAGAGTTATCGAGACCCTAAGGAATCATGCGGTTCAATCTCGGTGTGTACTACAATACAAGGATGAGATTAATTCATACACGCACTGTAGAAGCATAGAGATAATATGGATTCGAGGACATCAAGGAATACCTGGAAATACTGAGACAGATAGGCTAGCAAAGATGGGAGCATTAATGGCAAACATCACACTACATAATCCAAGGTCATTTCAGGTCTTTAAGGACGAACTTAAATAACGGGGTATAGAATTGCATACAAGAGATTGGCAGCACTCTACCGTAGATACGGTGACTAGAATTCTATGGGGGTGGGGGGACCCAAATGGCAACAGGACAAAAGAGATCCTAACATTGAGTGGGCCAGCACTGGTTTATCTAACAACAGGACATACAGAGTTAAGGAATCACCTGGCACGAATGGATATCGTTGACGATATAACATGCAGGGCGAAACACTGGAGCACTACTTGTGCTACTGTCCAGCTTTTAGCCCAAGTCAGAAGACAAACATTTAATCCGGAGATTATACAGGAGCTGGAATTTCTTAGGAGTTCTGATTGGAGGGACTTAAGAAGATACATTGAGGAAACTGGGTTCATAACGTAATCAAATTCAAAGGTTTCCACGGTACTAATGGAGGCTCCCTGTGGTAGAATGGGAACTCCTTACAATAGAGCGCACAACAGGCCTATGAGGCCTAAGTGTAATCCTGAGCGGATTGGGAGAACTCATGCCCCTCTTTTCGACCTAACCTAACCTAAACGTATTTTTTTAAATATTATATTTTCTTTAGTCGAAATTAGTAGACATTTTGTACTTGCCCAGGGAAGTCGTTTTTAGGTTAAAATTTTTTCATAACCCACTTTGCGTTGTCGTGTCTCCGCCCTTAACAGATAAAAAATTCAAATTTCAACTCGACGGCATGACAACTATTTATGTTCTTTTCCACTTTTCCATTTATTTTATTTAGTAAAACGGTTACGCAAAATTCATGTTTGTGTAAAAACGAAATTAGGTGATTAATTTTGCGCCACCCTGTATTTTGTTTTCTTTGAATACGCCTAAACTTAATTAGGCCACTGTGTTTTACTTAACAATAATACATAAATTTAATCTGCTGTTTTAATCGTTCACGTGACTCATCATTTGACACCTCCACCTTTTTGCCACACTTTAATTCTTTCAACATGTCAAACATGCAAGTTTTTCCAGCACTAACTGTAACATTTGAGTGGGTCAGAATAATGTTTGTTCTGAGACTTTTAATCGACAGTGTCATTAATATTGAAACTTTAAACGATCATCTGTATTAAGAGTTTTTGCAAACAGTTTTTCTTGCCACCTACATTTCCCTCCCTCTCACCTGCAGCTGTCACTACGCCACAATCTCTATCTCTGCTCTTTCCTTTGGTCTATAGTGCAATTTAAATTGTCATTACAAAAGTGTTGACATTATTACCATGTTAAGTATTTTATTGCAGTTGTGTAGTTATTTCTTTATTTTATTTTACTTGGAAAAAATAAAATAAAAATAAAGCTGAAACATGAATTTCGTTGCCTGATGTTGCTGCTAACACATGCATTTTAGCATGAATATTGTCACCTTGATTCGCTTTAAGTACAAACTGGCAAAAACAAAAGTTAAAAGAAAAAATAATTATTGCCTGCAATTTACACGAACCATTACCAGCCATGCAACAGTGAGTGTTAAATGCATTCGTTAGCTGGCTGGCTGGATGGATGGATAGATGACAAAATTATTTGCTGCATGCAGTCGAATGTCATGTACACCGTAACGATGTAATCAATGTGTACTAAATAAAATGTTGTTGTATTAATAAAATTAAATTACATGGGCAATGCTTTAGTTGGAAAGTATCTACTCGAAAAAGGGGTGACCAGCCATACAAAATTGTTGCCACTTGTGCATATTAACCATGACTCTAACGCCATCTGACGCATGTTCACCGGAATTTGCGTTTAAGTCGAATGTCATGTACACCGTAACGACGTAATCAATGTGTACTAAATAAAATGTTGTTGTATTAATAAAATTAAATTACATGGGCAACGCTTTAGTTGGAAAGTATCTACTCGAAAAAGGGGTGACCATCCATACAAAATTGTTGCCACTTGTGCATATTAACCATGACTCTAACGCCATCTGACGCATGTTCACCGGAATTTGCGTTTAAGTCGAATGTCATGTACACCGTAACGACGTAATCAATGTGTACTAAATAAAATGTTGTTGTATTAATAAAATTAAATTACATGGGCAACGCTTTAGTTGGAAAGTATCTACTCGAAAAAGGGGTGACCAGCCATACAAAATTGTTGCCACTTGTGCATATTAACCATGACTCTAAAGCCATCTGACGCATGTTCACCGGAATTTGCGTTTAAGTCAGTGGCGATATTGAAATGTATTTTTGCTTAAAACTTTTTATATAAATTTAATTTAAGAAAATTAATTTTTAGTAGAATAAATACTAAAAAATATATGAAAAGAGTTTCATAAGAAATTAAATGTCTTGAATTAAAATTTTTCAATGTGGGCAGCTTAAATTGCGCGTTTGGATGGAATGTGTTATAATTTGGAAGATTTCTGAGTAACATGTGTAATTGTTTCCCCACTAAATTTGTATTCACCTCAACGGGGAATAGTTCTATCGAGAAGCTCCCCTAAATGACTTTTTCTTCTATCAGTTCCCAGTGAATGTAATAACAGGAAAACAGTTTAAAAGATAAGCAAATTAAAGAATTTTTTGCTTAAAGACATTCTTGTAAATATTTAGAACTATTTAACTCTTATGTAATAAAATAATTCTGATATTTTTGGAAAATGCAACAAAATGAGAAGTGCCACAACATATCCAAAGTCGAACGTTGTAAACAGAGAGACCATCTCTTGAATTGCGGTCCGTGTTATCAGCCAAACTTGTTTGTGCTTGCAGAGCAGCATATAATTTATCTCAAGTAGCGCTACGCAATAAGCTGAGAATAACTCTGGAATAATTCTAGATTTCTTTTAACGAAATATATGATTAGCCACGCCTTAGAAATATATTTCATTGAATTCAAAATATATTTTGAAAGATATAATTTAGCTTTCACAATATTATTTAAATGATTTTTATAAATTTGAGGGGCATAGATATTATTGTGGGGAAACGGCAGCACAATTTCTAACATTTCCACTTGACCCCCACCCCTTTTTGGGGCGTATAACAATTTATATAAAAGGGAATAGAGTAATTTCTGCAGTTTATTTTCATAATTTTATTAGAGTTGAATGCGGAACCCTACCTTTATCCAAAACCGTGCAGCCGGGATTGATATATATATGATTATTTTTTTTCAAAGCTTTCAAAATTAATCAATTGCCTTTTCAGACATTTTTTATAAGATATTTTAAAATAAATAAGTAAAAAAGTAAGTAAATAAAAAATTTCCTTAGTGGGCAATAAGAATACCCAAAATGGGAAGTATATTAAAACTAGCAATGGGTTTCATTTTAAGTTGCGCATGATTTTCATAGTATTTAATAACTAAAAGCAACTTGAGGAGATTTAAATTAAAATTCCCAATTCGGAGATTAAAAATCCCCAATTTAGGAATTTCGTTTTTAACCATAATTTAAGCTGATAGGAATTTTTAACGTATTTTCCGGATGAAACACAAATTTTTAAGAAAATCACTTAATATTTACAATACTGTTTGAGGTTTATTTTATATATTTTAGCCATGAACGTGCATGTTGCACATAAATTTATAAGGATTTTAAAATCAAAACCTGAAATGCAAATTTTTTTCATGCAAACGATTTGAGTGCGTCGCAGAAAACAGCCTTTTTCGGCTGCCAATTCAATTCCAATTTATTTCCCATGCTTAGTAGCCCGGCAAGTTAAAGGAAAATAGCGGGAACATTTGTAACAATAACCTAAAATAAATTTCCAAATTGGAGATTTTCGGAGTCCCGTTTAAGGTTTAATATTTTTTTTCTTATGGAAAAGCACTATTTTATCTCAACTGTTTTGCAAAAATTATAGTTAATAAGAAACTTCCTCATAGGGAATTTTATAATCCCATTTAAGGATTCCAAAATTACTTTTTAAGGGGAAAATTTTTTTTTTCGAAGGTTATGCAATGGGGGCTTTATAGTCTCTGCCTGGTAATAAGAATGTTCTTTTTAAAAATAGGAGTGTAACATGTTGCAATTATCCATATTTTAATACGCTGCAATCATAGTCAAGCAAAAAGTCGATTTTAAATACTGTTGCACTCGTAACTTACAGCTTTTTCGAAAACATATGACATTGTTTACACACATGCTTTTGTTTTTAATAAAAAAAAGAAAAACCAAAACAAAAGAAATAAAACAAAAAACTTATTTCTTCATTTCTTTTACTTGAAGTTAACCCACAAGTAAGTCACGTCATGGGTACTCGTTTTTATGTAAATTTCTATTTTAATCTGTTTACAAAACTCAAAATATGGGTGGGAGTTATTAAGAAAAAGGTGGGGAGGGATAAAAAACACATGATTAAAAATCATTACGAAATGAATATCGAACAGATGGGAATTTGGTTTTATTAACAACGAAATTAGTTCACAAATAAAATCTACATTTTTAATTAGACTTGTTTGAAGTAATAAAAGGGCCACACTTTAAATTGTTTATTAAATTACCATGACAAAAAGAGTTACAGAATTCAATCACTGAATTTAAATTAACTCAATTGTTAATAACAGCGCAATAATTGTGTCAAACGTATTTAATGAATTATTTTATGACGTCATTATTTATAATGGCGGTTGTAGGGCAAGCAAAAATGTTCACCTTTAAAGTTGTCGGTATTAATGAGCACATCAGAGATGGAAAATTCCCATCTGTTCGCTATTCATTTCATAATGATTTCCCACCTTTTCTTAATAACTCCCACGGGTGTCATCTCTTCCTCTTGTTAGCAAAAGTTTTAAAGTTTCCCTCATTCAAAATAATTTTTTTTATATAGGAAAAAGAAATTATTTGACAAGCCTCCGGACTCCAACACCTCTTCCGCCAATTATGACTGCGAAATGAGTATTTTTTTTTCAAAACACGTGAAATCGTTCCATTCACTTTTTTGTGGGAATCTCGGATTTCGCTGAAACGTTTACAAAAAAAAAAGATCCGTAATCCCCTTCAAATACAAATCTAATATATAATCAGAGCTGCCAGACTTGATGTTTTACATACAAGAATGAGGAATTCTTGGCCCAAATCACCACATCCGATATCGATCAAAATTGTAATACTTCTTAATACAACATTTGCTCCCTTATTTTCCAAATGCTTGAGAATTTCATTCTGTCACTGCTTACAATTTAAAATTCGAACTGTTGAGGCTTCTTTTGTTGTTTATCTTCTCGCTAAGAAAATTGGGTTTACCTTCCAGCACCCAACATCTCTTCCGTCAACTGGGACTACGAAATGAATTTTTTTTTTTTCAAAACACGCGAAATTTTTTCATTCCTTTTTTGTAGGAATCTCGGATTTCGCTGCAACGTTTACAAAAAAAGACCCGTAATCCCCTTCAAACACAAATACAATATGTAATTAGAGCTGCCGGACTTGATGCTTTAGATGCAAGAATGGGGAATTCTTGGCCCAAATCACCACATGCGATATCGTTAAAATTTTAATACTTTTTAATACAAGAATATCGATCATTATCGGTTGTCATAATTTGCTGCCTTATTTTTCGAAAGCATGAGAATGTCAATCTGTCACTGATTACAATTTCAAATGCGAACTGTTGAAGCTTCTTTTTTTTATCTTCTCACTAAGAAAATTAGTTGTACCAAAATTTCTTTGAGTGGGAATATATCCAAAAATGGAGCAGCCCAACAGACCGCTTGACAACAGCTTTGCGATTGAAATTAGCGGAAAGTTATAGGAATGGCCTTAAGTAAAATTTTGATTTTAATTTTTTTTTTTGTGTGAATTTATTTTTAAAATAATTTGTATTTTAACGTTATAGTGAAAGCATAAATATTTCTCTATTGTCTTTTCATTTAATGCTTCGTACAGTAATTTTGATTTTCAAATGGGTGAGCGACAGATAGAGAGAGAGAGAGAGAGAGAGGAATGCAAACATTGTAATTCCATTAATTCCACACAAAACAAGAACTTTGAATGTCTGATATGTCAGTCCGGACTTCTTGAAAATATTTTTTATAAAAAAAAAATCAATTGTTATATAGTGTGTCTTTCATAGAGTGTTACAACTTTGAGTTGGCATCACTGCTTTATTCGACCACCCATTTAACAGCTGGTAGTTGCTTTTTGTTAAGTTTGCTTTGACATTTAATTATGTATCGACTTACACCAGAGCAACGCGTGCAAATTGTGAACATTTTTAATCAAAATAATGGTTCTGTTCGTCAAACTCATCCATTCAAAATTTTGTTTACCGATGAAGCCAATTTCTGGTCAAATGGGCACGTAAATAAGCAGAGCTGTCGCTTTTGGAGTGAGAAAAATCCACTTTTTGGTGCGCTTTATGGGCTGGGCGGAGTCATTGGTCCGTATGTCTTCAAAAACGATGATGATCAGAATGTTACTGTCAATGGTGAACGGTAGAGGAACATGATTCGAAGTTTTTTCGTACCTCAATTAGCTGGCATTAATCTTGCTGATATGTGGTTCCAACAGGACGAAGCAACATGCCACACAGCGGGCGCTACAATTGATTTACTTAAGGAAACTTTTGACGAAAAAATAATTTCACGGTATGGCCCAATTAATTGACCCCCAAGATCGTGTGATTTAACCCCATTGGATTATTTTCTTTGGCGTCATGTAAAGTCACTTGTGTACGTCGATAAACCACAAACAATTGAACGCCTGGAAATCAACATTAGAAGAGTTATCGGCGAGATACGGCCGCAAGTGCTGCGAAAAGTTTGTGAAAATTCGATGCTCCAGATTGCTGGCCGTGGAGGCCACATGCCCGAAATCATATTTAGACATTAATGTCATAAAATTTTCTATCCAACAAAGACCGTTTCATTGATATCAAAAATATATTACTATGTTTTATTATGATTTAAACTTGTATCACTCTAGATGCAACGTTGCATCTACTCGTGATCGCTCACCAAAATAGAAATTAGTTTAATTTGCCGGGAAATCCCCCAGCTATTATATTTGAGCTTTTTTATGTTCTCAAATAAAAAAAAAAATCAATTCGATATGAGTGACGTTTTGCCATTCCGCATATCTCGGGGGGCTAATGCAGATCGTCTCTTGGAATAACAAAAGTTATTCAGCAACCAGTAACCGTGTTGTCTGTTGTAGTGACAATAATCATTCTCATATACGCCCCTGTATTCTATATTTGACAGGTTGTGGTCTGTAGTCTGCTGCAGTGAATCTGTTTTTTTCCATAAAGCGATTAAATTGATTATATGAAATTAAGAAAGTTAAAAGAACACACTTTTGACAATTTATTATGTGCCAACTTCATTTAATTTTGATTATCTAATTATTTTTAATTTAATACTGAGGGAAAGCTGAAGTCACAAATTGTTGTTGTCGTTTATGGTTCGTAAATATTTAAATTTCACTTAAAAGCAACAAAATTCAATGTTGGGGCCGGCAAAACAACTTGATAAGTAATTATTTGTTGTTTATTTTGCTGATATGCAAATCAGCACTTATTTTCAACAGTTAAAATAAACTTTAAAGCCAACAAAACTGAAGAGAAATATACAGCTTTTGGTTCTTAATTATAACTTAACCTCAAAAGGAAAAATAATAATAATAATAGTAAATAGATTAAGAAAAATATAAATCTGCTATTTTGGTTTTGCTGTTTTCTTCATTTTTGTTTCTTCTTTGCTTCGTCTTTCTAAGTGTGGATGGGCAGCCAAACAATTTTGACACGATTATTTTGTCTGCTGAAAGGTTTACGGTCATGGTTTTAGTTTCATTTGTTTTGTCGATGCTATAAAAATGTGTTAAAGTGACCTAATTTAAAGCTGTTACTTAAATTTATATAGACAAAAAGATAATTAATCATATTTTACAATAGAAATTTAACTGCAATTTGTTTCTTCTTAATTCCTATAATCAAAAATCATTTATTTGAATTATTAAAACAAAAAAATTCCGGTGGTTTTTCGATTTTAATTGTTTGCCTGCTTAAGCATTTACTTAAGCAACCGCATTGGCGCGCATTCATTTTGGTACAGGGAATTGATGGTTTGATTGAATTTCTTCAAACCAGTTTCGGCAACTTCAGTTAACACCTCCAGCTTTAGAATGCTATTTCTATCTATAGATTTATGCTAATTAAAACACATTTTTGTTGTTTGTTTTTTAAAACATTTGAAACCACTTTGTGAGTGATTGAAGCCGTGCCATAGAAAATATATGCCAACTTAAATCTATTTATGTCTTCAATTAATTTTTATCTACTTTCTCTTTGAGAAAATATTTTTTAATCGTTTCAGTTTTGGGTCGGCGTTTTAGAGTCGCCAACAATTAAATAAAATTTAAAAAACTGAAAGTTGTATCGGGTGTTTTTTATAGAGTGATACAAGTTTAAATCATAATAAAGCAACGTAATATATTTTTGATATCAATGAAATGGTCTTTGTTGGATAGAAAATTTATGACATTAATGTTTAAATATGGTTTCGGTCATGTGACTGCCACGGCTGGCGCGTACAAGGCGCAATCTGTAACACCAATTTTCACAAACAGTAACATTCTGACCATCATCGTTTTTGAAGGCATATGGGCCAATGACTCCGCCAGCCCATAAAGTGCACCAAACAGTAATTTTCTGTGGATGGAATGGTGTTTCGACAAAAGCTTGTGGATTCTCCTCTTTCCACAAGCAACAATTCTATTTATTTACATACCCATTCAACCAAAAATGGGCTTCATCGGAAAATTAAATTTTGAATGGACGAAGTGCACGATAAGTTTGACGAACAGAACCATTATTTTGATTAAAAGTTTCCACAATTTTCACGCGTTGCTCTGGTGTAAGTCGATCCATAATGAAATGTCAAAGCAACTATCAGCTGTTAAATGGGTGGTCAAATAAAGCAGTAATGCCAACTCCAAGTTGTATCACTCTATAAATTAAATTATTGATAAAATATATTGAATAACAAACTCTATTTCTTGGCAAATGAAATGATTTCTTGTCATATTTTGCAGTCTTTAAATATATTTTATTGGAATAACACTATTTAGGAATATTATATACATGAAAGCGGCAACGCTGGAATATGTAGAGAACTCTACCACAAGAAGCAACTCACTATTATTGATTTGCTGGTGTCGTTTTCAAAATATTTAAGTAGCAGACTACACAGTGGCATTTGGAGTCATTGCAGTCGGTAGCCTGCTGCGCTCAATGTGTTTAATGCTTTAAGCATTAAACACAATAACAAAAGCCGTTGGCTACAATATTTTTAAAACG
The DNA here is from genome assembly GCA_963675445.1 of Linnaemya vulpina. Classification (NCBI taxonomy): domain Eukaryota; kingdom Metazoa; phylum Arthropoda; class Insecta; order Diptera; family Tachinidae; genus Linnaemya; species Linnaemya vulpina. Next base: position 71,285,582 of record OY776280.1, on the reverse strand, counting down.
ACAATAATTATTTTTAAAACGACAGGAACCAAATCAATAACCATGAGTTGTTGTTATAGTAGTAGAAATCTTTTCATACGCCAGTGTAGCCGCTTTCATATACTATGTTATATTCTTAAATAGTGTTATTGCAATAAGATATATTTAAAGTCAACAATATATGACAAGAAATCATTTCATTAGCTTGGAAAACAAACTTTGTTATTTCTTATTGTGAAATAAAACAATATATTTTAGAGTTTACAATAATTGAATTTATTTTTATTATACTGGCAACATTGCATCCACTCATTGTCGCTCACCAAAATAGAAATTAGTTTAATTTTGGCTACAGCTACAACGGTGGTCGGTAGTTGTGTGGCTGTGTCGTCGCTAAAATAGTCATTCCCATTTCACAATGCGTGTATTCTAATTTTGACAGCTTGTAGCTCGTAGCCCGCTGTCGCTATTGTGTTTAATGCCTTACAGTTGGCAGCATTGCAGAAGACTTGAAAAAGAGAATGACTATAAGAGGCTTCAAAGTGCCTGAGTAGGGATTTGTTTCAACCTTAAAACTTATTTTTTATTTCTAGACTATTTACACTTGCTGGAGTTCCATGGGGTATAAGGAAAACTCCTCCTTCATTCTCAAAGTCATTTATGCATTGACGTCAATTTTCGGCTCCATGCTTTACAAACAATATTTTTTTTTAAATTATAATTTGAATATAAAACCACTGTCGTATCCTTAATATTGCGTGCAAATGTCTTATTAACTCACCACACAACAATTCATTTGAAATAAATTAGAATAATTTTGCCAACTTTTTCGTTTTTATGTGACACAGAACCTGCTGTCAAACCAACTTGTCTTTTGTCTTGTTTTGTGTTCTTTTCTTTTCCTTTGCAATGCTACCAACATTGTGTCAAGGTCATGTTGTGGTGGTATTGTGTCATTTAGTTTTTAATATTTCTTCTTCTTCATCATCTTCTTCTTCTTCTTCTTGAACATCAAATATTTGCATGTAAATTTTGGTTGTTAAAGGTTTTGAAATATGTATTTTGTTTCATTGTATGTGCGGTTGTATGCATGCATGCATGTATGTGTTTGTGTGTGTGTATTTACCACAGATTAAAATTAAACTCATATTTTCTGTTGACATGACATTTGACATTTTAATAAATTGGCAACGTTCGTTGGTGGTTACATTTCGTTTTGTTTACATAAACTTGTTAATTTTCGCTGTTAGTTTCATATTTCATTTCATGTTTTTTATATTAATTTTTAAAAGTGTGTGTGTGTGTGTTTGTGTGTTTAACTATACCCAAAAGGGTTTATTGTGTAGTTGGCATTGAGCGTATGCGCAATATATAAAATCAGATACAAAATATAACTGCTTTGATATTTATTTAAAATTCGTAATCAATTGAATTGTAGTTAAATATAATCAGCCTAATTACGTTTGGCGTTTTCCACTTTCGAATTCGACAGTTTTTGGATTACAAATAAGCTGAATTTTTCTTTAATCTATTACAAATTGTCGAGATTATCTACAGTTTTATGGACGCGGTCTAACATATTGGGGCTTTATGACAATATGACGAAATAGCACACAGTGTGAATACCCTAAATTATACTATATATATATATATATATATATATATATATATATAAAAGTCAATATTTCCGGGTGCGTTCAAAATTTCAAAAAACTGTACAGTCGTTTGAAGGTCATCTCACACTATCAAACGCAATTTTCAGAACCGCGGGACTTTTATATTTGACGATTTTATTGAAGCTACAATATTGAGGTGCAATCTGACGACTTTTCATATTGAGGGAGGTATATTTCCTAAATTTTTAAATAGATTTTTTTTACAACTATACAGTCGTTTTCAGGGCATTTCACACTATCAAACGCAATTTTCAGGCCCGCAGCACTTTTATATTTAACGATGTTATTCAAGCTAAAATATTGAGGTGCATTCTGAAATGAAATTTCGCTGGGTTTCGAATACCGTAATTGCGCTCTTATTCTGTAACTATTTTTCAAGGTCTCATCCAGACAATAACAAAGAAAAATCCTTTCTTAGTCCTTTTATTCAATAATTAAATTTCTAGCAGTAGTCACAGACTATCGGAAATAGGATTTTTCATATTAAATTGACCTAAAAAATACGTCAGAGTTCCCTGATTATTTCTATTTATTTTCAACGTGTACAAAGTATTATTTTTAATATTTTTTTTAAATATATTTTCTTAACAATATAATTTTGTTAAATCTTTTACATCTACCACAAAAGTACTTAAGAGAAAACTTTGCGAAAACCTTATAAAACTGCCCCTTAAAAGACTGTTAATTTCAATATTTTACTTGTGCCGTTGTTAGCGTGCTAATTGGGTTAGACATGATGGGTTTAACTGGTAAACAGTTTGTGTCTGTATGACATGCATGTGCAGGCTTTTTTGTTGTCTATTTTATGTATGTGTTTGTAGCGTGCGGCAGATTATATGTTTGAATTTATTGGAAATTCACAATAAACACACGGCGGGAAGTTTAATGACGTTTTCGAAACTATTGACATGAAAGTGAATTTAGGATACTAATTTGCGGAACCGTGTAAAGATAAATTTCGAAATTTATAACACTAGACATACACCAAGTACATTAACAGACCTCTGTTAACATGATAACAGAGCGCTGTTAAGCATGAACAATCTGGGTGTATAAAGATTGTTTTTTATAGAGTGATACAACTTTGAGTTGGCATCACTGCTTTATTTGACTACCCATTTAACAGCTGATAGTTGCTTTTTGTTTAGTTTGCTTTGAAATTCTATTCTGAATCGACTTACACCAGAACAACGCATGCAAATTGTGGAAATTTTTAATCCAAATAATCGTTCTGTTCGTCAAACTTATCGTGCACTTCGTCCATTCAGAATTTTGTTTTCCAATGAAGCCCATTTTCGGTTGATGGGTGCGTAAATAAAAAGAATTGTCGCTTTTGGACTGAGAAAAATCCACAAGCTTTTGTCGAAACACCATTCCATCCACAGAAAATTACTGTTTGGTGCACTTTATGGGCTGGCGGAGTCATTGGCCCATATGCCTTCAAAAACGATGATGGTCAGAATGTTGCTGTTTGTGAAAATTGGTGTTCCAGATTGCGCCTTGTACGCGCCAGCCATGGCGGCCACATGGCCGAAATTATATTTAGACATTAATGTCATAAGATTTTCTATCCAAAATATCAAAAATATATTATATATATATTTCATTGACATCAAAAATATATTACTATGCTTTATTATGAATTAAACTTGTAACACTCTGTAAAAAACACCCTTTAAATTCCAAATGAAATAATGGCCACATTTTTGGACCAACCAGGGGAAAAATTAATGGAACATACAACCAGATCCTTGACTTTCATAATAAATTAATACTTTGGCGTAGTTATGCCGAAAAAATTGGATTTTTGTTTCTAGAATAAAACTAGAGAAGCGACTAAATTTTGTTTTGTTTTGTAGCTCTTTTAGTCCTCTTTAACCTCCAATAGCCCTAACATTTAACAGTTGGATTTTCAATAAAGAAATTTGGATTTTAGTAAAATTTCATGTATGACATTTCTCGAAAGCAGGAATTTCTGGAATATGGGTATGCTTAAGGCCATAACGGTTATGTGGCGTATCATTGGCACAGCCAAATATGTCACTGTTTTTGTTTTGCACTTGCAAACACATAAAACTTTCGGTATAATTTTTCCTTGATATATTATTTATAAATACGGCATAAGTTTTTTTTGTGGTACAGGTTTATATATCCTTTTATCTTTTAATATTGATGAAACTTATATCATTCGAAAGGTATTTGTGTAGAAATATGCACAACGTAAATAGTTCTTCTAAATTTTTTTCTAAAAAACTTTTCATTTGACACTAAGAAACAACAACAATATACTTCAATATACCAATTGAAAAAGTACTTTATTTTAAAAGGGTAAGGTTCCAAAATATTTTTTAAACCGACGATTAAAGAAAGTTATTTCAAAGTATATAAAAAATACCTTTTTGCAAAAGAAATATTTTAAAAAGTACTATTTGGATATAAGTGGCCCATTTTGGAAGAGGTACTCTTTGGAAAAAGTTCATTTCGGAAAAAAATACCGGATTTGTACCCGCAAACCTAAAGATCTCTGTACAATTTCTTATGACTGACAGAGAGAGCAACTGTTGAGTTTTTTGGGTGCTGGATTAATTATAAATTGTTTAATAGAAATATTATAAATTCATAATTATTTTACAAAAAGAGATGAACTAATACGATTACGCCTGCGTTTACTTTTGTCGTCCTATTTAAATAATATTTAAAAAAAAAGAGTATTCATTGATAAGCATTTTAAATAAATATTTTAGAGCTTCCTCAAGTTCAAACATCGACCAGGAATATCGGTAATTAGAAACGAATTTGTGACGATGAAAATATTCATGCAACATTTCTATGTTTGTATTAAATCTGTTGTACGTTTTAGTCCAGTTGTACTGTAAATAATTTGTAACCAAATTAAGCAATTTTTAACTGCCATCCTATAGTTTGTTTTTCTGCCTGCATCAGTTGAATTCAAAACCGCTGTCTGTATATCATTTATAATCATTTAATAATTTATTTAAAAATTACCCGCCCCACCTTAAAAGGCACATGAACTTTTTCACAACCAAAATACCAACAATTTCGAACAACGAATGAAAGAAACAAAAAGCTAAGCACGATAAATTAATTAACGTCATCAAACTTTTTAATGTCTGACTTTCACACTTTAAGTAGCGTCTTTAGAATTGTTATTAAATTTATTATTTCATCAAGTCAGCAAAAAAAAATAAATAAGAAACATTAAAAAATGATGTAGAAAAGAACAGGCAGAAAACTAACTGAAATATATTGTTTTTGGAAGCTTTTAATGTAGCAAAACAATAGTGGAAGCGTAGCCGACAAGAAGCCAAATCTAGTACGACTGAGAAAAAGTCAAATACCTTTTAACACACTGACAGTTGTACGAAAACAGCTTCCGTTTGATTTTGCTGAAAAGGAAAATTGAGACACGTTGAATGAATGAATGAATGAAATTTTAGTGTGTGTGTTTGTGTGTTTGAATGAGTGGCTGAGTGACCGGTTGACTGACTAACTTGTAAGGCAATTAATTGTCTTCTTAAAACAGGTTTATAATGGACTAGCAAAAGATAATGCAAGTGGCACAAGAAGTACAACAAAAAAAATTGCTACACAACAGTTTTAGTGCAGGTCTCTGCATGCAAAGGACCACACTGAAAATGATGTGGTTCAAGGACAGGCAATGGGACTTTGTGAGGTTATGTTTTGGCATGTAGACTGGAGAGATGTTTGGACCTACTGTCGACATCAAGAGTGCTCGTATGTCACACTCCTCCTTTAAGACTTAAGCTTTCTTCAAGCAAATGTAAAACTCACTCGTTTTAACTCTATACATATCGCACCTGTTCCTCTAAAGGTAGTCAATATTAAATATTCAGTCTTTGCTGGTTAAAATTGAATTTAATTTAAAATTCAATTATTTCCTTATTTGTGATATGGACTGGTATTTAAAAAAGCAGCAGTTGGAAATTTTAGTTTGACCCTTTTAAGAGTAACTGGTGCGATATTATCAGCATAGACCGATAAGTTGTCGTAATTGTAGAGTTAATGCGTGGCGCGTTCACTTTTGCAGGAATTAAAATGTCACACATTATTAAAAGTGGACTTGGCAGGTTATGGCTCTAAGGCAACATTATTTGCATACAACATAAATCATTTGTTTTGCTTCTGCCAGATAATAACAAAAAAAAACTATATAGTGATCTTGAAAGGCGCATGTGAATGCAAGTACAAATTAAAAACGAAAATTCTTTTACTAATTTTGTGCTGAGAAATTTATATTTATATTGTACTTATCTACATAGAAATACCTTTCAAATAATATATATTTCATAAATATCGGTGGATAAAAGAACAAGAAAAAGTGCACCACAAAAAACTAGAGATAAAATAATTCTTCGAATAGTATTAATTTTGATCTTTTCCTCTTTGGGTTTAGAAGTAGCAGTTGCATTTTCTTTAAACAACTTTTGAGCCAGTCTACTTAGCCACAAAATACAAATTTTCTTTTTCAATATTCCTGAAGAAGATGTAGCAGATAATCATAGTGGCCTACGCCACCTACCACCTGATTCAAGCCATAATAATTACAGCTTTTTCCTCCAATACCAGCAAATAGTCTTAATCATGAATGAGTGTTTAAGACAATCCATTTTTCGTATTCATCTATTTTTTTATGTCTAGTCAATTTACTAACAACACTAAAAGTCGACCAACTAGTCTACGATGAGTTTATGCGATCGCATAAGAAAAAAATGCCATTAAAAAAGAAGAACACAGGCATACACACACACACACACACACATGCATTCAATCGCATTTAGAAAATGTTGGAAAAAATTTTAAGAAAATTGCTGGTAATTTTATGAATGGCAGACAAATGCAAGTATCAAGTCAAACAGCTGCATAAACCATGAATGCACGGCTACAACTTCACTTGCAGACAAGTGAGGCGAATTTAGCGGTTTTTGTATCTTCTAAAGTGGTTTGTAAAGCATCCAAAAAGAGAAGAACATTAATGAAATATTGTGTAAATAATAGATTTAATTATTAATTTTCGTGAGTGTGTTCTTGTCAGAAAGTAGGATCGATCCCACGATGCACAGTGGGGCCAAAAACTATATTCACGCATGAATTCATATCTTCACAACGCCCACTAAATTAAATATGAGTCAACTCTAGAATAGACTCATGGTTCCAAAAAAAATCTCAAAGGAAAGTATGATCGATCCCATGATGCACAGTGGGGTCAAAAGCTATATTCACGCGTGAATTCATATCTTCACAACGCCCACTAAATTAAATATGAGTCAGCTCTAGAATTGACTCATGGTTCCAAAAAAAAATCTCAAAGGAAAGTATGATCGATCCCATGATGCACAGTGGGGCCAAAAACTATATTCACGCATGAATTCATATCTTTACAACGCCCACTAAATTAAATACGAGTCAACTCTAAAATAGACTCATGGTTCTAAAAAAAGTCTCAAAGGAAAGTATGATCGATCCCACGATGCACAGTGGGGCCAAAAACTATATTCACGCGTGAATTAATATCTTCACAACGCCCACTAAATTAAATATGAGTCAACTCTAGAATAGACTCATGGTTCTAAAAAAAATCTCAAAGGAAAGTATGATCGATCCCATGATGCACAGTGGGGTCAAAAACTATATTCACGCATGAATTCATATCTTCACAACTCCAAGCATTAAATAAACTCATTAAATTGAATTTAGATTAAGACTCATGGTTCTAAAAAAATCGTCAAAGTCTGTCGGCATTCTCCACCCAACATCTCTCCTTTTTGAAAAAGCCCAGCAGCAATTTTTTTTCTTGGACCAGCACTCAGGGGAAGACCCTTTTTATTTGTAAAAATTTTTACTTCGCCGGTGAATTTTTTGCTACCTTTACCTACGCATTCTGCTCTTTTTAGTACATGACGGTGTCAATCGCTGTCGTTAAACTTCAGCGACCAGTGCTATGCCGGCAACAATTGACATGAACGCTGTTCATGGATACCAGAAAAACTCAACACCATATTCCTGAGGTAGTGCTGAGTTGGACTCGACATCTAAGGCACTGTAGATTCGTGCTCATTACTTCAGCCAACCTCATCACAAGCATGCACAAGCATGCACTAACAGAGATCATCCAAATACGATGCCATATTCATGTCTCCGCCGGAGAGTCGAACACGGGATCTTAGGCTTCATAGTCTTGGTGTTAACTATTTCAGCCAACACCACACAAACATTTGCAAAACTCTCTAAATTTGACACCCGTCACTTTTATGAATGCAGCTCCAAATTTGATGAGAGAATATCTAAGTTCCAAACCAATCTTGGAAAAGGAAGACAGGTACTCACCCTAAAAAAAAAATTGGAAAGTAGTTGAATTTAAAGGTCATCCCTACAACTTCAAAACCGTGGTTTGTTGTGCTGCTCTACGATTTTGGTCTATAAAAGTATCGAGAACACTAACTGATTGGATATATAACTCCGGGGTTTCTTATAAAAATCACTTTTTCCGAATTTTTCTCGTTCAAAATATCTCACGAACGGATTAACCGATTTTGACCCGATTCCCGATGGCCGACATGGTTTTTTAATCTTGGGAGTTTCTGGAAGCAGTCGGAGTTTTTTTTATAAAAATCCCTTTTTTCTAATTTTTTTCGGTTCACTTTATGTTACGAACGAATTAACCGATTTTGACCGGATTTGAAGTGGCCGATATGATTTTTCTGGGATCGCTGGGTAAGCCCGTTTAAAATGTATTTAAATAAACCACATTAAAAATGTTTTTTTTTCTAAGTTTTTCAAAAACTTCTTGAAATCTACCGCTTCGAATCGGCTCAAATTCACAGAAAATCTGTTGAGAATCCTTTAGAACGCCACGGGTTTGGCTCAAATCGGCCAAGTCGTTCCAACTTTGTAAGCAGCTCACATACTTACACACACACACACACATACATACAGAAATTATTAAGGATTTTCAGCATTAGTCGGGGAAGCTTCCTCATAACCTGCAAATGTTGAGATCTGATGAGAGCTCGATTTTTTTCAAAGCAGGATAAAACCAATAACTTTCCGATTTTTTTTAAATTGTCGATTTTCGTAGCGGGAGGTTATAAAATATAATTATTAGTTTTTCTATAACTTTAGGGTAACATCGCAAGACTGCAAAAATTTGCTCCAACAAAATCTTATTCAATTTCTCCCTATTTTTTCCGTCAATTTTCTTCATGTTATACAAATTCTCGGACACACTTTAATTTTATCTGTACTGTCCCCAACCATACACACTCACAAACTTTTAGGATATTTCAAAAAATAAACGCTAAACTGACATTTTTATAATTCATCTGAAATGTGTAAACATGAGAGCGAGTGGTCCAAAAACAAAGAAAATTTAAGAAAGAAGAAAACTAAAAGTTTCTTTCAGTTGCCGTCCATCGTAGCTGCCTGTGCACATCCATTCAACAGAGATCGGGTGTTGATTTAGGTGTGGCTGAATGTGTGCATCAAGATGACTATTTACGTTGTCGTCGTAGATCACTGATGCTATTATTTTCTTTATTAATCTCTATAACGATCATTGTTATATGCTCGTAAAAGTCAACCCAGTTTACAACCTGTTCACAAGCGAACGTGTGTGATTTTATTTCTTATTTATTTGCTACTCTTTAAAATCTCTTGGTGTTTACTTTTCGCTTTTGGCAACATTTTCAAATGAAATTATTGTTGTTGGGATTTCTAAGGCAACAACAAATAGTGGATAATTTACACAGAAGTGATTGAACAAAAATGCACACCACAAAACCCGGGCACTCATACAGACAAATATTTTTACCTACTGGATTGGGAAATTGTTTGTAGAGGAAAAGAAGATAATAAATTGTAAACAAACAAACAAACAAACGAATTGAGTTGACTTGGCCGCACTTTTAATGAAAATTACATGGACAGTCATGCTGTGAATCGTTAACGTTTATAATAATCATGGTGATTTGGCAGAAACAATTCTGATTGAGATACTTGTGAACATTCTTCTTTCCGCTTTAAAAATAGGAATAGGAAGTGTTATTAAGAATTAGAGAGGATGTTTGCCAGATTTGGTTATTTACAATTTCCCAGCATCGTATTGGATTACAACCAAATTTCACACGAACGTGGTAGAGCAACGTTTACAGATCTCACGCAGAGATCTCTATATCATTTTGCTTAACTAAGATCGGCACTCAGGGGATGACTATTTAGCGCTGTAGTGGAGAGGACAAATGGAGAAAGAGGAGAAGAGAGACAAGCCATTGTACGCATTTTTATTTAATTCGCGAAGCAGTTGGTTTTGCAAGTGGGTGGGGGGCGAATTCGAGGTTAGAAAAGTGGAAATTAAAAAAAATATTTATGATGTTGGGTAAATGACCACCTCTAGCACGTCCGCTCTTTTGGCAAATTTTGTGAATCACATTTTGCAACAAAGCCTCGCTTATCTCGCCAAATGTCATCTTTCATAGCAGGAGTTACATATTCACATGAACCTGGTCCTTCAATAGCCCCAGAAAAAATAATCCAGCGCCGTCAAGTGACAGGACTGAAACAGTCAATTGAGAAATCGCGCTACCAGGAAATTCCTCATGCAATAACTGAATTGTTTGGCAGGTTGTGTACCCTGTGGCGCCGTCTTGCTGAAACCGAAGGTCACTGATGGCATTGATCCAAAAAAATAAATCGGTTATCATGGTTTGGCAGCGTCAAGAATTCACGATGATGACGTTGCGTAGCTCATTTTCGAAAAAATATGGGCCAATTATGCCGCCTGACCATAAACCGCACTATACTTTTACTTTCCCCGGAAGCAATGATTTTGTCGAGGACTGGTTGGGGATATTGTGAGCCCCATATGCCGCAATTTTGTGTTTTTACATAAACGTCTAATTGAAATTGATGATTTTGTTGAAAAATGCGCTGTTTTCGCCAATTCACAAACGCTCCACGCAAACAACGATGATCGACCGGCTTTGATTCTCGATCGAGTTGAATTTTAAAAACGCGATGATCAAGATCTTTATGCAAAATGCATCGCCAAGAGCCTCTGGTGATGACCAATTGTTGCGAACATCGAAGTGTTGACGCTCCAGGCTCATTTTTAATACTTTGGCTGCACAGCGGCTTTGTTGGCTTCACTACAGCCACTACCGACATACTGTGGTGGCCTTCTGTCAACAACAGCACCGTGAGCCTTGAATTTAGCGATTAAATTACGCCTGTTTCCGAGAACAAGCTGTTCGAATTTTACAAAGTGTTGCAGTAAATTGTTCACCATATTGATAGTAAATTTTCACAAATAAAATTCTTTGTTTAAGAGTTCCATGTATAAAATATCCCTACTTTTTACTAATTAAAAATTTTAAGATGGCAGCTCAATTCTGGACACTTCATCATTTGACAGCCAATTTACTTTCTAACCTCAAATTTGCCCAGCCTGTAGTTCTAGATAACTGTGAACATCAGTAACGTGGTTGTTTGGCTCGAAGGACCATATACCACTTCTTCTTAGTTTGGTATTAAGGAACACTTTTTTGTATTCTTTCGATATTTTTAAGTGTTTTAATAACGAAAAACAATTTCGCTGTGTATATATTTTTTCACAATCTTCTATAATCGCGACAGTTGGATGTGTATTTAATTGCTTAAAATGCTACTTCTTATCTCTTCGTGTGTTTTCTTAAATTTTCGCAACGCATTATTTCGCATTTCTGAACACACTCATCTCCAAGACACTAAACAATGGTTTTCTCTGTCGTTATACAATTTTCTTGCTGATAATTTCACATCTACTCGTATTTTAAAAGAAAAAAAACTTCCTTCATTTCACTTTTTCTTTAACAAAAGTCTCAAATAAATTTCATGGCATGTCATCAAAACATAACATTTCAATAGATTTCGTTACTATGCACAATTTGTCTCAGCAGGTATTTCTGCGTTTATGAACGCAAACATAACCACAACAACATAATTCACTGACGTTTGTTGTGTGACAAGTCGAGTGTTCATAACAAAGTCAACATAACCCAGATATCGTGTATATAAATTTTCCAAAAAAAAAAAGACAAACAATTACTGCTATTCAAAAGGAAAACATGTAAAAGTTATCGAAAAAAATAAATTATGCTCAGGAAGTTTTTATTTCATAGACAGTAAATTGTTTGACAAGCGTATTGTCTGTGTTGCCCAGGCAACAAACTAATTACGCACCCAAACAGTTGATTGGAAGGAGAAAGGAAACGTTTTGTTCCTGTTTGGTCTTCGGCCAATGATAAAGACAATTGAAAAGTTAAGGGTAAATCTTTTTACCTTTTTTTATTGAAAAATATTAGCTGTTATTTATGTTATTTTAGAAACGACGCGCTTAAGTAGCTCGATAATTGATTATATTTTATTTAAATTAAGGCCAGTACTCAGGAACGACCCCTACTCTTGTATGCATTAGGCTGGAACTAGGGAAATCGGCTGAACTTGCGGTTTGAAGAAGATCTCCGCAGAGGATCTATTCCATATACCGGCTGTCCGATCAAAGAAGGAATGCCCATTGTTTGTGGTTCACTGGTAAATCCACGATAAATGGATGGGATCTCAATAAAGATCACATGACTCGGGAAAGAAATCGCTGATGTCATTAGAACACAATCCATTACAGCAACGACAAAACAAAGAAACACGTCCCATATTGCGATGATGCACAATGGGGTCAATAGAGTTGGCTAGCCTGACGTTTAGTGTACCGTAATTTTCGGAAAAGAGGACCATATCTTCACTCTTCCATATGTTTAAGAGCGAAAGATTTTCCAGTCCGAAAGAAGCTGCCTACCATGGACTTAGAGGGCTTGCCGTTGACAGTGATGGCTTGGCCAACGCCCTCAACTCCTCATGCGCACTGTCATGGTCAGCGATGATGTTTTCGCAAGATCTTGCGAAGATGTACGGACATTGGTCGATCATGTGCTGAACCAGTGGACTCAGTCCTAACTCTGTTACGATTTCGGCAGCCGTAATATTGGGAGAGATACGTTGCCTGAACAGAACACCCGAACCAAACATGTGAGGTAAGGTCCACAACAAACAGTGGTATTCAGTGGACGCTCTTGGATTTCAGAGGGATGGCTATCGTCCCAAATTAGGCAATTGCGCTTATTCACGTAACCATTTATCCAGAGCTGGTCCACATCGCTGAAGATGCGTTTTTTATTAATTTTTTTATTATATGCACGTGTTGTTGTTGTTGCTGTAGCAAAGCAAAAAAATGCTTCAACAACATGGCATTTATCAACTGTCAAAGTTAGGAAGTCCCTGTTGGAAGTTTCTACTGAATCCAGGCGGAAGACCTTGGAAATATTTGACAGCTTTTTTTTGGGAAAATTATAGAAATAAAAAATATTATAATTATTCTACAATGTGGACCAGAAAGAAATCACTTCATTGGAAGATTCTCTTGTTTTTGCAAGTGGCGGCCTTGACGTTGAACTAGACAGATGCAGAATACAAGTGAACAAGCCATGGAGCGATACACTCCCCAAGAACGCGATATAATCTAAGTGGACGATTTTTCGCGCAAAATCATAATAAGCGATTAGGCTCATTTCCACCTCAGCGGGTACGTGAACAACCAAACTATCGCTTCTGGGGTAGCGAAAATTTACGGGTCCCGCTCAAACTGACTGCTGGAGGAGTCATCGGGCCACTTTTTTTTGGAGGACGCAGCAACAGTGGACGATGCGCGCTATAGGGCCATGTTAACCGAGTTTTTTCTACCGCAATTGAGGGAATTGGTACTAGAGGACATGTGGTTCCAACAGGTAGAAGCAACGATACATACCGCGCGAGCCACAACCGATATTCTGAAGGCCGAACAACATCGGATGACTTCCTTTGGCTCACCTTGTAGATTCGCATCTAATTTACAAGCCTTTCGGGGTGATGGCTAAACTCTCCCCTCGTCAATATCTCATCGAGTTTGCACGTTTTATCAGGCGGCAATTGAGCTGAAGTAAATAACAAAATCTGCAATACCCAAGATCGCCAAAGTCTTGCTCTGTATGACGCTGCTAATGAAAGCCGTTGTTGGGCGAAATGAATTCCCATTACTAACTCCTTTATCGTCAAGATATTCTACACAGAAATTATTATATCCCCCGACCTCTCGATTGTTGCAAGGCCGATGGGTTGTTGACCAAGAACTGAATACCACTCTGAATGACAGCAACAGCCTTCAACATTCTTTACATATGATTTTCGGTAATTTGATAAAGTCTGTTGGCAGCTGATGCGGCCTTAATAGGAGTTGCTGTTAACTTGGAGTGCTTTGCTTTAACAACCAGCGATCTAGTTTGTTAACAGTGTTGTTTTGAATTTTTCAACGTTTCTCTCCAAATTATTCTTGGTTTTTTTTTTTTTTTTTTGTTAAAAGTATTTAAAGCAAATAATTTTCTTACACCACCATTTGAAAATTAAGAGAAAAACTAATTATGATTAAACGTTTAAATTCTTCAAAAAAAAAAAAACAAAAAATACGCTCTACTGTTTACATCAGATTGTACGTACACTTTTTTTAATTAAATTCTTTTACCACAAAAACCATAAGTACACACATACACCTACATAAATATGTAAGTAAAGGATCTTCCATTAAGAGCTTCCTATCTTTAGATTTAAATAAATGAAAGTGTGCTGTGAGATATCATTGAAATTTCTTATGCGCTTAAAAGGCCTCTTGACGTCATTGCGTTGAATTTAGTAGCATTCAAATGTCCGTCAAGGCTTCTCTGAGTGGATCGCATCCGAAATGTACAATCTTCCATCACTCTGGAGCATAAATCACACTGAATTTAAACAGTGTCTTGGCTGTGGTTTGTTGCTAGTTCGCATGCAACTGCACGTTAGGAAACCCCCACAAGACAAGAAGTAACAAAGTCAAATCCCACGATCTAAATGAATTGACCGTGCCCTCAATGCGCTTGAGCAGAATATCCTACAAGGCTTCAGCTATATGGCATGTAACACCGCCCTATCGAAACCACAGAACCTCCAATTGAAGCCTAAAGCAGTTGGTTACCATCGACTTAGACCTTTTGCCGTTGACAGTGATGGTTTGGCCCACATCCTCAAATTCTCATGCACTCTGTAACGGTCAGCGACGATGTTTTCGCTCGATCTTGTGTTTCGATGAAGTACGGATGTTGATAGTGGACTCAAATTTATCCACCACACTGTGAATAGTCAGTCCTATCGATAGGACTATTATGGCTGCCGTAATATTCGGAGCGGTATGTTGCCCCAACAGAACGCCCATTTTGATATAAAAGAAATGGACCGATGACGTCGCCAGCCAAAGTGCACACCAAAAAGTGACCTTTTAGAATTCATGGGACGCTTTTGGATTTCAGGTGGATGGATACCCAGAACTGGGCCTAATCCCTGAAGACCTTTTTTTATTACTTAAACGTGCTGCTGCTTCGGCAAAGCAGAGTGAATAATAAGAACTAATTTGACAAAAAATAGTTTCAACTGTCAAAGTTAGGAAGTTCCTGTTGCAAGAGCCTTTATAAATTAATATATATATATATATATATATATATATATATATATATACAAGGTAAGTATGCTACGAGGGTGATTTAATAAGTTAATGACTTTTTGAATTTTACAATGTCAACTGAAATCTGGCAGAAGACATCAGCCAATTTATTCACGAGCAAGATTTATCATGCACCTGCAGCAGTTAATCGTGTCGTGCGCTCTCTAACAAAATGTGTTGGTAAAGAATTTTTTTTTGTGTATAAACGTATTCACAAACGACCTTCTAAATAGTTTTGGAAATGCCTGACTTCTGAAACATTTATTTCCTTTAGAAGATTAGCCCGGAAGTATTAAAAACTTAAGAAAGGCCGGGCAAATCAATTTTTTATTGTAAAACTGCTTTCATTAAAAAATTGATTCACCCTCGTATATACTCTCGGTCAATCGCATTTTCAAATGACATGTTGTGGTTTTCACCATATTCGTTTAACTTGTTCAAAAAGTTGTGGTTGAGAGGGTTCATATGAGATTAAAAAGTCAATAAATAAAATTAATTAGATGACTTTTAAATTTATAAAAAGTAAATCAAATGTTTGTGTGTTTATTCAATTTGGGTTTTAAATGAAAATTATATTGTGACAATGGCCCAACTGATTATTGACTTTGTATGCGTACACTTTTTGGCCACCATGGATTCGGTTTCATTAGCAACCGCGATCTCGAAAATAAGTGGGTGATGATATGAAAAATATCAAAAATTTTTTTCGGTAGTCGACACATCAACCACAGACTTAGACTTAGTAATAGAACAGACAAGTAGACTTAGTAATAGAACAATTTAGGGCCCAGCATCTTATTTGTCCACTTTATGGCCCATAACCATGGCCACTCAGTTATTGCACTCTAGATTTATTTAGAACATACTTTAAGTCTACTATATACAAGCAAAAAGGCATTTTAAATTTAAAAGTCTGTTTTTTTTTCTCGATGTTTTGAGGTACGAAGAAGCTTCCCCGACTAATTCTGAGAACCCTTCACCCTATTTATGTGGCTATAACCTTGGGACGGCTTGACTGATTTCAGGATTCTGAACAGATTTCTCGTGAATTCGAGTCTATTGGGGCTGGTAGATTTCAAGACATTTTTGAAAAACTCATGGTGTTTTCTTTTCTGAAAAACATGTAACATTTTTTCACTTCTTTTCCAAAAAAAAAACTGGCAGTTTGGAAGAGTCTTAAACCAAAATGTATTTTGCGTAAAGGATGTTGGACTAATTTACAATAAATTCCTAATTTTAAATAACTGAATGTTGCCATTTTCTATCGAAAAGTGCACTCTTTTCTAGAAAAGAAATCAACATTAGGAAACAAAAATTTTTTAATAATAATAATTTGAACGGCATTACCGACCGATTCCAGAAACTATCAAGATTAAAAAACTATGTCGGCCATTGCAAATCGAGTCAAAATCGGTTAATCCGTTCGTAAAATATCGTGAATGAAAACAATTCGAAAAAGGGGATTTTTATGAAAAACTCCGAAGTTATATATCCAATCAGTTAGTGTTCTCGATCCTTTTATAGGCCTCGGAAAACTACATCAATCCACCCAAAATCGTAGAGCAGCACAACAAACCACATTTTGAAGTGGCAGGAATGGCCTTTAGGGTTAACCGATTTCCATATTTTTTTTTTATTATATGAGCATCATTCACTTGTGAATCGTCAGAAAACCTTGGAACTGTTTTTTAGGCTTAAAAAAAAGAGAGAAAAAAATCTCTGACTCTGAAAGTCGGGAAAGTGCCTATTATTTGATTACTTTTATTGCTCACCTGGGCAACTTTTTTTTGTAGTTTTCCAAGGTCTGTTTTAAAATTAGAAAAATAAAATAGCGCGCACTTCAACTCATTCCTATGATTTGTTTATCTTTATGAATATGGCAAGACGATAAGAGTTATTATTTGACGGTTTCTTTTTTGTCACAAGAAACGCTAAACTTCCATAGATAATTTCTATTTGCACGAGTAAAAAGCAATTGCAAATTAAAATTAAATAAATATCAAACAAACGGAAAAAAAGTGTTAAAAATTATAAAATTTAGTTTTATTTGCTTCCACAACTGCTGTTAATGATTCACAATAATTTAAAACAACTTGACAGATAACAGCAGTTGTTAACGAAGTTTTATTGTTGTTGCTTGCGCTTGCTGTCCAAATAACCAGACATTGAGGAAACTTTGTGAGATTAATTAAGTTTTTAAATTGGAGAAAATAAAAATCAACATCATAATATGAAATTTATTTGTTGGGTGGTTAAGCAATGTCTATATGCATTTCATTGGAGCTTCTTACCAAATCGTCAGTAGACTTCAACTACAGTTTTGCAAAGTTTCAAACTTCTCAACTTATTAAAAGACTTCCAAAAGCCATCTGAGAATTATGTTAAATAAATTAACTATAAAAATTCACAAACGATTCCAAAATATCACATTATAATAAGTGTAGCAGGCTATGAAACCTATACAAACCATACCCAACAAACAACTTTTATTCGATATGACTCTGTTTTATTTTTCTATACCTTTGTACAATTAGAAATCCCTTGGATAACAATGAAAGTATTTATAAGGCAAAATGAAATATAAAATCTCAATTGAATTGTTAATAAACTAATTTTTTGACATATTGTCATTGTACTATTATAATATGAAATTAAAATAAATTTCATAATATAATAGTTTATTAAAAATCATTATCAACAAAATTAATAGCAGCCAGAAGAACTGTTTGTAAAGAGGAACGAGAAAATTTTTATATAAAATAATTGAATTAGTAGGGGTTAGTTTACAATTATTGTTGGTTCTGCCTTCTCTTTAGATGATCCTTTTTATTTTCCTTAATAAATTGAGGTTAAATTATCCTAAATAAAACAATCTTTAAATGTGTGTGAGAGAGAGAGAGAGTCCGAAAGAGCAATAGAAATAGTACATATTTCTTTTTCACCACTCCAACACAATATAAAAATTGCTGCAGCAAAAGTTTCATCGTGTGAACAGCGACAAAAAGCTCAGGCTTTAACTTAGACGATCTTAGATCATGCGATTGTAAAGATTTTATAGATTAAGTCCGTCATTATTCCTAAAAAGGGCCGGTGAGGTTAAACTTACTCCGCGAATTTGTAGGAGAAGTAAAAACTGTTCCTAATAGTTTAGACAGATGTTCAGTGCTGCTGCTAAGAAGGGGAATCCCTGGATAAGGATAACCTTAGCATCTTTTGAAAGTTCCTTATAAAAGACTCACAAACACAATTTCAAGAATGCTAAAGATGAATTCGTTTGATGAGGTCCTTTTCACATGGGATACAAAAGTACTTTAAGGAATGCCAACACTACGAGCTCACACAGAGTTGGATAAGGATCTTATGGACTCCAACAAAAGCATAGATTAGAAAACTACACCGCGTATTACCGCCTCTATTTTCAGAAGCTTGAAAAATATAGCAGCTACTTCTTTGGAGAATTCGATTCTGCTAAAACACGATTCGTTCGGCACAACCACACAGCTTGTGTGCGAAATATTTCCTTTGTAAAGTTGTAATTTGAAATATTTAACCCCTGCGAAATATTTGCTGTATAACGTTGTAATTTTAATTATTGAACCCCTACATTTGCAAGCATTCATAACAGTGAAGAAGGAGCTCCTCCTCTTCTTGTAAACCTCAAGAGTTGAGTCGAACATTGCCTTGAAACGAGACATGATGGAATTTCAACTTTATCTAGTGTAGAGAGAGATAGATAGAGAGAGAGATAGAGAGAGGTAGAGAGTAGCATGCACTCCTGGCATTAATCACTTCTACACTAGAACTGAGTTTCCAAGTCCTCTAAAGCGATTTGCTTGCTATAGAGCGACTCCACTTTTTCCTTTATGGCCTTTTTATAGATCAAACAAAAAAACTTCTTCTGATTTTCAATTGACAATAAAAGATTCATTTTTTTATTCTCAAAACAACTACAAATCAATTCATGTATAGAAATAAAATATATTCAAGTTTTACGAAAACAATATGTTTCTTCCAAAAGTGGTCATGTTATAAAAATGCCATGCGATAACAATAACATACACACACACACACGTCTTGCCATTTTCGGTTAAGTACTGGACTAGTTTTGTATTACCAACAACAACAACAACAACAACACTTCACTGCATGGAAAAGGCAAGAGAAAAAAAAACAGTTCAAAAGAACTAAAAATACATGCACTCTCGTTGTGCACACGATAACTTTTAAATTAAATTAAAATACTAAAAATATACAATAAAAATTGTCTTTATTATGTGTGTGCAGTGACATATTATGATGGTTGTTAACAATTTATGTTAATGTTACCGGTATTTGTGCAGCAGAAATATGGAAAAAAACGCAGCAGAATAAAGTTTGTCGTAAAGTAGCCATCAAATTTTATCTCTTAATTTACAAGCAACAAATGCGTCGATAAATTTTAAAAATGTTTTATGTTGTTGTTTGCCTAATAAAAGAACAACAAAAAATTTATTACAATTAATACGGTAATAAATTCCGAATCTAATAACTAATGAAAATTATAGACGTGGGTTTATAGTCGCATGTCTTTAATTGCATATACGCGTCGTCGTGGTGGGGCTCCCCACACACAAAAATATTGTAAAGAATAACAATTGGATTTAGGAAAGTCTGGAGTTATCAGCAAGCAGACTTTGAATACATTTTGAAAATTCTTCTAATTTTTTCAGCCATTTAAGGTCGGGTGTAGTCAAATCATGAGTAAAGTTGGGTTTTTAAGATTTCAAATCGAAAGCAAAAGAAACGCGATGTTGTTAGTTGTTCCCAGTGCTTCCAATTCTTGTCTTTTCTGAAATCCATTCTTAATGTCTTTGCAGGGTACCCAACAGTTCTGAA
Organism: Linnaemya vulpina; assembly: GCA_963675445.1. Classification (NCBI taxonomy): domain Eukaryota; kingdom Metazoa; phylum Arthropoda; class Insecta; order Diptera; family Tachinidae; genus Linnaemya; species Linnaemya vulpina. The sequence goes on along the minus strand of OY776280.1, from coordinate 71,265,422 downwards.
TGTAAGCCGAAGATATAAAAAATTTCACTAAACTTGAAGCTCCATCGTATGTAATCGTTTAGCTAATTTCCTAGACTAGCCTGGTATCCAACAGTTCTGGGAGATGGGTTGTCAATAGTTTTTCATGTACCTCACGATATATTTCGCTCCATTAGAAGGCCCTTTATTTAGTTAATTTCCTGCAAATTAAACATTTTCGGAGAGCTATCTTTAATATCTTTGCAGGGTATCCAACAGTTCTGAATGTGAAAGAGAGATGGCTTATGAATGTAACCCATGATAAATTTCACTGAATTAGAAGTCTTTGAAGTCTTTGCAGGGTACCCAACAGTTCTGAATGTGAAAGAGAGATGGCTTATCAATAGTTTTTCATGCAACTCAAGATAAATTTCACTGCACTGCATCGTATGCAATCGTTTAGCTAATTGGCTAGACTACAACAGTACCCAGCAGTTCTGAATGCAAACGGGAGATGGCTTGTCAATTGTTTTTCATGTACCACATGGATAAATTTCACTGCAATAGAAGGCCTGTGGTTTGTATTCGTTTAGCTAATTTCCTTTATGTTAAAAATTTTCTGAAAGCTATTTTTTATATCTTTGCAGGGTACCCAACATTTCGGTATGTAAGCTGGAAGCGGCTTATAAATTGTTTTCCATTTATCTCATGATAAATTTCACTGCACTAGAAAGTCCATCGTATGTTATTGTTTGACTTATTTCCTAGGAATTATAAATTTTCTGAAAGCTATTTTCAATATCTTTGCAGGGTACCCAACAGTTCAGGATGTAAGTGGGAGGTGGCTTATGAATAGTTTTTTATGTACCACATGATACATTTCACTGCACTGCATCGTTTACAATCATTTAGCTAATTGCCTAGACTAGCCTGGTACCCAGCAGTTCTGGATGCAAACGAAACGTCGCTTATCAATAATTTTTCATGTAACTCTTGATAAATTTCACTGCACTAGAGGATCCATCACATGTAGTCGTTTATATAATTTCATAAACTAGACTAGTACCCAACAGTTCTGAATGTGAGATGACTTATCAATAGTTTTTCCTACAGCTCATGTAGCATGACATATGAGTCTGTTATTCTTCCTGAAAGCGAAAGGAGACATGTTTAGCTGATATATTTCTCGTTTCACTTGGCTCAAGATATTCGCAATATATGCAATAAGAAACGCTATCACGCTTAACTTGACATTAACCGCTCGCTGTATTTATTTAATGATAAAAATCGGTGTCGAGATATTTCAATAAAAATAATAATAATAAATAAATAAAAACGCATGAGCTTTTAATTATATTTACATTTAGGATATATTTTAATCTCACTTTGGCAAGCAGAGCGTTAATTTGTAAACGCTGCAAAATAAACCATGTTGACAGACGGACGGACGGACTTTATGTCTTTCCCTCTGGGTTGTACTCACACCCTGGTGTTTTCAATATTTTTTTCTTTAATTTTTTTTTTTTTGTTTTTTTCCAGTTGTTGCTGCTGTTGCTAACAACGGAACGCTGTTACAATGCTCACATGTCAAAATTCAGGCTAAAAATGCAAAGAGCAAGACAGAGAGAAGAGTCAGACGTTTTGATTCTTTAACATCTTTTTTGACGTGTTTTCTTACACAGTTTCTGTTTACACAATTGTTGTTTTAATTGTGGGTTAAAGTTGCTTGAAAGTTTTACTTCTTTCATTCAGTCTTTCTTTATTTATTTTTGTTTTTTTTTTTTTTGGAATTTTATTATTCCATAAATTTCAATATTTTTTTTCTTAACTGGTTTGAATTTAGTCGTATAGCCAACTAAAGGGAATCATCATGTACAATTTCCGTAAATATTGTTCACTCGTACGCTACTTAGCGCATACGTTTGTACGTAGGCCGTGACATGAAGTACAAAAACAGTTTTATTTTTTGTAGGTGTAACAAATGGAATACAAATATAAAAAGTAATAAAAATAAATAAATTCTGCCATATACAGACATCTTTAATTTTATACTTTATGCGTGCCTTTCTATTAGAAGTCTTTTCTTTTTTTTTTTGTACAAAATTATTATAAGGAAAATAAAATAAAATAAAATAATTGAGTGCATGTACAATTCGAGTTGGTTTCTTTCTTTCTTTCGTTCTTTTTTTTCCATCATGAGACGTGTGTAAAATATCTATGATTATGTTAATAATCGTAACGGTCTTTTATTATTTAAAATATGTAGGAATAGTTTTTTCGAATCAAAAGAATTATTTATAAGTTTGAATGTATGCAAATTGGAAGAGTGTCAATTATGTATGTGTCATGATAGTTACAACAGCTGTCAAGCGAAAATTCAATTATTATTTATTTGGTTAAAAAGGCATAAGATAAGAAGGAATGCATGCATGCTTATGCATGCATAAGAAACGCATATGATAGATGTTTGTAATCAGGATTAATTTTACAAATCTCCTGCATTCTTCAGGTTTATATTGAACGCAATGCATTGCCTACTGTAGGGGTCCTTCCTAAGTTCTGGTCCTACTCATAAGAATTAGTTCTAACAGCGTCAACCAGTCTTAAAGAAGCTGCTGTGTTGGTATCTCTTATTATTCATCAAAACAGCAAGAGTTTAACAGCTCCGGTAGTCCATATGGGACAGCTCAGGAGAGACAAGAAGGTACTTTTCTGTCCTGCATTGTGTTAGTTATTATCGGCCTGTCCCAATGACGAAGGCGTGGCATTGATCACTGAACGTTACCCACAGCCATTGAGATAATCATGTAATAAAGAGCCGAATACAGTACCCTCTTTCGCCGGTAGAAAAAATTCACCGGCGAGCTAAAAAAAATCTTTTCATGGCTCCTCTGAGCACTACCCCGTCCTACGGCAAACATACCTTTTCTACTTCAGTCCAACGACCTCATGAATCGTTAAATCTGCAGACAGATTTAGAGGCTTAGAGAAGCTTTTGCGTTGATCTTTCTTATTATTGATCAAAACATCAAGAATTTTCCAGTTCCGGTACTTCATATCGGTCAAATCTTTCAAATTAGTTGTCATTAATTTCGTCTGTTTTGCCGAATCACCAAGAAAGGGTATGATATTCAACAACACGTGCAAATAATAAAACTGTTTTATCAAAATGGGTATTCTATTCGGGCAAAGTACAGCGTGCTTCGTTGGTTAGGCGAACGATCCCCCAACAACTACACGTTTTATCGAAAACAGCTTCGCTGGAAGCGAGAATGTTCAGAATAATCCGCAGCAGTCGCTTTCTTATCGCTTACAAGAACTCGACCTTTGACTGGCCACAATTTGACCGATTTCGTGTCAAAACTTGGACCTGCATCCCTTAAAAATTCAATTGGCCCAACATATGAATTCAAACGACCATAGACAGTAACATGACACTGTGTTCGCTGAATGTGGCCTCAGGAACAGCTGGATACTGACCGTAATTCTCATCGAAAAATCATCTACAGAGAAGAGGGTCACTTCGGCAAGAATCGGTACGTGAAATTTTTTAGTTTGGAGCGATTCCAGCGCTTGTAAAATTAAAGAATGTTAACGAATACATCACAGTTTGGTGTGGATTGTGAGCTGGCGGCGTTATCATCTCAAATTTCCTTAAGAACGACATAGGCCAAGCCATCGCTGGGAACGAGGAGCGCTATAAGTCGATGATTATCATCTTTTGGCCGGAATGAATGATCTGGGCACCAGGATTTTGCGATTTCAGCAGGACAGCGCCATATGCTCATGCCACATTGGATATTCTGCACGAGCGGCTTATGGGCATGGTCATCCCACTTGGAGTTGATATGAACTAGCCACAGAGATCGTGGGATTTGACTCCGTTTGGCTTGTTCTTGTGGGGTTTTCTGAAGACGTTTAACGCCAAAAACCACAGCGGTGCTTAAGGCTAGAAAACCTTAAATTAATCCCGATTTATGCACAAGAGTTATGGAAAGAGAAACATTTCAGATGCCCTCCACCCAGAAAAGTGATGACGGACATTTTAATATAATTCCACAGATGATATCACACGCCCACTTTATTTTATTTAATTTTAAAGATAGTGAGAGCTTAATGAAAGAGCCTTGAGTAGGACTGTCTCCTCAAGTCTTGCACTACTACTCCCAGTCACAGGAGATCCCAGTCAAGTGGATCAGAAATGACCAGGTTTTACATATCGACAGGCTAATGACATAAATGCATTCTTTTAGAAGCAGCTACCAGTTAGAATGGATAGTTTCCATTCTAATTTCAATGAAGTCCAGGGCACGAATTTTGTTATTCGATATGAATCGACTTTTTGTATTGAAACGTCGATCGATATTGAATGCTGTAAATCGGCTCCCGGATTAAATGCACGTCCCTTTCCTTTTCTAAAATTTGCACGTGCTAGTAGACTATTTTAACTATAACAAGTCTTTTTCAGTCAAGTTTTGCTGTCAACGGAGTAACTTGTAAGACCCACTCTTATTCCACTTAATACTCGTGGAAGCCGTTACAACATTCGAATCAATGCGAGTTGGACTCTTGAACGTACCGTGTAATCCGTTTGCTAATGAATGATTGAATTATTTATTTGTAGTCGTGAATATTGAAAAGTAGAGATGACGTGAAACGTTACGAGTAGGATGGAGATTTTACTGCATGCCTCTGCATGCTTCTGCATGTCTTTTAAAAGACCACAGATCTAATGCAAATTTAATGTAAAATCAGAAGCAAACTAACTACTTATTTTTCTTTTTTTTAACACGATTTAATTTTTTTTAATGAACAATTCTTTGTTTACTTTAATAGAGATCTCTTTCAGTCAGTTAATCGTTATAAAATTCATGACCAGGGGAAGCTCTGTCCGTCTGGGGCTTTTATAGCTGGAATTAATTATTACTAATTTATGTGTTTCAGGCAAAGAATTTATAAAAATGAATATATAAACCATCTCGTGATTTTAAACTGGTTACAGAAAAATAATTAATATTTTTAACTCAATTATGAAACAAAACGTTGACAGCAAACCTGTCCATTTAACTAGAAACTCTAGAAACTCACGAAAGTGTTGGACAAGAATTAATAGAATTGCGTATTTATATTATTTCACAAAAGATTATGCCCCTTCTAAACAAAAGGCTGTAAAATGCCATGGACCGAATACAATAGCAACGGAAAGCAAACAAACAAACAAATAAACAACTTAACATTAAAATGAATATAGATTTTATGTTACAAAACCTCTTATCAGAAAAGCGTAAGTATTTTTATTATTAATACGTAAAGGAAATATATAAATATTTAGTTTATTTATATACTCACCACAAACATCCAACCAACCCTCAACACGGCTGGGGTAGGTAATTTCCGTAGCACGATTAAAATAAGTACGCCGGCCCATTGTTTTGTGTTTTATTTTTAGATGCTGTTGTTATATTTAATACGAAGAATATTTTGGTGGAAAGATGAAGTGCTGGTTGTTCAATTTATCACAAGAGCTAAGCAAGAGAGAACATAAATCATCTTCCTCACCACACGCACTTTGAAACACTCTCTTAACTGAAAAAGCTTTCTCTCTAACACACTTATTGCATTGCACTCTTTCTCTTTGCGACGGAATAAAAATAACTTTTCAACATGTTTAGCATCCGTGATGCTGTTGACCATCAGGATTTTAACGGTATATTTTTTATGTTTGTTTTGCTACATCCCACATGATTTGGTCAGAGTTGCATTTTGTATGCGGCTTAAGTGTAAGTTTGTTAGTAGTTAATGCAGGTGGATGTTTTTCGTGAATTATTTTTAATTATTTGGGATATTTTTTATATTTTTTTTTGTTAGAAATATGCAGCGCACAAATATATTGTGACTTTGGTAAAAACACTTTTATTTATCTTTAATTATAATAAAAATACAACACTTAACACAATTCACAAAACATTTTGGGCTAAAATAACCTGCAAATAAACCAGAGAAATTCAAATGATTAGTTTGTTATAGAGATTTAATATTAACTTTTAAGGTTACATTTTAAAATTACATTTTTTTAAATTTTAGAGAGCCCTGAAACAAAAAAACTTTAGAAAAACACGCCTCAAAAATATATATATGGTGGGTACACTCAAAAGTAAATCGTTTTAAAAATCACGCAATTGCCGCTCAGTAAAGCCAAGTGTCCTTTTGTCGCGCATCAGTTCATGCCTTCACAAAAGCAAGACTCAGCATCACCAAACTGAATGCCGTTAAATCTTAAAACAACCTATAATTTCCAACAAACTTTTTTCGGGGGGAGATTGCTACTCTCGTATAAAACTGTATTATTAGTTCTCTTACAGCTGCACAAGAGCAATAGCGAAGCTGACTTAGTCCCGATCCACACTTGCAATTTTGATTGCAGCAATTCTTAAGTTCATAGTGAGAAAGAGCGAAAAAGGAATAGGAAAGATATACATATATTTCCGTTTCACCACTCTCACGCAAAATCAGAACTGCAGCAACAACAGTGTCATAGTGTGGACCGGGACTTCAGTTAAAGTGAATAAATTATTAGTACGACAAATTGCAAGTTCCAACAATATTGAGGAGGTATGGAATTGCAATACGGGTACCCCGGATACAAAATAACTATTGATTATTTTAAATTTACAGGAATGAAATAAGCAGGGAAATTAAAAAAAAAAAATTTAGGACCCGTACTCTGGGTTGAGACCCCTAGCTTAGGTTAGGTTATGAGGGCCATTGTCGAAACAAAGCGGACCCAAGTCCGTTCATTCGGTCCCGTTGTGATACCTCAAAACAGGGACTACTCATGAGTTGTCCTCTGCCGCCTTAAGCTATCCTGTGAACGCTAGGAAGCACGGTTGCCACTCAAAATTTTTCTTCGGGACCAAAATCCATAAAAAAAAGAACCAAAATCAAAAAAGAGAACCAATATTTTCAATTTTATTTGCATGCCAGCATAATACAATACTTTTTACACTGCAGTCAAATTGTCAATTTCTGACTTGTAAACAAAAGTAACAATCGATCAGTGTTGCCAATATAGCTTTTTGATTTAGTACTGTGGGTAGGTAATAATCGATTACTATCAAGTGTTGTAAACGAATCAAATCTTTTACTTTATATGAAGAGTAATAATTTTCGTAAATACATTTTTGCAGGCATGATAAAACTTTCAAAATTTATTTATATTATAATCGTTAACTTTTCCTAAAAGAAACAAAAAATGAACCAGCGAACCATACGTAAAAAAAACAACAATTTTTGGTTCAATTGTACCACAGTGGCAACTGTGCTAGGAAGGCCGATATTCTAACAAGCTCCACACTCGCCAGGCTATCTTGATCTGGCAGGAAGTTGGAGTGCAGTGCCACTGTCCTTACGCTGTTTAGGGCAGGGCACTGATATAGAAGTTGGAGTACTGCTTCCTCCTCCTCTTCATCATTACAGCTTCTACAGAAGTCGTTGTATTCCAGACCCAGCAAGTGCAGCACACTATGCCGGGGATAGAAAGGAGTGAATAGTGATGAGAGGACTGCTCAGGAGAAATAAGAAGGTATTTTTCTGTCCTGCATTATGTTAATTGTTATCGGTCTGTCCCAATGATAAAGGCGTGGCATTGATCGCTGAACCTTACCCACAGCCATTGAGACAATCATGTAATAAAGAGCCGAATACAGCACCCTCTTTCACCGGTAGAAAAGATTCACCGGCGAGTTACAAAAAAATATTATATGAGAATGCTCACTCCTTCCTAGTGTCTTCACAGCGCACTGCATGTATGGGAGTCATCCCCTGAGTGCTGGACCCAATAAAAAATATATACAGAAACTACGGCAAAAATGTTTTCCTACTCCACCAGTTCAACGACTTTGTGAACTGTCAAATATTGAAAACGAATAGAAAAAATAGAAAAACAAATCCATGTGCCTCCATTTTGTGTATATAAAACATGTTGGAATATGATCTGATTGTAATAATTCTCATATAAATTCGAATTCTCAATTATATTAATTTATTATTAACTTTCGTATGCACTTCATTCCTACCGATTACGATAACAATTGAACTTAGTTGAGCAGACTGAAAAGTTACAACTGGAATCATATTCTCAAATATCACGTTTCACAAATTGTTTTCCTATTATTTTTCACAATAATTTCAATTAAAAATTTTTATGGTTGCACACCATAATTATTTGGTGCAACGTTAAGAAAAATATATATATCAAACAATTTACGTGTTTGTTTTTAAAAATCAATTAAAAAGCTAAAGTTGATATTATAAAATCAACAACACGTTAATAAATAATATTGCAGGCTTAAAGAATTTTAAAAGATTGACTTTAATATTTAAATTCATAAAATTGTTGCCTTTTTGGTAGGATTGAAAAGCAGTTTTATTTATTATTTGGATGAAAAAATGTGTTATAATCTGGACTGAGGAACTCCCCTCAGTAGGCGAATTAACTAGAGCTGTATATCTCTATATAAGGAGAATTAGAAATTGTGATACACATTTCCTTTGAAAGGATTTAAAGAGACACTGAAACTCCTCCTTAAGGATTGGCAAAAAAATTTTATGCATGTAACATGCTCGGAGTTCTACTTTAAAATTATCATTCGCTGTTACTTTTTTAAAACTCAAACCTGTTATCTGATTGTCATGCTTTTTATTGTAGGGTTATCCATAGAATAATATATTTATTATTATAAAAAAATTAACAAAATTTTAAATGCATTAAGAAATATATTCTGACTCATCCCGTGTTTCACAGAGCGACGACAATTTTTTCGATGCGAGAAGTTCTCACTACGGTTACAGAAACGAGGCACTGATTCAATAACTTTCCTCCAAAATATAAATAAAATTACTTTAAATTTAATAAAAATTTATGAGCTAAAAGTCCTGATATTAAATCCAGAAAGACTGGAACAATATCCCACAGAACAAGGGAAAATCAAAAAATCAATATCAATATAATTTTCAAACATCAGAAACAGAGTACCTCTGTTTTCGAAAGCCCCTGCACATACACCATCAGTATTCAAGCTAAAAGACTTTATATATCAATAATAAATTTCATAGATTGTATAGGCACTTAATGGGTTAATTAAAATACCTTGATATAACCCTGCATTAATTCTAATGGCCCCCACCGAAAAACTCAAAACTCAAGATCGATATTTATAATAAAAAAAATTAATGCCGAGATTTTAGTAGCGTTCTTACTGTGGCTAATTAATAACTAACGATGGTAGTCTATTAACCTGTACTACGACCTTATATAGTTGCTAGGGAATAGCAAAGAAGCACAAGTTTTCCGAAATGATCTCAGTACCCTTTAAATCTATAGATATTTTTTCAAGAATTATCGGGCGTTTTTTATAAAGTGATACAATAAAATTTAGTAACATATTCTTGAAATCAGAAATTTGTTCACTCTAAAATTGCATAAGACTTTGTTAGCGAGAAGTATAGGGTGTTTTTTATAGAGTGATACAAGTTTAAATCATAATAAAGTATAGTAATATATTTTTGATATCAATGAAACGGCCTTTATTGGATAAACAATTTTATGACATTAATATTTAAATATGATTTCGACCATGTGGCCGCCAAGGCCAGAGCGTACAAGGCGCAATCTGGAGCACCGAATTTTCACAAACTTTTCGCAGCATTTGCGGCCGTATCTTGCCGATAACTCTTCGAATCTTGATTTCCAGGTGTTCAGTTGTTTGTGGTTTATCGACGTACACAAGTGACTTTACATAATCCCAAAGAAGGGGTTAAATCACACGATCTTGGGGGCCAATTAATTGGGCCATACCGTGAAATTATTTTTTCGTCAAAAATTTCCTAGAGTAAATCAATTGTAGCGCCCGCTGTGTGGCATGTGGCTCCGTCCTGTTGGAACCACATATCAGCAAGATGAATGTCAGCTAATTGAGGTACGAAAAAACTTCGAATCATGTTCCTCTACCGTTCACCATTGACAGTAACATTCTGATCATCATCGTTTTGGAAGACATACGGACCAATGACTCCGCCCGGCCCATAAAGCCCACCAAATATTAATTTTCTGTAGATGTAATGGTGTTTCGACAAAAGCTTGTGGATTCTCCTCACTCCAAATGCGACAATTCTGTTTATTTACGCACGCATTCAACCAAAAATGGGCTTCATCGGTAAATAAAATTTTGAATGGACGAAGTGCACGATAAGTTTGACGAACAGAATTATTATTTTCACTAAAAATGTCCACAATTTGCACGAGTTGTTTTAGTGTAAGTCGATCCATAATGAAATGTCAAAGCAAATATCAGCTGTTAAATGGGTGGTCAAATAAAGCAGTGATGCCAAAGTTGCATCACTCTATAAAAAGCACCCGATATAAAATTATTCCATTTAATTTCCAGAGATTCACAGGCACCATTTTAATGGCCTCATAATTGATGAATTTTATAACAGAAATTTAACAAATGAAACCCATATAACGAGATTTGTAACTTCTTTCTAACCTCCTCCACGGCCACTATTTAATTAGTTGGCCCAAAACAACAAGCAAAACTCATTTTGGCACTTGTAAGTCTACTTCTTATGAAATATACTTATAATATATGCATGTGTACACACATACATATATATGTATGTATTTGTGTATGTAAATATTAATTAGACTTGTCTGGATTTTTATGCATGCAAAAATCAAGTTTCGAACTTAAAGATGCCGATTACAAAAAATTTTTATATTTCGAATTTCCTTCATAATTCCTAAAAACCGGAACTGAAAATCGTTATGATTTTGTGAGTTCCATAGAGATGAGAGCGTGTTATTTGTTTTGTTATCCCCTGACATGTCATGACATGTCAAATGACATTTAGATGCGAGTGTTTATCTTACAACAAGGTTGCATTTGCTGAGAAAACCAATAAATTCTTTTTTTTTTTTTTGCACAACATTTTCTTCTTCATTTAAAATTAACGCACTTACACACCCACACAAACATTGAATGATATTATTGATTTTTGTTTGTTTTTCCTTTAAGACGGTTGGTTGTTTATAAGTTTTCTTATCAAACAAGACAAAAAAAAAATTACCCGTAAATAATAAGATAAAATAACTACAAGTAGGCATGCATGTAGTACATACATACAGACTTTATATGTATGTGTGTGTGTGTGTGTGTGTGTGGGTGTGCGCCTGCATGTGCTCTTGTTTCTTAAGCAAATATTAAACACAAATTTTGTTGACATGTTAAATATCTATAACAAATTGTTGCTCAATAATGACTAGTTAATTAACTTGTTTGCTGGCAAACCTCACTTGCTTGATTAGCCAAAAAAAAAAAAAACAAACATCTACATACATAAACATTCAATGGCCAGTTAAACATGCTTGTCACTTAAACACCCAAAATGTTGTTGAATTTATTTTAGAACATTTTTAAATAAATAGTAAAATAATACCAACAATAACAAAATACATACTTCGTCCCTCCTCCCCAATGCGGCAAACAGTAGTCGTCGTTGATGTTGTTGTTTTTGTTGTCTTAGATATGAGAAGTGACAAAATCTGCAACGATTCTAATACACCTGATACATACCCAACCATACACACACGCACACACACTGAGTCGCATTGAGTGGCAAACACAATATTTTCTTTTAATATCTTCTGTATGTGGCAGCTTTTATATTTGTTTGCCGATTTAATTTGCAAGAATTTTCTTGGCAAATTTAAAAAAAAACACAATTCACTAATTATTTATTGATACATTTTCCATTTAATTTAACTTTTCATTCACGTCTTTCTTATATGTGAACAATAATATCTTGACTATTTCATTAAAAAAGAAGCAAATCACACGCTTGGTCGTATTCTATAGAACTTTTCTTTTTATATATTGTACAAACATACATACATGATGTATGTACATTTTATATTACACACACACACGCAGACGCGATACAACACTTCCGTTCCAGCGCTTTGAAGACATCCGTTACCCGTGGTTGACAATACTCAACTAAAAATGAAGTTGTTAAAGATGTTTTAATGAACCGCTCACTCACTACACGATGCAGCAAGTGTTTGTGTGCGGAGGTTTATCAAGCGAATATAACAACAACTAGAAATTCACCACACTATTTTCGATGCGTAGCAAGAGAATTAGTATTACAGAAGCTCGCTCTCTTTGAAGGGTTCAATTAAGAAGAGCAGCATATAATTGATTAAATGAAGAAATTTCAATTTATGTTAATAAAAAAAAAATGGTAAATACAAGGCAAAAAGCTTTTTTAAAATGCACCGTTACAAGCGCTTGTTTATTGAAATATTAAAATCAGGGATGCAAAATGGGATTTTACAAATTGTTTTAATTTTCAAGAAAATTAAATATGTTCTATTATATTTATTTGTATATATATATCAGCTGTTGAAAAAATTTTATTTTCACATGAAACGACTATTCGTTGCTGGTATCTGATTCTAGAGTTATCTGATTCAAAATATTTTATATATAGGGTGTTTTTTATAGAGTGATACAACTATGAGTTGGCATCACTGCTTTAGTTGACCACCCATTTAACAGCTGATAGTTGCTGTTTGTTAAGTTTGCTTTGACATTTCATTATGGATCGACTTACACCAGAGCAACGCGTGCAAATTGTGGAAATTTTTAATAAAAATAACGGTTCTGTTCGTCAAACTTATCGTGCACTTCGTTCATTCAAAATTTTATTTACCGATGAAGCCCACTTTTGGTTGAATGCGTACGTAAATAAACAGAGTTGTCGCATTTGGAGTGAGGAGAATCCACAAGCTTTTGTCGAAACACCATTCCATCCACAGAAAATAACTGTTTGGTGCGCTTTATTGGCTGGGGGAGTCATTGGCCCATATGTCTTCAAAAACGACGATGGTCAGAATGTTACTGTTTGTGAAAATTTATGTTCCAGATTGTGCCTTGTACGCATAATTAAATATTAATGTCATAAAATTTTCTATCCAATAAAGACCGTTTCATTGACATCAAAAATATATTACTATGCTTTATTATGATTTAAACTTGTATCACTCTATAAAAAAACACCCTATACTTCTCGCTAACAAAGTCTTACGCAATTTTAGAGTGAACACATTTCTGTCAAATACTCCCTTCAAGAGATGTGATTATCCGCTGCTTGTCGGCATAAGTTGCTGACTTCAAGTAGCCATAAAGTAAGAATTGTGGAATGATTAAATCGAGCGAATCGCCTAAACGCCTACTTGACAATATCTATTGTAGCTCCTGTTACAATCTGGAGGCTACCAATTGCGTAGCACGTCGTCTGGTTGATGCTTCTTCGTCTTTAGTCGCAGTATTCTCAACCGAATGAGAATTACAATAAAAGAAAATCTTTGCTTCTGTTAAGAAAAACTTGTATAATTATTTCTAAACGAAAGTTTTCGCATAACAGAGTAACAGCCCTGAAAAACGTTTCACCAAACTTTCCAACAAAATCACGTGCATAGAAAAAAATTTACGATTTTTAATTCCTTAAAAAACAGCATCAATTTATAACCATAATACAGGATGCCATCATAGACTTTTAACACTCTTTAATATAAAATGCATAATTGAAAATTAAACTATTTAAAAGATATATTATTAAAAACGCACACACTTTGCTGCACCTCTCAAAACAAACGTATAGATGCAACTTGAAATTCAACTAAAACACATGCACAACCTTAAACCATTGTGAAGTGTAGATAATAATTTTGTAATGAACCCTAAAATCAATATTCAAAACTAAACAAACAAAATAAAAAGTTCTTTGAGTTTGTGCCAAAATTATGCCGCATTAAAACAACACTACGAAAGAATTAAAAAAAAAGAATAACAATTCTTAAACAGATTTATTCTGCAAGTCACACGTGACGTCATTATTACAAACTTTACACCGACTCTATGAATGCAACACCAACAATCCCCACCCTTCTTTAAGGTCACAGCGATATAGAATATACTATATTCACAGAGAATCTTTGGGAAAAAGTCTGTGTATTCTTTGCAATTAACAAACGACAACAATCCTTGATAATCATTACAAAAGCATTTATTATAACCATTTCGAATGCAATTGGAACGAAATCGGAGGGTTGCATATACTTTTTTTTTTTTGAAGTTCTTCAGTATATTTTTGCATTGAGGGGTGGGTGAGTGTTTGGCGGTGTCTGGTAGACAATATCAATTCAAAATAATTCATGCTTAGTCACGTTTAAATTAATCCCCCGGCGGCATCATTTAAGCATTTGTTTTCATTAGAAATATTTGAATGTTTTGGATAGATACAAAGATCAAAGTCAATAAACTATGATGTCTATAAATAAGCAAGTTGATAAGAATTGTTATTTGTAAAACAAATAATTCAAGGTTGGAAGTAAAGTCGCTTACAAATTTGGTTGACTGTAAAGAACATCACAGATTTCGTTGTACAGGATATATTAGTCGGGCTTGTTGTATTCGTATATATATATATCAAACATATATACTGATTACTGTATTTGAATTAAGTCTTATAAAAAAATTATAGAACTCAGAATTTATTGATTAGATGAAAAATTTTGATGGATGCTTTCAAAAGCTGTATAATTGTTTTAATTTTCCTCTTTTTAATTATAAAAATATAATAATAATTTTCTGTATTTGTAGAATATTAATATTTATTATTAACCATAAGAATCAAATTGATAAGGAGTTCTTAAATTAATTTGTTGCACTATAACTACACCATATCAGAGGATATATGTACATACATATATAATATATGAAGGTTTCAAAAAAAGTATATATAAATAAAAAAACAATGGTTTGTACAATTTAGTTGTACTTAAAGATGTGTGGTGGCACTATGAATTTTAAAGAATGTCATTAACTTGGATCATAAATGAATTCAGAATATCATTGATTTGAGTGAGTTTTTGCATCTGCAAGAATCCTCTGCTGTGAGAACACATCAAAGGAAGGCAACGGGGCGATTCCCCACAGCCAACCTAAACAAAATATTGATATATATATATATATATATATATATATATATATATGTATATATATATATATATATATATATATATATATATATATATATATAAATATATATGTATATATATATATATATATATATATATATATATATATAAGAAAATTAGTGTGACTACAATATTATTACTTCTTAATATTGAATTTCATTATATATTTTTCCTCAATATTTATTTGTTTGTATTTTTGATTTCATTCAAAAGTTGTCATGTATTCAACATCTTAAATTTTTATTTCCCGAAATCGAAACATTCTGTGATATAATTATTTAAGGCAATAAATACTTTTAGCATAATAAGGGAGTTTCCATATCATCCTATCTGTGAAATTTTAAAATCGTTTGCATTTTCAAGCAAACCTAAATATTTACTTTGAAACAAGAATAGTGAAAGGATTGATGTGACCGTGAAGTATTTTTTAAAGAAATGATGTCAATATTTAAATAAATAAAAAAAACCAAAAATTCAAAATTCAAATAAAAGCGAAAATTGCTTAAAATAATTTATTAAGTTTACCTTTTATAATCAAACCATTAGTGCATGAGCTTTTCCGTATCGAAATACTATCAAGAAACTCATTTAACTAAACTAAATTTTAGAGAATTATTGAAAAGGCTTAAATGACCCCCTTATATATTGTGAAGAATGATGGCTTCATAAGAGTCTTTAAGAATGAGCAAAACGTGACCACTGTTAAATTGGTCATTTTCATTCATGAATAACTTTATTTTACTTACATATTGGACATGTAAGTATGTAGATAACATGAAATGAATTTTTAACATGGATTATAACAGAATTGTAAAATTAATTTACACTAATTTCCCAGTAACATTGATTACGCCGTAGTCTAAGGTCTTGTTGAACTACTGTATCATTCAGTATAAAATAATCAAGGCAGATTCGATATAAAAACTCCTGACAATTTGAAAATCTAAGCAATACAATATCACAGTTAACACTTTAACGGGGTTTGAAAGATAATGAAATAAGCGAGGTTTCCAATCAAACTCCTGCAAAGAAGTTAAGCTATGCTAGAAATCCCTTATAAAACGGATTTTAGCACATAATATACTTAAATAGATACGTTCTATAAATAAAGTTAAAGTTGTATTTGCAAATCTAATTTTCTAATAATATCCATGGCTTTATTTAAAGTAGCCAGATCAGTAGAATTCGAAGTGGACATTTTATATAGATCCTGCATATATGTATCTATATTGTCCACGGTGGCACCACTAGGTGCCGAAGGCAGGGGCAAAGAACTTAAGGCCAGAGCTAATTTTCTTTTCAATTTATCCAAATAAATTTCCAGTAGTCTATTCTTCTCTTCTAACTCATTATTTTCCGTCACCATTTTCTCTACACCGAACTTCATATTCTCAACATGCTTTTCTAACACCGAATTTTGTAGTTCCAAATCTGTTTTAGACTTTCGTAACGAACGCAATTCCATATCATAGATTTTATTGTGTTCCAAGAATTCATTAGTAAATATGGGTATTTCACCGGTTGTAGGTGTCACAATAGATGATGATGTGCTGGCGGACACTGTCGTTGATGGTGTAGCATTTGTTGTGGTTGTGCAGGTGGGTGGTGTGGGTGTACGTTTCCTTTTGTTTTTATCGTTGTACGACTTTTCAGCAATTTGCTGTGATGTTGAAGGTGTGGACACAATCTCCTTAGCCACCTTATCTTTTATATTATCTTTCGTTGTTTTTGAATTATCATTTGCTTGTGATTTATCTTTGAACACAGATTTGGCGGCTGCAGACGTTGTTGTAGTTGACGCATTGGGACTATTGTTTTCTGCCGTTTTACGCGTTTTATTTTTAGCCAATTCATTAGCTAAAACATCGGGTCGCGTTTTAAGAAAACTTTGCAATTCCTTAACATATCTGCAAAGAAAAGTTCGCAAAAAGAAGCATTTTCAAAACGTTGTGTTAGAGATCAAGTGCAATTGCTTAATAAAGACATTTTGTGTTGTAATTGAGTTTCAGATACAGTACAATTGGTAAAATAAAATATATGTGTACAGATTGAAGTTGTATTTTAAGCTGAAATTAATATTCGAAACGGTTGCAAACGATAGATAAAGTTAAATCAATGTAACTTCTTGTCTGAAAATAGAACAATTATGAACTTTTACTCGAAAATGAAATAAAATTTAATTGTATTCCAGAACTAAAACAACACACGATTCGTTCACACCCACTATATAAGGATGGATACATCAAATTCACATAATTTAATATGTTCCCGATCACTAAATATGTTAAAATTGGAAAAAGTTTAATTTTGAATTAAATGACGCAATAATAGCTTAGGATGCAGGAAATGAAGTGAACTATTTTTCATTGTATTTACGCTTGCGACAGTGTGACTCTTTTACTACGAATTAACGATATATGTATACCTGTGGTTTTGTTCCTGAAATATTGATTGAATTTTTAAATAACAATGAGAGAACTACGTAGTATTTAATACAATACGTACTATTAAATACAATAATTATTTGACTATCAGTAACACAAGATTTTAAAAAAAAAAAATATTGACCTCTTTTCAGCAAAAACAATTTAAGAAATTAATTTTGTTAAAAATAGTTATACTCAAATCACTATTTTGGTCATATATTATCTCAGCAGGTATATAAATTGTTATAATTGCTAATTGACAAAAGAATTGTAATAAATGAATTTAATTAAGGAACAAAAGGCTAAGCAAGAAATCAAAGTACATGATCTAGGAAAGACTGGCATGTATGTCTGAGTATAGCTATATACATATATTTACTTATGTATATATATATATATATATATATATATATATTAGATTTTTCGCCATAAAAATATGATAGATATATGTTATTTCGACTTACTTATTATGTTCCATAACTGAACACAATATGATAACTGCTTTCGCTCAACTACGCCGATGTTATTATTTATTAAATATTTAATTATCTTGCTGAAGTCCGAAACGTGATTTTTTTTACTTTCCACTTTCAATTAATGCTTTCATTTATCTCACTGACAATTTCGTTTACTTTATATAAGTTATTTGTTATTTAATTATGATACGTTAATTTTTCGTTTATTTAAATTTTCTTAGTTCAAATTTAATAGGTAAACTTGTATTCTTATTTATTAATTTTTTATTACTGTCTAAAAGACTTCATTTTCCAATCTTAATGCACAATCACAATTTTTCACTTAACTGCAGATTTCGTTTATTTAAATGAAATCCTACTCGAGTATTTTTTTAACTAATTTTATAATGTTTGTTTTCTAATATGTTTTTAATTCATATTTAATAGCCTAAATTTTTTAATTGTATTTTTTGTGAATCCTTATTTGCATTGCCCAATTGTTAATACATTTCTTATTCAATCTGGTTTTATAAGAAAAGCTTTTAAATTTTATATGTTCTTACGCTGACGATGTCATATCAGATGTAGAAGAGTATTAGTTAATATTATAAGTTGTTCAATATTCAAAAGAAGTTGTTAAATAATTTGAGTTTGTCGCTGATATATGCAGATTTTCCCCAGGTATTTTTACTACCACTATGTCACTAAATATCGTTCTGCAATATTATATTTAAAATAAAAACATATTCTAACACTCTGTTTCTGTTTTGAATTAAAATCCGCGGCAGAACTACATCTAGTGGGACAGGCAGTTAACTTTTACATTTTTATTATTAACAAAAAATGGCGATATTACTATTATTATTGTTTCTTTATAAGATACAGTAAATATCCATCAACTATCAACACTTTTTATTAATAAAATTTCTATAATCTACAATATCACTGCATTTTATTGAAAGTATATAGTTTAAATATTTTACCTTTGCTTGTCAACATCTGCAGCCTTTAAGTAAGAGCTTTTAACATCGGCAGGCAAAGAATGCCATTCTTCGCCAATCATTTTATTACATTCCACGTGCGTTTTCGAAGGATGTTCTTTGCGTATCGAGTCACGTCGATCATGCATGTAACGTACATACCCTTTCGAAAAAATAAAAAATATTCTTAGTTATTATTTTTAAAAGATATAATATTACCCACCTGTTAAAGGTAATTTCGGAGCACCGGCTGCATTAATTTTACGTCTTTTTAATCGGATAGGTTCTTCTTCATGTGATGGACTGGCGCCCACACTACGTCTTTTTTGTATCTTGCCCGGCTTAGAGACGGCTTCGTTGACAGAGTCGTCTTCGCCATCAGATAGAGTTATAATAGCATCTACTTTCAATAATTTGGGAGAATTCTTTTCTTTTTCTGCCGGCACTTCTTCTGGTATATCATCTAACGCTATAATATCATCGTCCTCGTCCTCCTTTTCTTCCTCTTCTTCTTCGTCTGGTATATCTATTACCAATTTTTGGGATGTATCTTTTTCTTCATCATCGTCATCATACTCATCATCATCCTCTTCATATACAATAGTTTGTGGTTCTTGCTGTTTTTCCTGGTGCTGTTGTTCTTGCTTTTCACCAGGTGATTCGATTTCTTTAGCCTCTTCTTCGCTTTCTTCAGTTAAATTTGGTTTCACATCTTGTTGTTGCAATTCGACGTCTTCTATCTGTTGTTCTGTCTTTTCTTGGTGTGGTTTTATAATTTCCTCATCGGTATTATTTACCACCGTTACCTGATTAGATTCTTTAGTATCTTCCATTTTTCACTTTAAAACATTAATCACTTTTCCCTATTTCTATAATTTATTATAATCAACAGAACGTTAAAACCTTTATTCAAATAATAGTATTTTTTGCAGACTGTCACGCTGCTTTGTGATAAATACAAGTGATGCCCATTAATTAAAATAGGCAATCTAGACATTAATGCTACCAGACGCTTGTTATAAATTGCAGAGCTGATACAACATATGGCAAGTAGTTGCATATGTAATTAGTGGATATATGATATATATTACATAATAAAACATGTCAGTATAAACCTTATAAGCCACGGTTAATTTGTATTAAATAATTCTCTTGTATCCCATTATATACAATATGTTATCACAATATAAAGAACAAAAATTCATAATCCAGATTTCACAAAGGGAAACACATATATACATGATATAAATCGCGATGGCAGTTCAGTACTACTACATGCCATATGTACATGTAGGAATAGTAGTTTCCACCCCTGCAGTATAACAATGGCTAATAGAGCAAACAAGCTCAAACCAAAGACCCATAGTTAGAGAGCCGCTAAAAATACAATTAGTTGCAAGAAGAACGCGTTTGAGAACAAACACAGAACTGGATAAAGTGAAATTTAATAGAAACTACAACAAAACCAATTCAATAAAAAAAGCTTAAGTTATTTTAAATATATACATGCATATATAAAATATCGAAAGATGTACAACGTCAATAAGATATAACAATAAAGAAGGTATCTATAACCAAAGAAAAAAGGAGTGCTTCTGTAATAAGAAAGGGCTTTAAGATGAGTGCATTCAAACGTGTATTTTGGTGATTTATATAATACAAATATATAACACAAATATACGTACATAAATCAATTATCAGAACACAATTAGTAACAGCAGCAAAGTAAAGTTCTTTGATTACACAATAAATTCTGTATATATGTATGTGCATTCTATATTAATAATTAAAACAAGTCTCATTGGTGCGTAGTGCATTTTGCGGCCTGAAAATGTTTATTTTTGTGATTTATTGTGAATGAAAAATATAAAATCTTGTAGGTATATAGTGTTCATTTCTTTTTACAAATACTTTTGATTTCGGGGATACTCTTTTGTGTATTAAACATATTCATACACACATGTGTATATAAAAAACATAAATAACTAAAATCAACAACAATAAGAATAACATACATACAAGACTAGTGATGACGCCACTGATAATAACCGAATATTTCATTGGAGATAATATTATATGAATCGACTACCTTTTGATTAATTGACTTGGGTTATATGTGCGAAATAAATACGTAAAGTCATTTGTCTAGCAAACGATGTTGTATACGATGATTTAAAAGCATGAGCAAACACCATGATGTTTCTAATATAAATAAATTCGACCGAAAAAGAAATTGTAACTATTTTCTAAATGACACAATAACTAATTCTCCCAGTTCTACATATTAAATAAATAAATCAATTCTGCATTGCGTAAGTAAGTTTAATAAGGTTAAAAAAAGCAATTAACACTGTAAATAAATATAGTATGTTACTACTAATGGCAAAATCCAATAATAACCGATTAATCAATGCATATAGTTTTTTCACATCATTATATACAGTGATTTGTAACACAAAGAGGAGGTGGTGCACCCAGTTTTTACATACGCTTGCAACTACATACACTAATGTAACCTGCAAAAGCACTGATAACATAAGAATTCTTATATACTATATATTTACTTACATACATGGTATGCAAAACTACATACATGTATAAATACATATTTATATATGCATATGTATGCATGTGTATAAAAAGTGAAAACACATTGTACGTAGTAAATATTTACACACATACATACAGGTGATAAAAAAGAAAGGTGCGTTCTCGTAGGTATATATATACATATGCATATGTAAGGTACATTCATCCTTACATATGTACAATATGTATGTACATACGTATGTTTTTTCACATAAAAACCGTGTCAAAATGGAGGCATCCAAAAATATTAAGCGGAATGTCTTAATGCTGTCGTCAATTTGATAAGTGGGTAACTACATTGTACATAAATAAGTACTTATGATGTATGTACATACATACATTACATATGTATGTGTAATTTCTGGTTATTTAATATATGTATGGATATATATACATACATACCTATCAATAGTTATAACTATTTAGCCTGACAAAAAATAATAAAAGAAAATCATCTCATATTTTCTTCTTTGTTATAGGAAAAAAAGTCTTCTGGTTGAGCTCATTGTGGTTTCCTTTTACTTCTTTGTGGTATTTATTACAAAAGTCTTTCTTTGTAAATATATACTTATATATACACTTGAATGTATGAATATGTAGTACATACATACATAAACACTTATTTTGTAACTATAAAATTTCATTTTAAAATTGCTTGTAAGAAATTGGCCAAGTTAGAATGTTCACATTTGTAATGATTTTTGCAAGCATTCTTTTTGAGGTCACTCGAGTAATTGACTTCCTTTCTATATCATCATTAAAAACTAAGAAAAAGCAGCAGCTTAATGCATCAGCTTTGTGATGATCAATTTAAAAATGTTAACAAATATGTATCTTCATGTAAGTGTATTGAATTAAATAATAATTCCAAAGTTTTACAAATAAAATTACTTCGAGCCGTATTAAGCTTTTGTTGTAGGCAATGGATATGGCAAGTCCAGTCGACCCTTTAAAACAAGACCGTTAACTTAGTTCTCAGTGTATTCTCTCCATTTTAATTCATTAATAAAACACAATTCTTTGTTTAGAGCTTTACTAGTATTTTGTACTTGCACAAATTAATGAATGCATGCATGTATGTGTTTGTGTGCAAAAAAAAAAAAAGAACTAGATTAAAATGCCACAGACAAAATATGTCATTTAAATAAAGAATAAGAATAAATATATGAAAAGAATCGAATTAGCCTTAAAGGAAATGCGCTTAATTACTAGCATGTTGTAAACGATTCAGGAATAGAAAGTATGATAGTATCTTATTATATGTATGTACATATTGTTTCATATTTTCTGTATGAGATAATTTAAAAATATATATTGTGTAATCATTGATTCGATAAAATGTCTTCTCTGAATGACTCTATATATTATTTATATATCGTGTGCTATTTGCCTGTAACGTTCCGTCTGTATCTATTATTTTAAGCCTTTAATTGAGGTATTTTCAAAGTAGTTCTATATGTATATCTTAGCTACATGTTGGGGTTGTAATTGCTACAAAATCAGAAATCCAATCCATTTTCCATCCCTGTTTCAATTAAAATTATGTATCTTTTCGCGTTAAGAATGTAATAAAAGCATTTTAATTTTATTTTTCTTTGTTTTTATATTTGTATTCTCTTATTTTGTATTATTTGGCAAAAAGTTTAAGCTTTAAGTACATACATCTATATACTTATGTAATTGCCAATTGATCGGTCATTCCTCTGGCATTAGTAGGGCCCGTAGCGAGTTGCCAGAAAAATTGGAAAAAAAATTTTATATCACCATGGCAGATTTTTAAAAATTATTTAATGTGCCACAGTAATTAATAATGGTACGTGCTACATATGTATATCGAAGGTACGTTCACACATGTCCAATATATGACCGAAAAAGCGTAACCACTATATAAAGGGTGATTTTATAAGAATTATCGGAAATTAAAAAAAAAGAAAACACACAAAATTCAGAAAAATGCATGAAATATTTATTTGGATTGATAGTTGGGTCGATATAATTTAATGTTTGAAGATTATTTCATGCAAATGTTGGCCGCGGCTGCGCCTCAAATGGTCCATCCGCTTAGTCCAATTTTGGCATACTCTTTCCAACATTTCGGCCGGTATCTCACGAATAATGTTGGCAATGTTGGCTTCCAGTGCGTCAATCGAAGCGGGCTTGTCGCTATAGACATTAGCCTTAACATAGCCCCACAAAAAATAGTCTAGAGGCGTTAAATCGCACGATCTGGGCGGCCAATTGACTGGTCCCAAGCGTGAAATAAACTGTTCACCGAACTCGCCTCTCAATTGGTCCATTGTTTCGCGTGCTGTGTGGCATGTGGCACCGTCTTGTTGAAACCACATGTCATGCAAGTCAAGCTCTTCCATTTTGGGCAAAAAAAAGTTTGTTATCATCGCACGGTAGCGCTCACCATTCACAGTAACGTTGTGATTCGCATCATCTTTGAAGAAATACGGCCCAATGATGCCGCCAGCCCATAATCCGCACCAAACGGTTGTTTTTTGTGGATGCATTGGTAGCTCTTGCAATGCTTCTGGCTGCTCTTCACTCCAAATACGGCAGTTTTGCTTGTTCACGTATCCACTCAACCAGAAATGAGCCTCGTCGCTGAACACAATTCTTCGATAAAAAAGTGGATCTTCATTTAACTTTTCAAGAGCCCATTCACCAAATATTTGGCGTTGTGGTAGGTTGTTTGGCTTCAATTCTTGCACCAGCTGTATCTTATAAGGCTTCACACCCAAATCCTTCCGCAAAATTTTCCACGTAGTGGAGTAACAGAGGCCCAATTGCTGCGAACTGCGCCGAATCGATAATTCACGGTCATCACCAGCACTGGCCGATACGGCTGCGATATTTTCTTCAGTTCGCACTCTACGTAAGCGTGTTGGTGGTTTAATGTCCAACAATGTGTATTTGGTGCGAAATTTTTTTACAATAGCCCGAATAGAAGCCTCAGTAGGTCGATTAAACTGACCATAAAATGGAAGAAGCGCGCGATGAACTTTCTTAACAGAGCACGCATTTTGGTAATAAAATTCAATAATTTGCAAGCGTTGTTCGTTTGTAAGACGATTCATGATTAAATTATAGACCAAACTGAAGATGTTTGACAGTGACACAAGATACAAAACGTGCGCGAGCTGTCAAAACTAGTGTTGCCAAAAAGATAATAGCAAAAAAATCACTCGTTACTAATGAAAAATATATTTTGTTTCAGATGCATTTTTATTAAGTAAAACAGTTTCATACTTAACTAATACACAATGCCATAGAGTGAACACTTATAGGATTTAAAAGATATTTTAATTGATATTTTGTGGTTAGGTTTTTTTTTTTTTTTTGGGGCAAATATTTGACAAGTGGGAATGCAGCTTAACTCTTTGGAGAGTTCTTTGTCTAAAAACCAGCCATGTTTTTCTTTTCTCAAGGAAAAATCTTCCCTCCTAAAAGCAAACAGACAACAAGGCATAAAAAAAATATCCATAACCTTTTGATTCCCACTTTTTAATAATAGTTTATTGGCTTGATTACTTCAACGGGTAGGAAAATATTGTGGTCGTTGGTTTTATGGTTGAAATTTTTGTATATTTTTCTTTCATGAAATTGCACTTGTATTTCAACTAGTCTCGTCTAAAAGTCTGCACTATTTTATGCATCAAAAATAAAATTAAAGTTGATATTTTCTTCGCGAATTCTTACTTTGGTGGCCTTTTTTATTTTCAAACTTTCCTTATACAACTTCATCATTATGTTGCTGATTACTTGACTCATTATTATGGGCAGCGTGCCCCGCTTGTGTTGTTTATTTGAAGTGTGTGCGCTTCATACGTCATTATGCATGTAGTTGAATGTTAATTTTTTTATTGCAACGAAATGGGAAACAATTCACAAGTCTAAACAAAATTTTTATGGCCTCTCTCTCTCTTCTTATTAAGTGCTTGGAATTTGTGTTTATATTGAGGAAAATATCATTTAATTAAAAAATAGTTTATATCGGAATGTTTGAATACACAGTCAAATGTATAAGAAAATGAAAACGAGATAAATTTTCATATTACTAATAGACTTTTGAACTGGTTGGCTAATTAAATAATCGGAATTGAAGTTTTTAAATTACTCGAACAATGGGTGTAAATCTTTTAAATAACTCGAACAATGGGTATGTAACTTTTGCCTGAGGCTATTATAAATAAATAAAGAAGTTTATCGCTAAAATTTAATGCATAAGCGAGTTTTAGTTATTTATTTAGTGGGCAAATTATAAATAATTTTACAGTTAAAAAATTCTTAATTGCTCCTGATTATTAAATAATTTTATTGTATTGTATATATTGCTGCGATATATAGACATTAAACAGTTTAAAGCGTTTCGTTTTTATGTAAGGCAACAAAATGGCCTGATGCCCATTATATAAATGAGAACTAAATATGAAGAAAACTTCAAAAAATTAGCAATAAATCGTATATAACGTTTAATAACAAGTTTAAACCAAACGATTCATTATTGCAGTTTTTGTTATCTGAAAAACAAAATTTACTTAAAATTATTCGCTAGAAATTTTCGATTGATTCTTTACTAGAGGTTACAACTTTATGGCTTGATCGGACATTATATGAGTTCAACTAATTGATGAAACAATTCGTCGATTCGAGGTGCTCTGACAAACGAAAGATCTAGAAATTTGACGTTTTGAAATCACTATGGTACAATAGTGAAGCGATCTGGTCTATTTAATTTTAAGTCCACTATAAAGAAAATATTAAATGATGTAAACAATGTCAACTTGATGTGTTTTCTTTCTCTGTATAGAAAATTTTTAATAGATTTCTTAACATTTCAATGAAGAAAATATTACGTTTTAAAAAATATAAATATATAAATTTGTAATTAGCTGAGCAACAAATCGTCAATAGCCCAAAGGCTCCAATTTTAAGGAGAATCTTAAACTAGTTTTTCCAATATCGTAGATTTTAGAGATTTTTCGTGTTTTAGCTCTTTTCATTAATTCAATCTCTATTTGAAAACAGTTTTATTTTAGTTTTCCTTTTTCTTAAAACTGCAAACAATAATAAGACTACAATACGGTTTTAAATTCTAAATATTCCATTATTGTTAAATATTTATTTAGACACAACAATTATTTTTTTTTTTTTAATTGAAAATGTGTTTGTGTGTTCTATTATGGATTTTAAAATACAACATTTTGTTGATGTAATAAATGTTTTATTTTTCTTTACACTTAACAAATTTATAACACGCCAATTTTTAGTAATAAAAAGTAATTCAATTCTAGTTTTGAATTCATTAGAGCGTAACGGAAAAGTTGGCGGTAATTTAAATTTGTATGTTTGTAATTTTTCATTATGGCTTTTTTAAATTGTCGGACACCGAAAATTGCCATGAACAATTAAAACTGAAATTATAAAATAAAACTTTAAATATACAATTTGGTTTCATATTAACAATTGCGAATTACAAAGCAAATGAGAATTACAGAGCATACGAAAATCTGCTAACCCGACTATACATCTTTTCTCAAAAAAAAATAAAATTTATGTGCGTTAAGTGGCTGCATGATAAAAACCAAGAGAAACAATTTTAATCCCAATTTGCAAATAATTTTGTTAATTTTTTTTCTACGACAAAACACTGTGCAACGTTCACAATGTTTTATGTTAAAAAATCTTTGTTTACCTTATTTGCGTGTTTAGAGTAGATCAACTGTTTTGTCATCAGATTGCTGGTTGCATTTTAAATTTTTTAATTTTTTTGTGTTCAAGGTAACATATTTTTGCTTCGGCCCTCATTTTCATAATATCTGTTGTTCAACTTCTTTGATATTTTCTTGATTTAAAGAAGCGCCTACGTTTCTTTAGTCTGCTTAAATTCTATTCTGTTCTAAAAATTTTTTTGCTTGTTTGATTTAAAGTTCAATGAGAAAACACTATTTCAGTGACTTCCATACATTTTACAAAAATACACCTTAACAACAGTTTTTATTATGATGAATACAGTTTCTGTTATGTTTTTACCTCCACTGTAAATTAAAAAAAAAAAAAAAAAATTAATCGCTGCCTTGAGGTCAACGATATCACAGTTTCAGATTCCTTAAAAGTAGTTATTCTTTGTATTATAATCAGAAATGGCCTTAAGCAGCGCTTACTTAAATATTTTTTATTAAATGTAGGCTGTAAAAATCTTCTCTTCGTTAAATGTCAAGTTCAAAATTGCTATTTTGTTACCAACACTATTGTACCGATTTATCCGTCGATCAAACTAGATGAATTCTATTTGATGTTTTATTAAAATACATGACCAGGCTTGAATGTAAAAACCCCAAATCTTTTCTTATTTACTCATTCAATTCAATTCAGTACAATGATGATGACTAATATGATTTTAATATTTTTATTTGTAGCTGCTGCTTGCTGAAAAGAAAACCAAAATAGGAACCCATCACTTGTCTTTTGGTGGGAACGTTGGTGAAAGTTGGTGAATTTGTGAGAGCAAAAGTGTTAATTAAATATTTGCTAAATATTACAAAAAATTATATATAAAAAAGCAAATAAAATCCGCCTTATTTGCATATTCTACAAATATGAATAAAGCGGCTAAGCATATACAAACAGGTGTAAATAATGGTCCACTGTCAGCATCTCCAAAATCGCCAATATTACAAACTACCAACAATATGGCCGCAGTGGCACAGAAAAATGTTATCACTTCGATAATGAGCTTTCTACCAGACAATAGACCGATAACATCGCTGCAGATTGTAGAGGACTTTGAAAAGTAAGCAAATTCAATAAGAAATTTAATAATAGGTTATGTAAATATGTTGCATAAAGTTATATATTGTAATATACGAGGGTGGCTCCAGCATTACATGTTAATATGATAACTACAAAGCTTGTAACAAACAAAGCGAATGGCTAATAAATTAGTAAGCTCTCCTATTTTATCAAAAATAGTTCTAGTACTTAAAGTCTGGGCTAGTGAGAGAGGGTTTGAGAGAAAAATATTCTTCTTTAGACCATATTATATCTTTGGTATAGCTTAAGCAAGAAGCTATACCAAATCAGTATTGCTGAAAGAAGTTATATTTTTGCGATAAAATAGTTCTGTTTATCTTCATTTTAACAAACTTTACCTAAAAACCACGGGATCACATTCAAAATTTCAAATAAATTACATTAACTGTCTGTTGGCCGATGTCGCAAACTGTCTTTCGATGGAATAAATAACATTTATAAAATATATAGTAAATAATAAAAAGATTTCGTCAAAATCTGAGGGCAAATTACGACATTCGATACGATTCGAAATTTTAAAATATTTCCATATAAACTCTATTGAAATATTTCGTAATTTCGTTCGAAACGAGTCCTGTAATTTGCCCGCTGATTTTGCCACACAAAACAAATTTTTAAAATCAACTTCAAATCTATTTGATGTAGACTTTAGGAACTATAACCTTCTCATTGGTGTACTAAACTCAAAGTTGACAAAACAGCTGATGCTGTGAAAGGAATAGACCGGGAACTCCACCATTTTTTTTATCATTTGCTATTTTTTATATGAAGAATTTGGTTTGCACTCTTTATATGCAAGTGGTTCAATAATTTTTTTTTCAAAATATAAAATAATTTAAAGTTAATTAAAAATTAGTGGCAAAATCGATTTCACCATGACTATAACATGTACGTACGTTTGTTTTAACAGCACCGCCCTCGTTAAGTAATTTTGTAGTTCAAATTGTTTGATTTATGTAAATAAATATTTTATATATTAATTTTATTGTGTCTCTTTTAGATGCCCCAAAAATTTTACCTCCATCAATCGTACTTACGACCAAGACTCTGATGCCGATTTATGGCGTGAAAAAATTTTATTTGGCCGCCAAACAACTCGCTATTTGTGCTTATCCAAGACAGAGGGCCTGCCGGAATATGTTGTCGAAACTTTAAAGTATGTCTTCTTAATTTTATATTGATGTTATGTACAACTCTCTCGTTTTTCTTTCAATTTTCAATATAATCTTTAAGTTTTAAAGTTGACTGACTACCAATTTGTTTTACCTCCGTATTTTTCTTTATACTCTTTGCCATGACTAAATGTGAACTTAATTAAGGTCACTCAACTTCATTGTGATGGGAAAGTAAATGGGCGGCTGGCTTTTTTTTTATTTATAAATAAATTTTTCAACACACAAAAGCTTAACTTTTGCCTGTTTACAAAAAGAGGCTGGCGCTCTTTGTTTTTTTTTCTGAATTCGTGGTTGTAATTTTATAAATTAATAAATTGCTCAATTCAGAAACCTTGTTGTGTCGCTTAAAATGTTTCTGAAATACACAATTTCAAATGAAATTTCATCAAGTAAAAACAAATGATTCGTAAAACGTTTTTGTTTTGCGAGATTTTTTTTTTTTTTTTAACTTTGAATGATACAACAAAATTAAAATATGTTTCATTAGTGTAACGTACATATATTTTACCCGTTTAAATAAAGTGATATTGTTATAAAAATCATGGTCGGTCATAAACAATCACATGCGCTGTGCCACCCTAGAAATGCATTTGATATACTTTTTGTTCTTTTTATTTTCCAATCAAATACTTTCATGAAAATCAATTAAATAAACAAACGTGCATGTGCGCATAGTCGTATTGAATGCATTTAAATCTTACACTAATGATACTTGCAGTGGATTTTTCTTTTGTTTGTAAAAAGTTTGATGTTACGAGCTTAATTGCAAATTTCAGCATAATTTGCGGTTCAATAAATCGCTTCATGATTGTTAAGAGCAAAAATGTGCTGACGCTATTCGCAATAATTTCAATTGATTTTTTTTCTATATAGAGAGCCAATTATAAGTACTCTAGAGGCAGAGGAATAGAGTTCTCTAAATAGAAGTGTTATTTTTCAATAATAATTGAAAGATAGAATGGGTGCGATTGAATCAAAATTATTAATATTTTACTTAACTTTAACTTTAAGTTACAATAAAAATTTTTTTGCCTTGACGAAAAGTAAATAAGAAATAGTAAAAAAAATTACAATTTCGGGATTATATAAATCTTTTCGGAATTGCGGAGAGCTCAGAATCAAATCCTTGACTTCTTCTTCTTCTTTGCTCCTCATTTATTAAGTTTGCAGCCGCAAATATTAATAAATGAAAATTCGTTTTGCTTAAGTTCTTTTTATTTCCTATCGCAAAAAATTTAACTTTTCTTCTGCTAAAATGTCTATAAAAGAAAATTATTTGGCCAAATTCATTCGAATAAATGATAAAATGCCAGAATTATTCATATCTCCATAAAACTAACAATATTTAAAAGGAAACCCTGTTTTAGCTGACAAGTTAATTGAAATAAGTGCCACAATTGAAATGTCTATGACTCATTGTACTGCAAATATAATAGAGATTTATTTTAACTGTTTTTTTTTCATATCAACAGGTAAGAATATGTGCAAGAAATATAAAGGGAAAATAGAAAGAAATCTACGAGATTAATTAGCTCTTCTAGTGCTTTTTGAAAGCAGCCTTGTAGAATAGAAAGATTTTATTTGAGTAAAACTTAGCGATAAGATAAAAAATAAACCAGTTACTAACAAGTAGTCAAATAAAATTATACAAAAATAAGAGACAAATAACAAAAGTGCTATAAATCATTAAGGGCATTCATCAGGCCATTCAAATTTGCAGTATCAGCGTTACCGTTTTGACATTTTCCGCTTGTTTTTTTAGACTCTTTTGGACATTCTGAATATCCTTAAAGAAAAATTATTATTTGATGTTGTTCTTCATTAAAAATATTTTTTTTTGCTAATTTTAAATTTAAAATTTTTTGAATTTAATTCTGGCATTTTAAAAATTCTTGCGGAGGTTTTGAATGCGGAACGTTCGCAATTGGATTACCATTTTATTATTTTTGTATATAAAAGTTAAATAGCTGTTTAAGTTTATTGTTTTTTATTTTTTCAGAGTAATCGCTGAAAAGGTGGCACCTCCCAAGGAGTTCTCTCTATTGTCACGTACAGCCGACACTGAACAAAAGGCGTGGCGTAAACGACAAATTGCCTATAAACTCTCAAAACGAGGGACCGTTACACAAGCAGTCACAGATATAATTTTATGTTCAAGTTTAAAAATTGCTCCCGAAGGATTTAAATTCGCTGGGTAAATATAAATTATATATTTTAACAAAAAGTGTTTTATGTTTTCAGCAAGAAAAAAAATTATAATAATAAATTAATAATAAAAATATAAGGAATTAAATCGTTTTTATAAAATGTGTGTAGCAAAGATACTTTTTTAAAATAAAACCGCAGTGTTTTCCCAAGAAAAGAACACCGAATGTGTACATTTTGTACGAAAATTACGATAATTTTTAGAACAATAAAAAAAATCACCATAAGCCGTTATCTAATCCAATAAATTTTATTGCTAGGGATATAAATGGAATACTAATATGTTACAAAACTGGAGCCGTGCCGGTGCGTTTGCCGCCTCCGGTGCCCATCCTTAACACACCATTGGCAGCAAATACCACAAACGGTATGAGTGAAGTTGAAAAGGCTCTAAATCGTTTGAATCTACATAATGCGGGCCAAGCTTTAAGAAATCCCAAACAACCGGTAGTTTAAAAATCCTTTTCAAATAATTTTCTTTACCTAATTCATATTTCACCAATTAAATAGCTGCCGCCCGTTCCCAATGGCGAGGAACATGATTATGAGGAAATTCAACATTCTTATCAAATAAATTCACCACAAAGACAGGCTCCTAGGCCGCCCGGCAACACTGCCCTTAATTCTTCCGGTCATTGCTTAGGTACTTTGGGTGCTTACACGGAACTAGAAGGTGTGCCATTTGTTATAAACTCTATGCTTAAGTCTAGTAATCAAAATGAGGTAAGTTCTTTAAATGTTTATAATAAATAAATAGATTAATTAATTTCTATACACATTGTTTTTTCTCAATAGTATTCTGCACTGCCACAAGTTAGTGATTTTGTGATCAAAAAAGATCTCGATTATGATTTTCAATTGGAGCGCCAAACTTTGTGTACCATGAAATCTTCGGCTTCAAAGAATCCATTTTTTAATTAATAAAAAAGAGTGGAATTCAAATACCTTATAGAATTATAGAATATTGAAACTTTTATTGATTAAAAAGCAATTAAATAGTAATTTCATGTTTTATGAATTTCATTTTTCCTAATTTTTTTATATATACATATATAAATACTTTTTTCTATGTACCATATACTTTATAAAATTATTTATTTAGAATTAGTTTTAAATTAAGGAAATTACATTTAAAACATGATTTCCAAAAAGATGATTGATTTATCTAAAGAATTTATATGAACGGCGTTAGTTTGACACTCAGCCGACTGGAATACAATTTAACTGTAATTATATCAAACAGCTTTTTGATTAAATCAAGCACTTTACTCTAATCTATTCAGCCTTTTAAACCTTTTTGTTGTCCATAAGTGTTGTCAGCATGGTTCGTCAAATCAAGAGCTTGTTCAACAGATTACACTACGATGTTTAACGTTTGGAAACTTTGCACCAAACGCGCGAATGTATGCACGTGCTGTATCAGCTGACAGAGTTGTGAGTGCAATCAACCTGTTTCGGGCTTCTGTTGAATGTCGAGCTGATGAATAATTTGCAGCTCTAGCAAACGTCATGCATTTGCGTATGCGCTCTCCATCCGAGATTTCAGGCTCCTGTGGAGACTGAAGCAGTTGAGACTCATAGAACATATAGACTAGTGGTCCACAGATCATCCCATTGTTCTTATCATTGTTTTCGCTAGTTAAGACAGCAAAGACATAATTTCCCCGAAGAGTGTCATAACGTCAATTACAGTTCTAGCTAATTCATTCTTAATAAATTTGGTCAGCTGGCTACTTCCGTTACTGGGTATCATATTCCAGTCTGCTTACTGATCCTTTATATTATTGTTTTTTATAAGAGTTCTCTAGATTATTCGATTAGGTGAAAGCCGCAAGTGATTATTATCGTATGAATGTAAATACCAATTATTTTTAATATGTTTATGTATTTTATATAAACTTTAAATGTTTAAATAATGATTTCTAATATAATTTTATTAAAATCAATTCAATAGTTTTATATGAGATTACTGAATTTAATTTAAACTTAAAAAATATTGTTCGAAATGTCATACATAGTCAAGAATTAATAGTTCTAATCTTTTTTATTGCATAATTTATTTAAGATATTGTACCAGTTAATTTATTAAACATATGCACCGTACGTTGCATGTTAAGTATAAGTATCTATATGTTTACATTTCTCTTGGCTGGCTGTATATTATCGACCTGCCTCATCAGCCCTTTTCACACGCTATTAATTTTGAAGATTATTATCTTGTGCCTTCCAGAATATAATTTACATGAAATCCCCACGATATACCTGTACCATAATTTTATTTCAACAATTTTAAAATATAGTTCATATGTATGTACGAAATGATTGTGATCGGCTTGTTATTTTATATATAATTTATATTTAACACTCAATACATGTTGTTATTGCATTTATTATTGATAATAGGTAGTAGCACGCTTTTAGTCAAACGTGCAGATACACATGCTGCCATAATAAGAGAAATTTAACAATTAAAAAAGAAAATCTAGTGGGCAATACATCAACCGACCTTTCTAATGTTTCTACTACTGGAGCAGCAGAACCAAAGCGAACAACTTAAAACAAATAACTGAATATGTATGTATAATAACATACATGATTATCCGAAACTGCACGATCGTCTTGCCGCTAATAACGGATGTGTTATTAACTTTTATGTTGTATATTTTACGAAAATATACTATGTATTACGTATTCAAAAAGAAAACTATTACAAAATAACTAATATGGTATACATTAAGGCCCCAATTTTGTAAATCGCTTCGCGCTAATAAAATTTATAGGAAAGCGAAAACATGCACTGCTTTGTCTTATCTAAATTTTTTAAAATTTGTATGAAGAATAAAATTAAGTTGAGTAAAAGGCAGCAGAGGATGAATATTAAAAGGCAGCAGAGGACGAATATACATACATATATGGAATTTTGTTGTTTTATTAACAAAATTAGGACCTAAATGCTATAATTATATCACCTTTAGGTCTTCTTATACCCGATTCTTGTACGCGATATATGCTATTTCTTTTTCACGAAATATTGGGCATAAATAGAAATATATATTTTGTATACAAAAATCGAAATAAATGATTGAAAAACTTAAATAAATTTAAAAGATCGAAATATATTTTATATGTATATAAATACATACATATGTATAGATTACCTAAACATTTAAGTTCGTATATATTTTATATAATTAAAGAGAATACATATATATATATAAATATATATATATATATATATATATATATATATATATGTATATATATATATATATACATAATATACACAAGTAACAGAAGATTACATCATACTTATAAAGAAAGGAAGTTTCAACCGATATAATGAATAAAACAAAAAATATAAAAATTTAGCGTTGAGCTGTATTTAGTGATTGAATAAAATGTATAACTCGAAAACCAGTTAAAGTTTACCACTAGAAATTGATATACCGTTGTTTTGCTTGGAATTAAAATAACCGTGAGTAAAAATAATTATATAGTATTGGCTTGAGATATATGAGATATCGTTCTTGAAGCTAATAACTTTGCTATACTCTATATCTTCTTAAAATCTGTTAGGAATGTTATAAATGAAATATCATAAATATATGCAAAACCTGTTACCGATCTCTAATTTATTCAACCTTTCATAGGTGCTATAAAGTATAGATATATTAAACTACCTACAGTTCCCTTTAAAGGTTTAACTCTTACAAGAGAAGCATAAGATATTTTACCGAAGACATGAAACGTTTCCTAATTTAATGATTTATGTGTTATTACACGTGTTCAGCTAAAGCTCGTATCAAATTGAATATAAATTCATATTTTGAAAATGATAGTCCGTTAAATTACCATATCAATAGCAACTACTGTGAATACTTCATACTTATTTAATTCGACATCACTACGTACTCTATGGTTGTTGGTCGTTACTTGTCAAGACGCCATTTTAAGTATCTGTCTGAGAAAGTGAAGTGTTTTCTGTCCTGTTCGTGACGGGTTAACGTGAAAAATTGAACAAAAGTTACAGATAATTTAGCTAATAAAACCCAACACGTATTTAAGACAAAGTCCACAATAAATGCAATCGCGTAAAAGTTTATTTTAATCGAATTAAAATCATTGCATTCCAGGCCATCAATACACAAAAAGGAGATAGTAGAAGAAAAAACGAAATTTAGAAAGAAGAAGAATTAGCCAAAAAGTAATTCTCATTGGATTTCCTAACACACACCACTAAGATTGAGTATCTATAAACTAAAATATATGCAGTGTAAAAGAGATAACTATATAAATACTGTGCGAAAGCCAAGAAAAAGTTCATAAATAGCAAAAATAAAAATCCTGAATTGCTTTTTATTACAATTTGCTAAAAGTTATTTAATTTAGTTATCACACTCAGTTTTTCTTTTTTTTTTTAAATAAAGACAAGAATATTAGGAATTTGTATACTGCGTGTTGCAAAAGATAAGTTTGCGTACCAAAGGTTTTATTACGTCCACTACAACAAAAAGATCAACGAACTTCCGAATGCAGAGAAAGGAAAAACCAGAAGAGGTAAGATTATTAGTTTAAAAAGAAATATGTACATATATTTTAAAATTTCCGAGAAATATATGGTCAACGAAATAAATGCGTCTAAAAAATTATTCATCTGTTATCTAAATTGTTATAGAAATAAATAAATTCCAGGCCGGTGTTTTCATTATGCATTTGGTGCATTCCATGCTTTAAAGATGCCAGACTAAAATTATTGCTACCAGACTTTAAGTATAGTGTCTGGTGGACTATGTGTTGGCACATATATTTACATAAATATGTGTCAGAAATTTTGAAAAGACGATAGTACAATGAATTTCATGGGATACATCGTGCGTCATATAGGGTTTTGTGTGCCTTACTTCGATATAACTTGCAATGTTCGAAATAAGAAAAGTGTAAGATCGAGCTACCTTTTATGTATAACATGTCTTTGAAAATTTTGTAGTAAATCGAGTTGTTGATAGTAGATAGGAAAAATTGGTCAAATTATATCACATGGAAACTATGTGTTGTATAATAATGATGTAACGACATAAATTGGCTACAAGAAATATATACATAAAACTTGAAATTAGATATGCATTATACAGGCCGTAAACAGGGAACAAAAAGATATTGCTATTACTAGTGTAAATAGGAGAGTAAACATCGCTATGACATGGCTGCGAACTTTTCCTAATACCGATATTACGACGACAAAATCTGGCAACACTGTTACTGAAGGTGTTAGTGATAAATGCTTTATATGTTTCTTGCACTGATATCAATTACATAGAAGTTATGTATAAACATTTACATGTGGTTTTAAAGCATTATTTAATTTATATCTGATAATAAAATAATTTTCCTTTGTTTTTTTAAGTCCATCATCACGTATACAACATTGTTTTGTATAGTCTTGTTACTCCCCCTCACTAACAACAAAGTTTCGTTCTTACGCCTGTCAATGCACGTTAAAGTAGTAGCGCTATAGATTATTAATGGCAGGCAGCGAGTAGAAAACAAAATATTAAGATATCGACGAATAGACAAACGAAATTTACCGACAAATAACGAATGTTTTTCAGTGATATTTTACAAAACCGAAAAAAAATCGAGTGTGCAGCAGTGAAAAATCGTGTTAGTGAGTATTTTAAAATAAAATGACACTGAAAATAATAATTTAAAATTATTAATTTAATAAAATCAAGTTAACAAGCTGTATTTCTAAAGCTGTACATAACGTGTGAGTGTGTGGGACATGAAATAGAGTAGTTAAAAGTGTTACAAAAAATATATTAAATGGTTCAAACAAAAATTCTATATATTGCAAGCAAAAATATTGGTTATATCAAATATAATAAAAAGTAGAGTAGATACATGAATATATGAAAGCAGATAAATAACTGCAAAAAGTAGAAAAATCTCTCAACAGTGTAAAGTAATTAAAGCAAAAACGGCAGCGAAAAACATTTTCATTGTTAAAAAATTTTATTTAACAAAAATGAAAAACGTACTCGTTGTTTAACAACGAGACATCGAAATTAAAAACTAATAAAAAGGTGAAAAAGTAGCAAGAAGAAACGCATCCCTTGGAGCCGCAACCCATTCACAAAGTGTTCAGCCAACAATCGCCCAATTTATGTATAAAACATAACATGAAAGAAGTAGTTTGCTTTAATGGAAACTATAAACTGGGTGGCATATAAAAGGGTAAATAAATATCTACACGAATAGTTTTCAATGACAGCATTATTGGAACGCTCAAGTTATTATTTAATGCAATTCAGAACTCTACTATCAAAATCATATATCGTTTATTTTTTGCTTCGTTAAATATTTGCTGGGCTTTCATTGTTTCCTAATTTTTTACTATACTCTTTTTTGTTTTCATTCATTAGTTTATTTTGCATTGAATTTTGTATACATGTTCCGTAGTAGCTAGCCGTCTCTTTCTATCGTATTAATATTTGGTAGAGGTGCATAATGAATTGTTTGCAAAGTCTGTTTTTGTTAAAGTAACGAGTGAAAAGCACTGCCAGGCAAATATATTTTGAACTGGTTGAAGAAAAAGTTGGATATAACAAAATTTACATATTTTGAGTTGATTCTCTTGTGGAGTGAATGATTAAGTATTTAATTTTATTTGTGGCAGTAGTAATTAATTTAAATTAATTTTATCTTTGTTAGATGAGAATATGTACATAAAGCTTAACATCTTAGAAGTATAGCCAGAGGAAACCTATTTTTATAAACAAAGATTTCATGTCAAAACTTGAATAAACCCGCTTTTCCTCAAAGAATGGAAGAATATATCACCTTCTTAATCCGATGGAAACTGCTTACTACTATCTACTTAGAATGTATATATATATATATATATATATATATATATATATATATATATATATATATATATAAAGAATATAATGTTCTTGGGGATTTTTAAAGTGACTATTATTAGTCACGTATTTCGAATTTAAGAACAATATCCTCTCAATATTATATAAAAATTGTGATATCCTGTTCTACGTTTGTCTTGGATATCTTCGTCACTATATTGAAGCTCGTCACTCAAATATGTATTAACACATAAAAAATCCATCATGATTTGCATGTGTGGCCTACATTATTATGTTTTGGTCCAGAACTTTGGCTAATTATACCACACAAAGGCATATTTACCTTTATGCTGTAAGTTATTGACAACGTCAAATGAAGACAATACAATAAAGGACACTTGCCTACTCCTTGTGGGCAACTGTAAACAATTCTAATAGCCAGTTAGTACTCTCTAAGGACTTGAATATAGTTAGAAAGAAAAAAAAGGTCATAGTATTGAAACTATGACAGTTTGCATTGACCTGACGTTGACAAATAGTTCCAGAATAAAGATGATGTTTGATATAATAAAAAAAAAAATGTTTAATATAATAAATTAGAAATATATATAATAATATTAATTTAATTTTATCTCTTTCTTTTTCAGGATTAACAGAAGACTGAGGTTTAATTAATAATCTTTTATCACAAGGATAAACGAAAACTGCTATAAATTATTATAAACCTAAAAAAAAACTTACAACATTATTCAAAAATCATTATTTCTTAGTTTCTTGACAAAAAGGACTAAAACACTTTCCAAAACTCTTCTCGAAGGATTCTCTAAGTAACCAAATAACACACAAAAAATATAAAAGCAACCAACAAACCTGCCAAACATTAAATTGATTAAAGAACACGCTCTTTTATTTTGCCCACAAACTTAATTCACTTAAAAAAAAAAAAATATAAAGTTTATATTCATTTCATAAATAAATTATTTGCAGTATAAATAAATTATACATAATCGTATAGAACAAAAAATATCTTAAAAGATAAACACCAAGAAAAAGAAACAACAGCTAAAAATATAAAAACAAATATTCTTATTGTTTGATACAATATATCAAAATAAAAAAATAACAAACAAAAAAAGTTAAAAAAAAACAAAAATATTGCATATAAAAACAAATAATATTAATAATAATAAAGACGTTATAAATAGAAACAACAAGCATCAGCAGTAAAAAAACAGATCCAAAGGGTGTGAGGTGCTTGGTGCACGAGGGGCAAGTTAACGCTAATGAGGATCTATTGGCAGCATGAGTACACTGGGGGGAAGTAGGGGAGAGCGAAATGCCAAGCCCAAGTTCTCAGCACTCGATATAAATCGAATGTACAAAAATAGTCGTGTAAGTTTATTTATTTAATTAAAAAAAATTTATATACGGACTTATTATCTTTTAAAGATTTTAATTTATAAGAATGTAGTTTTATTTGTTTTAACTTGCCACCGTAAATTAGGGTTTTGAAAACCTTTGAGAGGCGTATCCATGCGACTGGACCGCTTTTAATTTAGTTATTTTTGTTTAAAGTTGTGAATATCAAATTCATCAACTTCATATTCTTAATTAGATGTATGGCTGACACAGAGATAGAGAATGTACGTATAATATCTAAAACACTGCATCCTGCTATTGCCCAAATATTGCTTGTAGACTATAATTTTGATTAGAAACCTTACCATACGGTTTAAAGAAAATGTCAATAATAAGATAAGGATTTTGTTAGCAATTCCGTAAGAAGTTCTGCACAGAAGTTGAGTTTTCAGAGTCAAAATAATAGTAATATTGAGCTATTGTTATTTTAACTGATTAAACTTTTGGTTTGTAGTTATTGGAAGGATTTCATCTGTTTCACACTTTTGCCCATAAACTTTACAACATTATAAATCGGAGAATAGTCTGACTGGAATTTCGGTACTCATTTGAAATTCAAATATTGTAGAACGGCTAATTTAATACTTTGCTTGATATGCTGTGAAATTCCACTTAATATTTGGCTTTGTTTCCCAACTAAGTTTAATAACAAGATCATCTAACTAAAATATAGACGTAACGAAACAACTGTAAACATTTGCGAGTCTTACTCAAGAAAAGATTTCTTACACAAGTTAACGGACTGACTATTACATACTATTTATTGAATTCGCTATTGTTCAATATACATTTATTTTTTATAAAGTTCAATTATATTTATGCACAATTTGCTTAAAGGGGGAAACAACGGAACCTTCAGCACAAAAAAATCAAGTGCCACGTAAACATGGAATGCAAAGTTTGGGCAAAGTGCCGTCCGCTCGGCGACCACCAGCCAATTTACCATCCCTAAAAGCTGAAACAACAAGCTCGCCAATAATTGCTAATAACATAACTGGCCAAGAAGGTAAGCAAATAGTTTAAAACAGTTGCATGCATTTATGAAATGAGAATTAATAGAGTTTTCTATATCAATAAATAAATAAAGCTGACTTGAAATAATATATAAAAAAAAAATAATAATAATAGTAATAAATATTCTTATATCAACTGCAATTGTAGAAAAATATATTTTTCTGAATGATATATTTTGCTATTTAAAATTTTATTTTAAACAACATTTACTTCCCTTTAAAATATATTTAAAAAAAATCAATTCTAACAAATAAGGAGGCGTACAAACAACCACGTCTGGAAACAATTCATTAAAGGCTACCAGCATAACTAATAACATCATCAGTAGCAACAATAGCAGTAATAGCAACAGTAACAGCATTAGTATTACTACAAACAATATCAACAGTAACAGTGGCAGCAGCAGTAATAAACAATTCAACAGTAATAGTAACAACAATAATAGTAATAATAGCAGCACTGTTATTGGAGTTGGTAGTAAATTAATAAACAACTCTGCATCCGTTGCTAAAAATACCAATAATAATCAATCTCATAACCACCACAACCAACAAAAGCCGATAACATGGTCAGCTGTAACAACAGGAAGCGACAACCAGCGTGGTGGCAAGAATGCTGCCAACGTACCACCACTCTATCAGAGTCCTCAATTTCAACACGAGTTTCCAACATTAGATGGCACAGTTGGTGGCGTCGGAAGCGGTGGCAATGCGAATGCAAATCGCCGAAGCGGTGGAGAACGCGAGAGAGACAGAGACAGAGATCATCAACACCATCATTCGAATTCAAATCATCAAAATTATCATCATCATCGAGGTGGGGATTATCATCAAGGGAGTGCTGGCGGCGGTCGTCACCAGCATCATCAACAACAGCGCAACGATGCACACAACAACTACAGAGATGGCAGCGACGGAAACGGCGGCGATCAAAGTCGCGAAATGAACGAAGTAAGTTTAAGACCACAGACAGATGCTGCAGC
Source organism: Linnaemya vulpina (assembly GCA_963675445.1). Classification (NCBI taxonomy): domain Eukaryota; kingdom Metazoa; phylum Arthropoda; class Insecta; order Diptera; family Tachinidae; genus Linnaemya; species Linnaemya vulpina. The sequence continues at coordinate 71,223,434 of OY776280.1, read as the reverse complement.
TTGGTTGCAACTGCAAGAAAAGAATGCCAAGGGTGTTGCAGCCGACAACCAATCGAACCATCAGGGCCAGGGCCCCCAACAGGGCTCAGCTAATAGTTCAGGCGCTGCTGTACCATTACCAATATTGGCCTTGATGCCACCTTTTATGCAGCGCGGTGTACCATTACCAGCCGGTAGTGGTGCTGGAAGCGGCAACTCATCGAACGTAGGTGGGACGAATGTGGGCCGCGCCCAAACTCCACCCAACTATCAAAACGGTTTAATTAAAGATTCGTCTTCGTCGTCGGTAACTATTCGACCCCTAGCTCGCGGAAATATACAAGATTATCGTTCAAACTCTTCGTCGACAGGCAATAGTTTCCGACAGGCCACAACTTTGCCTAAACGTCCACCTCTACTTAATACTCCGCCATTACCCACCAATGGTGGTGGGCCTGGTGGAAACAATACGCATCGCAAGGAAAAAGAATATATCATCGAACCTGAAGTTGTTCAGATGCAAAGGCCCATAATACGCGAAGAAGATTTGGAACGGTTAAATGCTATAGCTAATGATGATAGTTGGACTAAACAGGATGAGATTGATTATACAAAGAAATTGACATTTTCAGACGATGAATCGCCTGAAGATAGTCCAACGCAGGAACGTGAGAGACCAGTATTCAATAAAACCAATAATAACAGCACCAATCTAAATGATCAACGTAAAAATTCGAATGCCAGTGGTACATCTTCCATCACTGGCGGAGGAGCTGTAGGTTCTTCCGGAAATTGGCAAAGAAAGGATCGCGATAGTTCTGAAAGAGAAAAATCGGTCAGCTGCCAAGATCACACAGAAGATACTCGGCACCAAAACGGCCATCGTCCTGCTATTGGAGCTGGTGCTATTACGCTCGATGCAAGTGTATATGAAAGAGTCAAACAACGCAAAGAAGAGGAAGAACGAAGAGAAATGGAGAGGAAACAAGCAGCCGCAAGAAAGAAGCAAGAATTGGAAATGAAAATTAATAGCAAAAAGGCTGCAGCTGCTGCAGCAGGTGGAGATGGTTACGTCCAAGAACAGCAACAACAAACACAACAAGGTCCAGTGAGCTCGTCTGCAACTGCTCCTGCCGTAGATGACAGTCAACAAGCGCGTAGAAGTGGTGGTAGTAGTTACGAACGTTCTAGTAATTCTGAAAGAGGAAGTATTGGAAGTCGTAGTGGTGCCTATGATTCGCGTGATATGCGAGGCTCTGGAGATTTTGTTAGAGGAAGTGGTGGAGGAAATACATCGTCCAATAGCGGTAATAATAATAACAATACCGGCATTGGGCCTAAAACCCAGCAGGGCTCTAAGGTAATATTTTCGGCTCATTTCCAATCACATTTACCGCCACGCTTTCGTCAACAACAGCAAATGCAATCTACATCTTCCACTGGAGGCGGGCTAGGAGCAGGTAATGGATCTAACAGTAGTGGTAATAGCAATTCAGGAAGATCTATTTCTAACTCGAATAGTATGGGAATAGAAAAGTCTTCATCATCTACAACGAATTACGAAAATTCGCGTTATATGCAAAAAAGTTCTGGACAGCAACGCGTGGGAGGTAGTGGACGTGGCGGGGACTATCGTGAAAGCTATGCAAGAAGTGGAGGTTATCGTTCTCGCAACGACAGCGATAGAGACGATGATCGTTATCATAATAATGTTCGTGTTGGCAACCGCGGAGGAGGGGATGATTACGGACGTGGTGTGGCTGGTCCTAATCAGTTGTCTCGAAGTATTTCGGATACTTCTCAGCGTAAAACAAGTGTGTCATCAAATGATGATTCTATTAAACATGGTTTTACCGGAGACTCGAGTAATTTTGGCAGTGGCCTCGTATCATCCTGGGCTGAAGAAACTGATGCCGAACTCAAAAGACAGCGCGATGAAAGCTTTTCATCATCGCATAGTCATGAATCAATTCCCATAAAAATATTGCAAAGGCCTCATACTCAGAAAAGCGTTTCAGAGGAGGAATCACCTTCCCCTCAGCCGAAGTCGCAGCAACAGAATCATAAGCAGCGTTTGAGCGAAAGTAGTGATCACCAATCCTCAAATACATTTGCCCCCACACAAATTCTGAGACGGTCTGAATCGAATGATCAGAATAAACTTGCAGTAAAAAACTCTACGGATCAACTGCAGCAGTCAGAAAAATTGGTTGATGGCACAAACAAAGAAGAAACGCAAAAAAATGAAAGTGACCAGCAGACTAAGCGCATAGAAAATGAAACTAATTCTAGAAAAGAACAGTTAGCAAATGTGAGTAATGAGACGTCAGATAACACAAACAAACAGCAACATAACCAGGAACATCGTGCTCCACAACCTCAGCCGCAAAGAGAAAAACGTCCCAGTCCTAGAAGCGGTGCTGGTGGAGGTCGGGAATCTGCAGGTGGTGGTAGGATTAATGACAGAGATCGTATATCCCATTCACGGAGCTTTGGAGCCAGTAGTAGTTCCTATCGGGGAGGACGTGGAGATGGTGGCGGATGGAACCAACGCGGTGGTAGCTCGAGAGGGGGTCGGTATCAAAACTCTGGAAACAACCAAGATATTCATTATTCAGAGCAGGAAAATGACGATAATGAAGACGATCATCACTATTCTAGCGGCCGTCGATCCGAACGAAGTCCGAAAGTTCCACGAAAAGATGGCGGCCGGGGTGGTGAAAGAAGCCACGGAGGACGTAATAATGCAGGCTCTACAGACGATAGAGGCTTTGCACCCCGTGGTGAACCATCACGACGTGGTCGTGGAGGTGGTGGTAATATCGGTGACAGGGGAATGAGTTCCTCATCCTTTAGAGCCAGATATGCACCAAATTATGATGATCACAAAGATTTGAAGCGAAACTCCGAATCATCTGAAAATAACAATGCCGAAGTTGATAAAACTAAACAAAATCAAATGGCTCTAAGCGCTGGTCTCGCAAAGGTTAAAGACAAAGATACAGAACGTTCTACGCAATCAATTGCCGGAGGTAAACAGCAATCTACACAACAACAGCAGCAGCAGCACATAAAGAAGCCTGACTCAGAAAAGAAAAGTTCAACTACGACGCCACCTAAACAATTTGGTAGTGGACATCAACAGGTTCGAAATGAAAGTATATCAAGTACGAAAACTGACGATGAGCGAGGTGCAACAACAACCACAACCACAAGCACTGCAAACCAGGAACGTGAAAAGAAGTCAGCCTCTAAGGAAAAAGACTTACCCTGTCCAGTAGCTGTACCATCCAGAAGCACAGCTACCTCGAGCTCGATAAATACTAATGCTGCAGCGGCGGGAACACAACTTAAAAAACAAGATATCCCAATAACAACACTGCCAAATGCTGTTACACAAGTTACAAATTCTATAGCTAAACCAATACATCAGCAGCAGCAGCAACAACAACAACAACAGCAGGTTATGCAACAGCAGCAGCCAACACCAACGATTACTAAACCTCCGCCCGGTCTAGGAGGAACTATTTTAAAACCAAACGTCTCATCGTCGATTATTTCATCAACTTTACAAGCAAAATCAGCTCAGGATTTACAAAAAAGTAAATCTGAAACAAATGCCGCCGCCATCAATATGGTTGCCCAAAAACTCGAAAATGACAAGTCCAAATTGTCATCGGTTAACTCCATGAATATGGATAGCAAATCCACTTCAGGAGGTCTGTTAATTGATGGAACACCCGTCAACACGATCATCTTCGAAAACACTAATTACAAGCAACAAGCACAAGCAGCGCAAATGAAACGTTCCTCCGAATCACTTGCCGGATCATCTGTAGTCGTTTCAAATGTTTCATGTGTAAATGTATCTGTATCGGGAGTTGACACGCTCACCAATGCTCTCTCGCAAATGACGTTTGGCGGTTCCACAAAACAACCTGTAGACAGTATTGTGCAACAAACGACCGTTGGTAGTGTCGGTGGTGTATCGTCTAATGATTATGATAAGGAAATGAAGCTTGGCTTCTCATTCGGCGATGCAACTGAGTCGTTTACCACAGCCACAAAAGGTTTGAGCCAACAGCAACAACAAAACGACAATGAACAAAAACAAGCGAATCAAACACAACTTCAACAACAACAGCAGCATCAGCATCAGCATCAACAGCAAGCTCAAACCGTATTACAACAGCAACAAACGCCACAGCATCAACATCAACAGCAACAGCAGCAGCAGCAGCAACAACAACAACAGCAAGCTCAACAGGCCCAAAACATTATTTCAGCAGCGGATTTAAATATGAAAATTGCCAGTGTTAAGAAAGTATGGGAAACCGCACCGTCGAACTTGACAAGCGAAGCTAATACGGTGTTACAGCAACAAATGGAAGCCGCCGAAGCAAATGCACAAATGACAGCTGCTTCATTTGTAGCAGCTGTAGCGGCATCCCAGCAGCATTTGCCTCATTATGCTGTAGCGGCTGTACACATGCAGCATCATTCACTATCTTCGCCAGGTACAGTGCCCTCCGCATTTGGAGCACATGCTTCTGCATTTGATGCAGCTCAACTTGAACAGCAATTTGGACAAAATGCAGCTGGCATTGTGGTTGGCAGTAGTGACGATAATTCCGTGGTAGGCTATCCTAGCCCACAGCAGCAGCAGCAAAACGCTCAGCAGCAGCAATCATTGAAACATCAATCGGATGTAGTCAAACAGCAGCAGCAACAACAACAGCAACAACAGGCATCGGCTGCCGCTAAACAAATGCAACAGCATCATGCTTCTTCCATGGGCATGTCACCACCACCAAATCTACAGCAACAACATCAGCAACAACAATCGGCTGCTCAACAGCAAATGCATGCCCCACAACCCTTCTATCAAGCATCACCACAATTTACTGGCATACCGACCATACCAAGTCCACCGGCTGTAGTCTTCAATTCATCGCAAATGCCACCGCCACCTTCGCAAGGCGGCCTTTATGCACCATTCCATTCACTTGATCATTCAAGTCGTTCACAGTTTTCAGCAGCAGCAGCTGCTGCAGCTCACAGTTTTCCAGGACATTTCAGTGCTGCAGCCGCAGCTGGAGGTCCTTTCAATGCTTATCCTATGCAAACACCACCGAATATGGCAACTGCACCCACACCTGAAATGTATTCTAATCTAACCTCACAATTCCGCATGGGTGGAGGTCCCTCACCGTTTGGCAATCCCAATTCTCAGCAACTCAATAATCCTAATGCAGCTGCAGTTGCCATTATATCTTCAAATTCCAACTCATTAATGTCAACAGTAGGTTCTGTAAAGCCACCACCAACATCCCAGCAACTGGGAACAATAGGCTCTAAAGGAGCCGGTGGCGGGGGCCCATTCGCAGCTGCTCAACAATATATGAATCTGTATGCAGCTGGTCCTCCACCGCAACATCCACAGGGTGGTCCACCTGGACCACCACCGGGAACACATCAATTGCAATCGAATAGCTATTATTCAAATTCTGCTGGTGGACCCAGTGGGCCAACTGCATTCTATGGTGGACCACCACCGCAGGGCGCTGGAGCTGGTGCTCAAAATTATGGTTTAGCCGCAGCTGCTGCCAGCTTATACGGTGGTCATGCTGGTCATCAAGGAGGTCCGCCAGGTTCAAGTGGTCCCCCAGGCCCACCACAAGGCCCTCCAGGACCTCAATCTCAACACACGATGGGCAATTTTAGTACACAATTCATGAATTCCCAATTATTAACAGCGGCGGCTATAAATCAATTTCGTGGAGGACCAACACCACAACAACAGGCTGCTGCTGCCGCCTACATGAAATCGAGTCAGCAACAAACGCATCTACAAGATTCGGTATGTAATAATTATCAATGTTTATTTATAAATTCATTGACACTTTTTATGTGAACGTGTGCTAAAATAATATCTGCTTTCATTTTAAGATGGGTCGCCAATTGAAAAGTCCTTTGGGAGCTGATGTCAGCCTAAATTTGGTTAAACAAACGCAATCACAGCCCAGTCCACCACATCATAAAAATTATGGAAGTGTAAGTAGACAATCAAATTTTACATGTAATTAAACGGTAATAAAATTTTATTGAAAGTGAGTAGAATATATTTTATAATTATCAAACTAACAAAATGGATCAGAGCCGATTTCCAGGCCGCTATATCATGCCATCAGCATTTGTTCTAAACTCATATTCGAATTATAATGAAAATTCAGCACTTTGAACATAAATTTAGTCCATTATGGGATGTCTGTGATTTTTGTTAATTTTATTTATTTAGTTATTTATTTATTTTTGTTAAATTTAACAAGTATTAAACTAAGAAAAAAACTAGAAACATTTTGTTAAACGGAGCTTTGACACTGTATTATTTCTTTGCAGTGGGATCAAGTGATGCAACAACAGGCGGCTGCTCAACAACAACAGCAATCGCAACAGGCGGCTCAACAGAGAATGGCTGGTGGCCCGGGCAGTAATAATCAAAATTTGAATCCTAATAGCCGTGGTGGAGGTGGTGCTGGTGGTCCACCGGGATCACAGGGATCACAAGGACGCTACCCCACACCCATACAGAGGCCCACAAATTATCCACAACATCCACAGGGACCACAACAAGTGCAACAACAACAGCAGCAGCAGCAGCAACAAGTTCAGCAGCAGCAACAACAACAGCAGCAAGCTCAAAGAGCCGGTCAGCAATCTCAAAATCTGCGCCAAGGAGCTGGTGGCAATGGTAATGGCGGACCGCAAGGTGGCCCTGGTGGTCCCCAAGGCGGTGGTCAAGTAGGTGCTCCTGGTAATGGAGGAGGCCCTGGTGGTCCCGGTGGTAATAATCAAGGTGGCAATAATAATCCACAATCTAACCAACAACAACAACAACAACAACAACAAATGAATAAACCCTATTATGCGAATAACGCGGCCAGTACTGGTCCAAATCGAGGTAATTAAAAATTACTACGATTTACCAAACAGCACACTACATCATCATCATCATCATCATCTTCACCATCATCATCACGACATCATACCAACCACCCATCCAAAACACATTATCAAAATGTTTTCAATTATCAATATGGCAAACAAAAATTATCATCATCATATCCATCCACTACAGCTTTCCTCTCCCGTTCATCCTCTAAATCACAAATTTTCTACAAATTTTTATTAATTACTTTTGTTTAATATTAAACAAAACAAAAAAAAAAACTATTATAATTTATTAACTTAATAATAATGCAACAATTGCATTATTTTATTATGTATTTTTCTCGTTTTTTTTTTAATCTTTAATTTAAATATTGAGAAAAAAATCAATATACTATATTAGAAAGAATAATGAAGGAACAAACTATTTGCTTAATAAAATATATACTCGTACATACTTTTAAATAATAATTAACAAAAAAAATTTAAGACTTGAATAAATTTATATTTATCTGCTTCAAAGCATCGAAAACTACAATTTATAATTTTGATTTTTTTTTATGGAACTTTTCCGTTTGCTCCCTTTCTTGGCTAGTTGTTTAGCTATAGTTGTTTTTTTTTATAGTTTTTTAGTTACTAATTGAATCAAAAGTGCAAAACTTACATAAATAGATAATTATTGGTTCAAAAATTGTCACTATGTTGCAAGCTTTAGGGCTTTAGAACCACTCACTGCCTGTGTAGGATGTGATGAAACAGGAAACCGATTATATCATTAAAATGCCAAAAACACAAACATATTTTCTTAGAACATTTCGCGGTTCCAAGTTAAAATTTGACTTTTATTTGCTCAATCGAAATTAACATTTAAAACATGATGATTTCCTTGTGGGAAGCTAAACACTGTCCCAGTCGTTTGTGATAAGAATATGATTAACCAAGTCAAGCTGAAATAAAATATTCAATTCCGTTCGGAACGGAATTCATTTCGTGTTTGGACTCCTCTTGCAATGAAAACCCCAATATTTTTCCAAAATGGAAACAATTTACTAACGCTCCCCGTAAAATTAGTTCCGCCTTTATAGTTTTTTGTGTTTTGTGGAATAAATAAAAAATGTAAAAATTAAATTATTTTCGAGTAAATAAAACAAACATTAAGATGTGAATTTTGTAAATCACTTTGCGTTTATGAAATTTAGGGAAACACAATAACAACAAGTTTCTAAAATCAATTAAATAGTTTTATTTTTACCGCCTAAACGTGCCGAAATTTATGGAAAATAAAAAGAATTGTTATTGTTTTACAAAAAATATATGATAATATGTTGTTCTAGTTTTTCAGCCTTTGATTCTTTATATATTTCAAATAACAATATTGAGCTTGAGGCTTGTTTTTTTTATAAAAATTTATATATATATATATATAATTATATATTTCGATATCCTCTGGATAATCTGTTACAGAATAACAAACAAAATTGTGGAGAAGATATCCAGAGGAGAGACTTTTTATATGAATATGTTTTGTTGTCGACCTTTTTGAATAAATTTGTTTTCTTTGTGATGACCTCAAGCCGAAAAGGACATCACACACAAAACAAATATATAACTTTTTATAAAAATCAAGCCTTTATATATTTGAAATATGTAAAATATTATAATAAAATTAAAAATTAACGATATAATATAACATTTTTGGCAACAACTAATTTTAAAATTAACTTCAAAACTACTTATTTGGAAATTAGCTTATAAATGTTGGTTGTACACCAACCAGGCAGATGAAATTTTAATTAAATTTTTTTTATGGCAAAACTTTAACTGCCATTCATAATGTCACTGGCTATCGTTTTGAAGTCATGAACCAGATAGTAAATCTGTCTTAAGCGAAATAATTTCGGTGATATTTTAGTTTGAAAAGAGAAAAATATCTGGATAATAAAATAGCGGTTCCCTAAAGTGTTTTAAAACTTAAATATCAAGCCTTGCAGTTGTTTAGGAAGTGAAACCAATCAATAGCTTATATATATTTTGTATTATTTCAAATACACCATCTCCCATTTTTATATCTTATTTTTTTTTCAAATTTATCTTAACAATTAGACTTCGAATCAACAACACTTTTGTAATATCAAAAAATTGATTTCCCTTTTCAGCTAATCACAATTAATAACGAAATAATGGCAAATTGAGAAAAAAAAGTATGCAAAATAATTAAAATATACCACAAACAAAAAAGTAAGTTGATTGATTGAAAAAAAAAAACATATAAGATTATTAAAACAAACAAAAATATTCGCGAATTAATAGAAAATTATTATAACATATGAAACTTCGAGATAATTCTTCTATTAAACCATTTCAATTATAAACAATTTCTTATATATTTAAAAAACAAAAAAATATATAAACAACCAAGTAAATTTATATAACGAAAAACGTATTTAATTGAAAATATTAATATCCAAAAAAACTAAAAACTAAAAACTATTTAAACACGGACTTTCTAACAAAACAAACAACAAAAAATGAAATTACACACACTCACACGCGTTTGTAAACCGGCGAACAGGATGGAAACACTTATTCAAATAAAAATATATATAAATGTTTTTAAAAACACAAGGAAGAAAAAAGAAAAGAAATAATTTCTTTAAAAAAAATTTCATAAATTAAAATGTTATATTTTAATTGAAACTTATTACAACGTAAACAAACAAACAAAATGAGAAGTTAACAGCAACGCAACAGAATTATGTTTTTAATTCTTGCCTCTGCGCGAAACTCTTAAGCAAACAATAGGTTAGGTTATGATAACCTAACCTCAACAAAACATACTTTCATTACAACAAATATATATATATATATATATATATATATATATATATATATGTATATATATATATATATATATATATATATATATATATATAAAATTTTCTTTTTTTTATATTAATTTAATTTTTATTATTATCTTTAAAACAAAAACCTTTATATTATATAAAACAAACAACATTATAATTATGCATATATATATATATTTTTAATTTTAGCATACAATTTCATTTTTTTAATAGTTTATAAATTATTAATCAAACTTTATATAAAAAAAAAACGATAATAATATGAAAACAAATATTTATAACTTTTTTTAATTAAAGAAAAAAACAAAACAAAAATAGTAACGAAAGATCGTTTAACAAACTATGGAAAAAATTATAGAAAATGAACTCTGCCAGGACTCCAGCGTATATAAATCAAGTTGACAACAAATTTATTAAACTAAAGAAATGAAAATTTTTTCAAAACAAAATTTTATAGCAGAAATTAATTATTTCATAATTTTCTTAATTGCGGTCCGCCCCAGTCCACTATTTTCAGCTAAACGTTTGTAAAATTGAGGCTTTTTTTAAGCCACATTTCGAGCAAATTTGTGAGCAAATAAAACACAAAATAAAATTATCAATTAATAAACAATTTGTTAAAAAAAAATATTAAAAAACGAAAAAAAAACAACATTTTATTCATCTAAATTTAAAGACAATTCAGTTGCTTTTGAAAGAAAAAAAAAAAAAAGTACGGAAAACCAGTTCCATTAGAAAAAAATTGCTTTCCCACACAATTCATGAGGTTATACGACAATTCAGCTGGTGTTTTTCTTTCTCTCTGTTTTCTTTTAATATAAAATAAAGTTTAAATAAAATTCACGCAAATTAAATAGCAAAAGGGGAATTAAAAGAATTACATCTTTCCTCCAAATCACTTCGTCAGTTACGAAATTCAGCTACTTTTAAGCCAATTCAGCTAGAAATTTTTTAATATTAAATGTAATTTAAATACAAAAAATACTCCTTTAATTTGTATAAAAAAAAAATTAAAAAAAAGAAATGTATTCAGCCACGATTATATATACGCCATGTTCAGAACATGAAATGTATGTAAGATAAACAAAAACAAAAACAAAACAAAAATGTAAGATGCTATTTAACTAACAAAATTTCTTTAAAACTTAAAACATTTAATCAAACTTAGTTTATTTATGGTTTATACAATTCAGCTAATTGTAAGAAAATTCAGCTAAATTTTGTTTGGAAAAATATATATGTAATTTAAATACAAAATTTACTGTTTTATTTTATTGATTGTCAAATCGCTATTCAGCTAAATTGGAATGAATATATATATATCTGTTGTAAGAGATTTATATAAAAAATTGTGGTTGGGCAGCTGTTTATTTCATTGAGGTTAGAATTGACAGACATCGATCAGCTGTTGCAGCAGTTAAATTACATACAATTCAGCTAACTGAGTCTTCAGCCAATTCAATCAATATTCAGGCATATCACAGAACGTGATTGGCGCCAGATGCATAAAATTTAAAATAAAACTTGAGAGTCGTACGGTTCACTTAAAATTTGGATAACCTTAAATAATTAAGGCCCTATTCACAAAAAGTATTTTACGTTTATAAGCTGCTTATAAGACAAGTTTTTTTTTTTATTAAAAAATTTGTTTTATAAACAGCTTATAAGCTTAAAATATTTTTTTTCTGAATTGGCCTTAAGCCATTTGGCGCAAAATGCATAAAATTTAAAATAAAATTGAATTGTTTAAAAATTTTTTATAAAAACTTTGTCAACTCGGGAGTCGTACGGCTCATTTAAAATTTGGATAACCATAAATAATTAATGTCTTATTCACAAAAGTATTTTACGTTTATAAGCTGCTTATAAGACAAGTTTTTTTTTATTAAAAAATTTGTTTTATAAACAGCTTATAAGCTTAAAATATTTTTTTTCTGAATTGGCCTTAAGCCATTTGGCGCAAAATGCAGAAAATTTAAAATAAATTGAACTGTTTAAAATTTTTTTATAAAAACTTTGTCAACTCGGGAGTCGTACGGTTCATTTAAAATTTGGATAACCATAAATAATTAAGGCCTGATTCACAAAAAGTATTTTACGTTTATAAGCTGCTTATAAGACACGTTTTTTATTAGAAATTTGTTTTATAAACAGCTTATAAGCTTAAAATATCTTTTTTTGCATAAAATTTAAAATGAATTTAAGCTGTATTTGATTAAAAATTTTTTTATACAGAATTTTGTCAACTTGAGAGTTGTTCGGTTCACTTAAAATTTGGATAACCATAAATAATTAACGCCTTATTCGCAAAAAGTATTTTGCATTTATAAGCTGCTTATAAGGCAAGTTTTTTTTTGGAGAAATTTGTTTTATAAACAGCTTATAAGCTTAAAATGTTTTTTTTTTTTGTATTTGATTAAAAATTTTTTTATACAAAATTCTCTTAAAATAAATTTATGAATATGGACTAAAGACTTATATGATTTTTATAAATTCGTGTTGCGAATTGAATTTGTTTTGGTTTTAAATTACATACAATTCAGCTAACTGAGCCTTCAGCCAATTCAATCAATATTCAGGCATGTCACAGAAAGCGATTCCGATCGAAAGTGCTTTCAATTTAGAAAGTTGGATCTTTAAAATGAAACCACGGCAAAGGTTCTCATAGTGGAATCGCCATTTTTAATTATTTATAAAAATCTATATTAATAACCCTGAGTCAAAATTAAAGATTAAATAAGATGTTTAATTATTACAATGACTTGTTAAGCATTTATATACCATTTATAAATAAACATTGTAAATTTTGAAACTTGTTGTGAGCAACGAAATATTTTGGCTTATTTTTCAATTGCAGTGCTGCCACATTTTATTATGCAAATCGCCTATTTTTGTGGAACCGAAATTTTAAATATTCATCCTTATCGTGTTTGGCGTTTTTCGCCTTTAAATTCGCCATATTGTAAGAGACTAAAGAAACATTTTGTTTTTTGTCTTTAATCCATTACAAATTGTCTTGTTGTAAAGGCGAATACGCCAACCACGATAAGGGTGATTTTCCACATCGATTTGTAACGTTTGAGTTAAAATTTTATGGTGTTTTTTTCCCCCTTATTTTATTCTGCTCTTTATTGTTATTTATTTTTAAACAATTGACCACTTTGAATTTGAATATAACTTTTGGGGAAAAAGAATAAAAATTCAAGAGTTTTAAAATCACAATTCCCAAAAATATGTACTAGTTTTTTGTTTGTTTGTTTGTTTCGACATGCCCAACACTGCGATACTCTATTGGAATATTACAGATATTCGCCCGGTATTATGAATGACGACGTCGACATCACATCAGCACACGGCAGCAGAAAATTGTCATTTTTTGTAGTCTTTGTCGACAGAAATCGTCTTCGGGTAACATTTTCTATTAATGTTACACGCCTTAGGGAATACCAAAACGCGGTTAATTATAATTAATTATTGTCGACAAATAAATGACAAGCGACAAGTTTTTGCTGTCGTGACGGCGACGTCGGCATTCATTATATGGGCGATTAAAATTTTTAGCAAAAAAAAACAAAATCCTTGGGAATTTGAAGAACCTAAAACCGGTTCCGAATCGAACCGGAATTGGGAATATGGTATCAAGACCCCCATTCCTATCGGAATGTGTGACATGCCTGATTATATTGATTGATTGAGAGCTTGCGAACAGTGATTCCGTTGTTAATGACAACGAGTAGACAAGTGACATAATTTTTTTCTTGTCGACATCCACAATAGAGGGCTCTATATTTCACTACAGAAAATTATGTATATATTCTTTTATATATATATATATATATCTTTATTTTTATTAATTGCTTTATATTAATTATAAAGCAAACAAAATGTACATCAAATATAATGATTTCCTGAGAATGATTATAGAAAAATTTTACCAAAATATAAAACTTCAGCTTGAACGAATTACCAGTGAAATCAGAAATATTTCCTTACCCTGGAAATTACTAAAACTCCTTCAAATTCAATAAATCTCCCCATAACATTAAAAAGTGGCATCATTTAATCGCCAGATTCATTGAGGTTACCCAATTGTTTACTGAATACGAAAAAAAAAAGTGAGAAATCTCCCAAGTAGTTTTTATTCACAAGTTCTGAATAAAAATTCCTTGGGAGATTATGAATCATAATGAAAGGAATCGGGGGAAAAAAGAAGAGAACTTGCAACAAATTATTATAATTAATTGTACGAAAAAAATTGAGAAAGTATTTCTTTTATTTAACTTCCCGATTGGAAAATTTATTATATTTATTTATTTGAAAAGGCTTGTATGGGTTTTCGGGCAAGAATTTTTTTTCTAAATTCAGTTTAAGGTCAATAGGAAAAAGAGACAACATGGTGGTTACTCAGGCTTTCATATCATCCCATGAATCGGGTGTTAGTGACTTGACAAGTTGTTAACTGTCTCTAGATATCGAAGAATTATATATAAGCTATCAACTTGAGAGTTGTACGGTTCACTTAAAATTTGGATAACCATAAATAATTGAGGCCTGATTCACAAAAAGTATTTTACATTTATAAGCTGCTTATAAGACAAGTTTTTTATAAGAAATTTGTTTTATAAACAGCTTATAAGCTTAAAATATTTTTTTTTGTGAATAAGGACTTTGCCATTTAGCGCAAAACGAAAAATAAGAGAAGTTTTTAATACGAAATTTGTTTTATAAACAGCTTATAAGCTTAAAATATTTTTTTTCTGAATAGGCCTTAAGCCATTTGGCGCCAAATGCACAAAATTTAAAATAAAATTGAACTGTATTTGATGCAAAAAATTTTTTATACAAAATTCTGTCAACCTGAAAGTTGTACGGTTCACTTAAAATTTGGATAACCATAAATAATTGAGGCCTGATTCACAAAAAGTATTTTACATTTATAAGCTGCTTATAAGAGAAGTTTTTTATACGAAATTTGTTTTATAAACAGCTTATAAGCTTAAAATATATTTTTTTTATATTTGATTCAACATTTTTTTTAATAAAAAATTTCCTTAAAATAGATTTACGAATACGTAGGGCTAAAGACTTGTATAACTTTTTTATAAATTCGTGTTGCGAACTGCATTTGTTTCGGTTTGAATCGAAAGTTTTAACTGATTTGTGTTTAAGGTTTTATAAATTTTTACAAAATTCATGAGAAAAATAAAGAATTTTTATCTCTTGTTTCTTTAATAAATTCCGTTGTCACTTGAAAAATTAAATACGTACAAAACTCTGACTTTTCAATATGATGGAAAACTTCAAGTAAATTAATAAAATTGGCTTTTAAGTTAATTAAATATGTATTTGTAATTAATAATTTAATATTTTATAGTTGCCCTACTAGGGGTTTAGGGTGAAAGTCGAATTGAAAAGAAACCTTTTCGCGTATTACACAGTAACACCCCTGGTATTATTAATTTAATTCAAAATTAAAAAAGAATTGATATTCAATATCCCTGGAGTAAATCAGAAAATGCTCCTCAGCTGGTTCTATTCAAAATTGTGACTTCAATGATATTTTAAAATAGTTTTAAATGAAAATTTAATTTTCAAATACTGAAATTTGAAACCAAATAATTGTTTATTTTTTTTTTTATGAATACGGCAGTTAATATTTGTTTTTATTTGCAAACACTTTTCATTTGCATTCACTGGATTTTATTTACCAGCCATTAACTAAAAGATAATAAATAAGTAAATTTTGTCAAAGAAAATACTTGAAATAAATAATTTAAACTTGAACTAATTCAGGACTTGTTGTTAAGGAAATTTCTTAAAACTCATAAAAAACAAACTGCTGAACGACTTATAATAGTTTCAATAACTAAAAAACCCAACTAGAACTCAATATAATTTAAAAAAAAACAACAACAACAACATCATTTTCATAACATCAACAAAAGACTAAAATGAGGTTATGTTATATGAAATTATACATCAGAAGAAACCCCTTTAATAAGCATATAAATATATATATATAAAAGAAAACGTTATAAATAACTTAAGCATAATTTAAAAAGCCAGCTTATCACTGATATTTAAACTCAACATCATTGAAAGGAAATGATTGGAAAAACAAAAATACTGCTAAAAGAATAATTATGAAAACAAACACAACACCCACAAATTAAAAATCAATGTTTTATAAAAAAAAATTCTTAGATGTTTCTTAAAATTCAAAAACTAAATCAATAAAAAACAATTAAATAATTAAAAGATATTCATTTAAAATAAAAATAAAAATAAAAGTAAAAAAAATTAAGTCTGTAAGACAAAGTTTCAATTTAAAACTAAAGTACAGTGGGCCGAAATAAGAAACCATTTTAAGCAGACAAAAACAATTGCATCTAAAATTTTGACAAAAATCAAAAAATTTTAAAATTCTTTCTCACTTTCTGCTTTTAATCAATGTTGTTTGCTGTACTTTAAAACCGCCCGCAACTTGTTCAATTGCAGCTGCAACAACAGCTGATCATGATATTTCAAAAAAGCAGGCTCTTTTAAAGAGTTCAATTGAAAAGGCGTTGGGGCAAACTGCTGAGGTTTTTCTTTAGTTTTTCATCTGTTTCTTTTGTTCAAACAACTTGAAAACTCTGACTTGAGGAAAACTGACCTTGATTTCGCTCCATTCGAAACATAAAATTGTAATAAATTATCTTTTCTCTCAGTCTATTTAACCTATTTTCTTTTTTTAATTTATTAATTTTTTATACATGTGAAATACAAAAAAAAAAAAAAGAAAAGAAAACCTACAAAAAAAATTCATCTTTATATTTAAAACAAATTGTATGTATAACAAGAAATCATTTAAACAAATTTTACATTCATAAATTTAAATAAAACTAAAAAAAAATACAATTTTTTTTTAAATTTTTTTAGCTGCTGCAATATTCTCTACATAAAAATTTATAATTAAAAGATGCTATAATAGAAAATAACAACAAACAAACAAACACGTTTTTATAATAAAATAATAAATATATTTAAAAAAATCTTTTTCGTTTTCTTTGCATATTAAAAAAAAAAAAAAAAAAAACTATTAAGAACAATTAAAAAAACTGCATTAAAACCATAAACAAAATTTATCCATTATAAAAACACGAAAATGAAACAAATAAATTATAACAATTATATAATAATTATATACCTATTATTAAAAACAAATAACAACAACAACAATATTATATAAAACACAACAACAAAATGGTAAAAGAAATTAATTTAAAAAATATGAGAAAAAAAAATATATAAAAAAAGTGGAAACAAACTTACATTCTACCCCAAGAATAAAAAAACAACAAGAAAAAATAACATCTCTGTGGTTTTATTTGAAAGGAATTTGATTTAGTTTTGCCTGCGAGGAAATCCCACACAACCCTGCTTTTCATTTGAGCGAAAACTTTAAATGATCGGCCTTAATTGCAGATATTAAATTCAATGGTTAACCCTGGATGGTTGCTCTTGGTTGAATAGATGAACAAAAACAAAAAGCTTTTAAAGAAATAAATTAATCTTCTAAAGATTCTCTACTGAATGCTTAACCCTGAATGGTTACTCTGCTCTTTTGTGTATTAAAATTACTCTTGGTTGAATCGGCGAACCAAAAAGAAAACACTTTTAAAGAAATAAATAATCTTCCAAAGATATTCTATTCAATGATTAACCCTGGATGGTTACTCTTGGTTGAATCCACGAACAAAAAGAAAACACTTAAAGAAATAAATTAATCTTCCAAAGATATTCTATTCAATGATTAACCCTGGACGGTTACTCTTGGTTGAATCGATGAACAATAACAAAGAACTTTTAAAGAAATAAATTAATCTTCTAAAGATTTTCTACTGAATGGTTAACCCTGGAGGGTTACTCTGCTCTTGTGTATGTTAAATTTACTCTTGGTTGAATCGATGAACAATAACAAAAAACTTTTAAAGAAATAAATTAATCTTCTAAAGATTTTCGATTCAATGGTTAACCCTGGAGGGTTACTCTTCTCTTTCGTATATTAAAATTACTCTTCGTTGAATCGATGAACAAAAACAAAAAACTTTTAAAGAAATAAATTAATCTTCTAAAGATTTTCTACTGAATGGTTAACCCTGGAGGGTTACTCTTCTCTTTCGTATATTAAAATTACTCTTCGTTGAATCGACGAACAAAAAGAAAAAACTTTTAAAGAAATAAATTAATCTTCCAAAGATATTCGATTCAATGATTAACCCTGGATGGTTACTCTTGGTTGAAACGATGAACAAAAACAAAAAACTTTTAAAGAAATAAATTAATCTTCCAAAGATATTCTATTCAATGATTAACCCTGGATGGTTACTCTTGGTTGAATCGACGAACAAAAAGAAAACACTTCTAAAGATTTTCTCTTTACATTTTGAATTTGTTCAACAACATTTTGGGAATAAAGAATCAGCATGAAATTAGAATTAACTCTGGATGGATCTTTTGGCAACTGCGCAGGCGGTATATTCGCAGCGCCAGTTTATTTAACTTACAACGTCAAATTGCATGTGCGATGAATGGAAAAGTTTTCAGTTTTTAAATTCACTTGAAGCGATAAAAAGTTGCCACAATATTCCCACGTTTATAAAGATTACACAAAACGGGGTAAAAGCCTACATACTGGCAGCACTGCTTCTAATAACCACATTTGCTCTTAGGGGCGTACACTTTCCCTTACTTTAATTTTATAAATGGGCGTGTATGAAATGTTTTCAAACACACCAGCCATCTCAAGTCGGCCATTGCAAAAGCCCAACACACATTGTTACCCCTAATAAAAACATCTTCCAACAATGGCCGGCCTATTGATTGCGACTTGTGGCATTCATTTTATGCCACACAAAAATATTCTCAAAATGGCTACGAAAAGAAGGTGATTTTTAATAAATTTACTAACCGAATATAATAAAAAGCAAATTTTAGTTAAATAAAATTATACACTTAACAAAATTATATAAGGAAAGCAGTTGTTAATCTCCTAAAGGCCCTTGACGTTCTGAATGATTGCAAGTTTGTATCAAATTTAGCCTTGAATTAATATTAATTTAATTTTCAAAAGCACAATTAACTCTTCACGGACAACAACAAAATGAATGACTCTTATAAATTGTAATCAAAATAAAAGCGCATGCCAAGCAGTGCATAAAGACAAACGGTCTTATTCATAAGAAATTCTTATTGAACACATTAACTTTATCAAGAGTTTATTAAGAAGTTATAGTCTATTCTGACACTGTCAACAGCCCGCTTTTCCATGGTTAATGCTACAACACAGCGAATATGAATTTATACGCATATTCGCATCTATGCCACGGGCTAAACTTTCAAAAATATTTCAAAATAAAAATGATATTTTCCTCAAATAGTCTTATTGCAGGTTTAAAGTGGATACAAACGCACAATAACTTTTCGCATGTATAACAAATTTTGTAATCAAAAATTTTCTGAAATGTTGCTCTCTGAAATTTGATATGAATTGAAACCCAAAACATTTAAATATAATAAAATCTTTTCACTCACCCACAATTATGACGTCATCTTTGTTCAGCAAAACAGGAGCGCAGCTGCACACAATTTATTTAATACTAGACTTTTTAAATTGATGAACATATTGATTTAAGCAAAAAACACTTTTCAAATAATTATTAATTGATTTTTCCACAATTTTCTTATAAATTAATTTTCCCACGATTCTTTTTATAAATTGATTTTTCGACGATTTTTTTTATAAATTAATTTATCCACGGTTTTTTTATTTTAAATTGATTTCTCCACAATTATTTTTAATATAAATAGATTTTTTCCACGATTTTTTTATAGAAATTAATTTTTTTAAGATTTTTTTATATAAATTAATTTTTTCAAGATTTTTTTTTATAAATTGATTTTTCCAAGATTTTTTTTAAATTGATTTTTCGACGATTTTTTTTATAAATTAATTTTTCCACGATTTTTTTTATAAATTGATTTTTCCAGGATTTTTAAAATTGATTTTTCGACGATTTTTTTATAAATTGATTTTTCCACAATTTTTTTTTGTATAAATTGATTTTTCCACAATTTTTTTTATATAAATTAATTTTTCCAAGATTTTTTAAAATTGATTTTTCGACGATTTTTCTTAAATTAATTTTTCTACGATTTTTTTTGTATAAATTGATTTTTCCACAATTTTTTTTTTTATATAAACTGATTTTTCCAGGATTTTTTTTATATAAATTAATTTTTCCAAGATTTTTTTTTATAAATTGATTTTTCCAAGATTTTTTAAAATTGATTTTTCGACGATTTTTTTTATAAATTAATTTTTCCACGATTCTTTTTTTGTATAAATTAATTTTTCCACGATTCTTTTTTTATATAAATTGATTTTTCCACGATTTTTTTTATAGAAATTAATTTTTCCACGATTTCTTATTTTTATAAATAGACTTTTTCGTAAGGCAGACAATGAACAGGCTTTTCAAAATGGCAGACATGCGCCAAAGCACTTGATTATCTATTAATTTATACGTTCCTATTTGACAAGCAGTACATTAAAATATTATGCAGCAGCTTCAGATATTACAAACAAACACGCAACGGCCGAATAGCACCATTAACAAATCCGAAGTAGACTAGAATTATTAATATTCTCAGCAGATTCCTTTCAAAATGTTAAAAGCAGTTATTGTAAAGCAACACCCACAAATCCCTTAATAAACACACAACAAACATGTATTTGACACGAATATAAAATTAGCCGAATTCAAAAATAATAACAAAAAAACTAACAGACACAAACAATCGCGATTAAACATGCTCAAACTAAATGCGCAAATTTCCAGGAGCCCATTCACTCAATTTCTCTTCCAGCTCTTAAAAAATGTTTCTTTTATCGGGAATCGAATTTGAGAGTTAAAGAGAGTTAAACGGAAAAATTTATAAAAACAAACTGATCATCAGGGGAATGCTTTTCCACTCGCTGCCGCTGAACATCTACTCAGCTCATATCACCGGCACCAGCTGTTATTGCATTCGCATCATCTTTAATTTATTTTAACTGACAGTAAACAAGCATAAATTTGAATGTATATTTCAACACGGCAAACACTTGCGAATAACTATTTCACTGCTGTTTGTGCTCCCGTTGTAAAACGTAACATTAAAAAGCAACAAGAACTCTGTGTAACCCGCGTATCAACGGCCGACCACCACGAATAACATGTACGAAATAAACTAAACGGCTTAATGATGAAATTCATTCGCTCTTAAAGCGATTAAAATTCCAAACACATATAATACAGGTCTTGCAAGCACACATGCATGCGCACACATGTCTGAAGACGGGAGACGTACACAAAGTAGCCGAACTTAACAACAACAACAACATCTTTGCACTTGCCTCAAAGCCAATTTCATATGGAAGACAGTGAAGTTTACTGAGTAAACAAACGGCATGCGAGTATGATTCAGTTACTTGCGCACAATTTCTCAATATGAGATACTTCTCCTCGCAATTACTCTTTGAAAAGAATAATACCCAGTTTACTACTGATGCCTGTTGCATCTCTTATTACAGGCTGTGGCAAGTGTCGTATTTCTGTTCTTGTAGCACGCCGATTTTGGTTTCTTGTTTTTTGTAAAGTTTGTTGCTGTTTTCTAATAAGTGTGTTTCAAATTACAGAGATAAGTTTTACAAGCATGTTTAACAAATTAAGAGAACACTCAATGTTTCAGATACCTGTTTGTTTACATATTTATCGGTGCACGTCTTAAAAGTTGTGTGTGTTGCATGTTCGTATGTACAAAAGATTTGCTGCTAAAGGAAATTGAATAATAAAGCAAAAGCTCTCTGCCTTGGTAAAATCATGTATTAAATGTTTGTAAACAATGGACATGTGTCCATTGCCGATATTGCAGCAACATAAGAGAACATACACATGCACGAGCGTACGTCTGCATGCACATACATCCACACTTATATGTTCTGCCATCTCGCCCATATTCAAATGATAGGGCGCAATTCGGCACGTTACAACATAGTGTGTAGTATGTTGCTTATATTGTAGCAACATAATAGGCGCACAAACACACATATACACATACAGGTATTTATATGCATACAAACATGTACTGCCATCTTGAAAATATGCAAATCATCATGCCACTTTGCGACAATACATACAGACGCACATTAATAAATGATTTACTTGATATTAAAACCTTTTAATTAACAAATCGCTGCACCGGAATAACAATTTATTTAAACGAAACACTTTTAAAGGAACAAGTTGATCTCTTAAAGACTTTCTATCAACATTTTTCTTCTTTTTTTGACCGATAGTGAATAAGAAGATATTAAAATGGCAGATACCTGCTGTTAATTGATGGCAAACACCTGCTTGTGGTATTATAAATTAATCGAAATTGATATATTTAATAAAAGAAACTAATTGCACACTTTTTCACTTCTTTTTGTGCATATAAACTATTCCAAAAACAAGAACACAAACCATGAACAACCGTTTTCGACCGAACACCACACATAAGAAACACGAACTAAACTTTAGAGCTCTTAAAATGATTGAAGTTCCAAAACTGTTTCCCTGAACAACTGCAAAATGTTGCTGGAATACACACATATACTCTCATGCGTAAGTATCTAAAACAAAAATGTGCGAAAACCAATTGAAAAATCATTCCCTTCTTTTTATTTGCAAATTCTAAATAAACAAACAACAATATCAAAGAGACACAAACACCTACTTCAATAAATTGAACAACTGCCCAACGTGTTTGATTTCTCTTAAGAAATTTCTTCTAAACAAATATATTTGCCGTTTTCTGATTCGTATCTTTATTTTGTTCTATTCGTGCATCTCTCCCAAAATGTTACTTTTTTTATAAAAATGTTAGAGTCGTGACAACCGGCATGTTTGAAGGGTTATGATTTGTTGTTCTTAAATTCGGCTTATTTTGTGTTCGTATTTTGGTGGATTTGTTGTTGTTGTTTGTTTACCGGATAACTACTTATGTACGCGGCTTTATTCTCGTTTACATGCATGTTTGTTTCTTATCTGCATTGAAACAATTTAAGAAACTTACGAATACACCGGCATATGTATGTGGGTACTTGTAGTACCATCTTGGAAAAATCGAAATAATCGCCCTGCTGTTCGGCAATGAAAACGTAAAGTGTGCGTAGGTATGTTGCTTACATTGTAGCAACATATTTAAAACACAAACATACATATGAACATGTATATATATATGTATATGGATATGTGTATACTGACATGTACTGCCATCTTGAAAATATGCAAGTCATCATGCCACTTTGAGACAATACATACATACACACATTAATAAATGATTTATTGAATAAGAAAACCTATTAATTAACCAATCGGAGCACTTCACTGAATATTAATTTAAGCAAAACACTTTTAAAGCAACAAATTTGTCTTCTAAAGATTTTCCTTTTACATTTTACTTCGTTTTTTAGCAGATAATGAATGAACAGACATATTAAAATGGCATATACCTGATATTAATTGATGGCAAACACTTGCTTATGATATTATAAATTAATCGAAATTAATTGCAAATATTTGTTACTTCTTGTTGTGCACAAATTTTAAAGAAAAATTATAAACTAATTCAAAGGTGTCACAAGTTATAATTAACCGTTTTCGACCGAACACCACCCTCAAGAAACACGAACTAAACTAAACTTTAGAGCTCTTAAAGTGATTGAAATTCCAAAACTATTTCTCTAAACAACTGCAAAATGTTGCTGGAATACACACACACACACACACTCTCATGCGTAAGTATCTCAAGCAGAAGTCTGCGGTAACCAATTGCAAAAACAATCAATCCCTTCCTTTTATTTGCAAATAGTAAATAAAGAAACAACAATTAGTTGAGCATCTGCCCAACGTGCTTATGTTCTCTTAAGAAATCTCTTCTAAGCAAAAGTGTTGTGCAGTTTTCTGGTTCGTATTTCTATTTTGTTCTATTCGTTCAACTCTCTCAAAAAGTAACTTTTTTTCAAACAAAATCTTAATGTGTTGAGACAACCGGCATGGCTGAAGGGTTACAATTTTGTTGTTCTTAAATTCGGCTAATTTCGTGTTTGTATTATCGTGGATGTGTTGTTTTTCGAATAATAGTGTTTTAGTTTGTTTACCAAAGTTATGATTGAGTGTCAATCAGATTCAGAGTTCATGTTGCAGATAACTAACTACTTATGTACGCGCCTTTACTTCCGTTTATATGCATGTCTTTTTCTTATGTAGTTTGAAACAAAATAAGCGAAGATACGAATGTACGTGCATACGAATGTGAGCACATTTCGGCAATTTAATATATGGATATATATAATCTGTGTGTAGGTATGTTGTTGCGCTTTAGCAACATAATTGACCACACAACCAAACATGCATATACACATGTTAGAATTTATATGCATACTTACATACATACATATATACATGTACTGCCATCTTGAAAATCTGCAAATCATCATGCCACTTTGCGACAATACACACTTACATGCACACATTAATAAATTATTTATTTGATATTAAAACTTTTATATTAACAAATTGTTGCACCGGACAGACATTTCATTTAAACAAGACACTTTTAAAGGAACAAATTAATCTTCCAAGATTTTCTTTTTACATTTTTTCTTCTTTCTTTTGGCAGATAATGAACAGAGATAATTGGGGCTATTCTGCGTTTCGATTCGAATCGAAATTTTCTCCGTCTGGTAGATTTGGTATTCTGCGTTTCGATTCCGCTCAGTTTCTTTCGATTGTATGTATTCTGCATTACGATCGGAGCTCCGTTTTTCTCAGTTGTTTTTTTGTTAACGGAGGGGTTTTCTTTATCCGTGTTTTTTAGTTAAAAAGTTTAAAATAGAAAAAAATGTAAGTAGAAAATGAGATAAAATGTTCAGAAACGATTGAAAAAACTAAATTGTTAATTTTTGTACCCGAATCTGATGTGTTTTTTTATGTATACAGGTCACCAGAGCAGTATGAAAAATTGGCAAATTTAATGGCGTCTAAAGCAGACATTGCATGCGGATACCACCAGCGATCAAGATTCTTTGCACTGTAATACGTTTATGAACAACTAATTTTAGTTTGTTTTTATATTTTTTTATTTTATTTAACAATTTTTTTATTAAACTTTATCAAGAACTTATTTTTAATTATGTATACATACAACTTTTTGTATTAAATTTGACATTTTGTTTATGAAAATGATAACAAACTTGCTTATTTTGCTATTTCATTTCCACATCCACAGTGATGCTATTTATTTTGTAAACATTGTTGTCTTCTTCTTTTTCTTTCGATTCCGTTTTTCGTCAGAATACCAATTTTCGATCGCAACGGAACTGAATGCGGAGACTTAATCGAAACGCAGAATAGGGGTGAATAAAATGACAGATGCCTGCTATTAATTGATGGCAAACACCTGCTTATGATTTTATAAATTAATCGAAATTGATATTATATTTAATAAAAAAACTTATTGCAAATAGCTTTTACTTCTTGTTGCGCACAAATTTTAATGCAAAAAATTATAAACTATTCCAAAGAAAACACAAATCTTGGCCAACCGTTTTCGACCGAACACCACCCTCAAGAAACACGAACTAAACTAAACTTAAGAGCTCTTAAGATAATTGAATTTCCAAAACTGCAAAATGTTGCCGGCAATACACACACACACACCCTCATGCGTAAGTATCTAAAGCAGAAGTCTGCGATAACCAATTGCAAAATCATTCCCTTCTTTTTATTTGCAAATTGAAAATAAGCAAACAACAGCATCAAAGAGACACAAACGCCTGCTCCAATTAACTGCGCACCTACCCAACGTGGTTGATTTCTCTTCCCAAATTGTCTTCTAAACAAAAACGTTTTGTTCTATTCGAGCATCAAATATTTTAAGGGTTTTGATTTTGTTATTGTTCTTAAGCTCGGCTAATTTTATGTTCGTATTTTCGTGGATGTTGTTGTTTTCTTTCGAATAACAGTTTTTGTTTCGCTACCAGAGTTATGATAGAGTGTTAATAAACGAAGAGTTCATTCCGTGTTGCAATTGACTACGTGTGTACGCCTTTTCCTTGTGTTTATATGCATGTCTTTTTCTTATCTTAATTGAAACAAAATAAACGAAGATACGAATGTACGTGCATACGAATGTGAGTACATTTCGGCAATTTAATATATATATATATATAATCTGTGTGTAGGTATGTTGCTTTCAATGTAGCAACATAAGTGAACACACAACCAAACATGCATGTACACATGTTTATATTTATATGCATACTTACATGTACTGCCATCTTGGCAATATCCAAACAATAGCCCTACTTTTCGGCAATTTAATAGGTTGTAGGTATGTTGCTTGCATTGTAGCAACATATTTAAAACACAAACATACATGTGAACATGTAGGCATGTATGTATATGGATATGTTTATACTGACATGTAGTGCCATCTTGAAAATATGCAAATCATCATGCCACTTTGAGACAATACATACATACACACATTTATGAATGATTTACTTGATATTAAAACCTTTTAATTAACAAATCGCTGCACCGGAATAACAATTTATTTAAACGAAACACTTTAAAAGGAACAAGTTGATCTCTTAAGGACTTTCTCTCAACATTTTTCTTCTTTTTTTGACCGATAGTGAACAGAGATATTAAAATGGCAGATACCTGCTATTAATTGATGGCAAACACCTGCTTATGATTTTATAAATTAATCGAAATTAATATTATATTTAATAAAAAAGTAATTGCAAATAGCTTTTACGTCTTGTTGCGCACAAATTTTAATGCAAAAAATTATAAACTAATTCAAGGAAAACACAAACCATGAACAACCGTTTTCGACCGAACACCACCCTCAAGAAACACGAACTAAACTTTAGAGCTCTTAAAATGACTGAAGTTCCAAACTTGTTTCCCTGAACAACTGCAAAATGTTGCTGGAATACACACACACACACACCCTCATGCGTAAGTATCTAAAACAAATTGCAAAATGATGAAATTTCTTTTTGCAAATTGTAAAGAAACAAACAACAGCATCAAAGAGAAACAAACGCCTACTCTAATTAATGGTGCACCAGCAAGGCTGCCAGAAACTTTTTATTTCAAAAAATTCAATTTGCCGATTTTACCCCCTAAATATGCTGATTTTTTTTATAACGCTGTAGTTATATTATTATCTAATTCTCCTTTTTTGCTTTTGGTTACATTGTTCAAGGAATATGCAACAAAAATCCCAAATCTGTTTTACTAAGAAGTAAAGAGGAAAACCATAAGTGTTTTGTTGCAAGATTTCCCATAATCATGCATATAGACATTCATATGTACACCCTATGATACGAAGTGAGAGCTTGCAAATATCAAAAAAGTTATTTGGAAAAGCTTAATAGCAAAATAACAATTCAATTGTGTCGTTGTTAATGCTTAAATCTTTAAATATTTTTTTAAATTAAATATTTAAATAATTAAAAATTCATAATTGAAAATAAATTGAGATCGTGTATGAAAATTGTAGACCAGTTTCCAGAATTCGTATCAGCTGATGAAACACAAATTTTGGACTCTGAGTTCAGAGAACTGAGATTTTAGAATTTTAAGGAAATGTTTTGAAAGTCTGAAATAGATGTCGCATATTTTTCGAAAAAGATTCCAGCATTAAAACGAGAAAATCTTAACAAAACAAAATTCTCTATTCTAATATTTAATTTGAAATTTAAAAACTATAATTTCTTCAACATCGAAATAAATAACGATTTAATAACTATGTCCAAATCAGATATCTATGACTTATTTCCAATAATAGCGATATTCTTAAATGCTATTGGAAAAGACGTGTACACTTTAATTTAATTATTTTATGCTGTTTTATAAAAAGCAAGTTGATCTTTTTTATTTATTGTAAGTAAAAGTCATTTCAAATGAGTAAGACTATGAATTGTTTCTTCTAAATTGCTTATTGGAATATTGTGTGGGGGAGAATATTATGGATATACTTGTTGTTTTACATATAATATATTGAATTGTTTTTGTTTTCTTTAATTAAAAAGTGTTTATATGTAAAAATAAGCCGATTTTAAGTTATGAAAGTGCCAAAAATCCCGATTTATTTTGGGAAATTTGCTGATTTTCCACGAAAAATTTCTGGCAGCCCTGTGCACCAGCCCATTGCTTGATTTCTCTTAAGAAATTTCTTTTAAACAATAATATTCTGCAGTTTTCTGGTTCGTATCTTTATTTTGTCTCTTCGTGCATCTCTTCCAAAATGTTACTCTTTTTTTTTTATCAATATCTTAAAGAGTCGTGACAGCCGGCATATTTGAAGGGTTATGATTCGGCTAATTCCGTGTTCGTATTTTTGTAGATGGTGTTGTTGTTTTGGTATCTTTACCGGAGTTATGATGATATAATATATTTCTTATATACATTGAAACAACTTAAGAAAACATACGAATACACCTGCATATGTGTTGGGCACATGTAGAATCTACCATCTTGGCAAAATCGAAATAATCGCCCTGCTTTTCGGCAATGAAAACGTAAAGTGTGTGTCGGTATGTTGCTTGCATTGTAGCCACATAATTGACCACATAACCATACATATACACATGTATGTAAGTATTTATATTCATACTTACGTACACACATGTACTGCCATCTTGAAAATCTGCAAATCATCATGCCACTTTGAGACAATACATACATGCACACATTTATGAATGATTTACTTGATATTAAAACTTTTTAATTAACAAATCGCCGTACCGGACTAACAATTTGTTTAAGCAAATAACTTTTGAAGGAACAAATTAATCTTCTAAAGGTTCTCTTTTTCATTTTTCTTCTTTCTCTTGGCAGATAATGGACATTTTAAAATACCTGCTGTTAATTGATGGCAAACACTTGCTTTTGATATTTTAAATTGATTGAATTTGATATTATATTTAATAAATAAAAACTAATTGCACATTTTTTCACTTCTTTTTGTGCATTAATTATACTATATAAATTAATAAACTATTCAAAACCAACCGCTTTCGACCGAACACCACCCTCAAGAAACACGAACTGAACTTTAGCGCTCTTAAATGATTAAAATTCCAAAACTGATTCCTTAAACAGCAGCAAAATGTTGCTGGAATACACACACACACCCTCATGCGTAAGTATCTAAAGCAGAAATGTGCGATAACCAATTGCAAAATCATGAACTTTGTTTCTGCAAATTGTAAATAAACAAACAACAATTAGTTGAGCATCTGCCCAACGTGCTTGATTTCTCTTAAGAAACTTTTTCTTAAGAAAAATATTTTGCAGTTTTCTGATTCGTGTCTTTATTTTGTTTTGTTCGTGCATCTCTTGCAAAAAGTTACTCTTCTAAATAAACATCTTAATGTGTCGTGACAACCGGCATATTTGAAGGGTTATGATTTTGTTATTGTTCTTAAATTCGTCTAATTTTGCATTCGTATATTCGTGAATGTTGTTGTTGTTTTGTTTGGTTAACCAGAGGTGCAGATAACTACTCATGAACATGTCGTTATTAATGTTTATATGCATGGATATTTCTTATGTAGATTAAAAGAACATAAGTGAACACGCAAATGTACTGGCATACGTATGTGAGTATACACATGTAGTGCCATCTGGGCAATATCCAAACAATAGCCCAACTTTTCGGCAATTTAATAGGTTGTAGGTATGTTGCTTGCATTGTAGCAACATATTTAAAACACAAACATACATGTGAACTTGTAGGCATGTATGTATATGGATATGTGTATATTGACATGTACTGCCATCTTGAAAATATGCAAATCATCATGCCGCTTTGCGACAATACATACATGCACACATCAATAAATTATTTATTTGATATTAAAACTTTTTATTTATCAAATCGCCACAACGCACTGACAATTTATTTAAACGAAACACTTTTAAAGGAACAAACTAATCTTCTAAGGATTTTCCTTTCACATTTTTGTTCTTTCTTTTAGCAGATAATGAGAAGACATTCATATTAATATTGCAGGTGTCTGCTATTAATTGATGGCAAGCACTTGCTTGTGATATTATAAATTAATCGAAATTGATTGCAAATATCAAATTTTTACTTCTTGTTGTGCACAAATTTTTATGCAAAAAATTATAAACTAATTCAAAGAAAACACAAACCATGAACAACCGTTTTCTACCGAACACCACCCTCAAGAAACACGAACTAAACTTTAGAGCTCTTAAAGTGATTAAAATTCCAAAAGGAATTCTCTAAACAACTGCAAAATGTTGCTGGAATACACACACACATACACACTCTCATGCGTAAGTATCTCAAGCAGAAATCTGCGATAACCAATTGCAAAAACAATCAATCCCTTCCTTTTGTTAGCAAATAGTAAATAAAGAAACAACAATTAGTTGAGCATCTGCCCAACGTGATTATGTTCTCTTAAGAAATCTCTTCTAAGCAAAAGTATTGTGCAGTTTTATGGTTCGTATTTTTATTTCGTTCAACTCTCTCAAAAAGTAACTTTTTTTTAACAAAATCTTAATGAAGGGTTACAATTTTGTTGTTCTTAAATTCGGCTAATTTCGTGTTTGTATTATCGTGGATGTGTTGTTTTTCGAATAATAGTGTTTTTGTTTGTTTACCAAAGTTATGATTGAGTGTCAATCAGATTCAGAGTTCATGTTGCAGATAACTAACTACTTATGTACGCGCCTTTACTTTCGTTTATATGCATGTCTTTTTCTTATGTAAATTGAAACAAAATAAGCGAAGATACGAATGCACGTGCATACGAATGGGAGTACATTTCGGCAATTTAATATATGTATATAATCTGTGTGTAGGTATGTTGCTTTCAATGTAGCAACATAAGTGAACACACAACCAAACATGCATATACACATGTTTGTATTTATATGCATACTTACATGTACTGCCATCTTGGCAATATCCAAACAATAGCCCTACTTTTCGGCAATTTAATAGGTTGTAGGTATGTTGCTTGCATTGTAGCAACATATTTAAAACACAAACATACATGTGAACATGTAGGCATGTATGTATATGGATATGTTTATACTGACATGTAGTGCCATCTTGAAAATATGCAAATCATCATGCCACTTTGCGACAATACATACATGCACACATCAATAAATTATTTATTTGATATTAAAACTTTTTATTTATCAAATCGCCACAACGCACTGACAATTTATTTAAACGAAACACTTTTAAAGGAACAAATTAATCTTCTAAAGATATTCCTTTCACATTTTTGTTCTTTCTTTTAGCAGATAATGAGAAGACATATTAAAATGGCATATACCTGATATTAATTGATGGCAAACACTTGCTTATGATTTTAAAAATTAATTTAATATGATATTTTATTGAATAAAAACCGAATTGAACATTTTTTTCACTCCTTTTTGTTCATTAATTACTATATAAAAATATATGTATACTAATTAAAAGAAAACACAAACCATGAACAACCGTTTTCGACCGAACATCACCCTCAAGAAACACGAACTAAACTTTAGAGCTCTTAAAATGATTGAAGTTCCAAAACTGTTACTCTGAACAACTGCAAAATGTTGCTGGAATACACACACACACTTTCATGCGTAAGTATCTCAAGCAGAAGTCTGCGATAACCAATTGCAAAAACAATCAATCCCTTCCTTTTATTTGCAAATAGTAAATAAAGAAACAACAATTAGTTGAGCATGTGCCCAACGTGCTTATGTTCTCTTAAGAAATCTCTTCTAAGCAAAAGTGTTGTGCAGTTTTCTGGTTCGTATTTTCATTTTGTTCTATTCGTTCATCTCTTTCTTTTATCAAAATCTTAATGTGTTGTGACAACCGGCATATTTGAAGGGGTATGATTTTGTTATTGTTCTTAGATTCGGCTAATTTTGTGTTCGTAGTCTCATGGAAGTTGTTGTTTTTTATTTTTTTGGTATTTTGGTTTGTTTACCAGTTTGAGTGTCAATTAAATTTAGAATTCATGTTGCAGTTAACTACTTTGTGTAGGCGTGTTTCTTTGTGCTCATAAACATGTTTTGTGTCTTATGTACATTGAGATAAGTTTTGTAAACATACGAATGTACGTGCATACGTAAGCATTTACATACATGTAGTGCCATCTTAGCGATTTAACTGGTATGTTGCTTATATTGTAGCAACATAATTGACCACACAAACACACACATACACATTAATGTATTTATATGCATTCAAACATGTACATACTGCCATCTTGAAAGTGTGCAAACCATCAAAATAAAATGTAACATAAAAACGTTTTTTCTCTTAAAACTCGATACGGATTTGAGGAAACTTAAAAGAGTTACATGATAAATCGTAGATGGGCTTTATCGATTTGTAACCACCCAGGGTTATAAAGTCCATCACTTCGCAAGGTTTATATATTTTCCTCAATCACTTTTAATTAATTAAGCTTTAAACACAATTGGAGTTACAAATATATGACGAAAATAATGGGTAGTCCCACGCCAGCATATAAAAAATTTTTTTTTATTTCAAATAAAATTTTTTTTTTAAATTACAATATTCTTTGCGTTTGCTAATTCTATAAGAATGTATTAACTTTTGGTCTGATTAAATATTGAGTAGAAGCAGCTTCTCTCTAAACTAAAACGCTCTCATTAGGAAACATAAAAAACAGGAATTAACTGGAAAGTCAAAGTATGTGAATTGAAAAATGATGTTAAATTTATTACATTTCCTTTCCACACGGTCGTCTCGGAGTTACTAGAGAATAAAAGCAGCATATGTAAGAGAGGCACGAGTAAAATTAATCATAGAAGCCAACCAGCAAACAGCTTGTTGCTCTTGTTAATAAAACTCCTGTTAAAGAGAAATCAGGTTCTTCAAAAAATTCGTATTTGTTTTAGGCTCTTGTATCTCTTGGGAGCTGTTTTTGTTTATCAAATGAACTTCAGTTGCCAATCGCAGCTGTTTGTTCTACCATCAGCCAATTATATTTGCTTTTTTCCTGCTTACGCATGTGTGTGTGTGTATATATGAATGCGTCCTGAGCAGTGTTTTACAAGTGAGTGGGACAAAATTAGTTCAGAGAAACAATTGTAGAACTGCATTCAAATTAAGAGCTCATGAATTTAGTCAATAAGTGCTCTTGCAGTTGCATACTAAAAAGTTTAATTCAGTTCGTGCTTCTCTCTGGTGGCGTTCGGTCGATAACGGTTGGTCTTACCTTGTGATATCTTTGAATTAGTTTATAAATTTTTATATTAAAATGTGTGCATTATCTGTCAAAAGAAGAAAAATTTAAAAAGATAATCTTTAGAAGATCAACTTGTTAATTAAAAGGTTTTAATATCAAGTAAATCATTTATTAATGTGTGCATGTATGTATTGTCGCAAAGTGGCATGATGATTTGCATATTTTCAAGATGGCAGTACATGTTTGAATGCATATAAATACCTATATGTGTATATGTGTGTTTGTGCGGTCAATTATGTTGCTACAATATAAGCAACATACCTACATACACTTTATGTTGTTACGTGCCGAATTGCGCCCTATCATTTGAATATGGGCGAGATGGCAGAACATATAAGTATGGATGTATGTGCATGCAGACGTATGCTCGTGCATGCATATTTTTGCTTATGTTGCTATTGGTTGGGTGTTCAGTTATGTTGCTACCTTTTAGCAACACACACTTTCTATGTTAGATTGCCGCAAGGTATTGACATTCGTATGTACGTACATTTGTGTCTTCACTTATGTTGTTTCAATGTCCATACATAAGAAGTAGCCATGCATACATATACACATAAGGAAAAGGCGTACACACGTAGTTAATTGCAACACGTTTATTAACACTCCATCATAACTCTCGTAAATGAACCAAAAACTATTATTCGAAAAAACAACAACAACATCCATACGAATGCGAAATTAGCCGATCATTAGCCCTTCCAATATGCCGGTTGACCCGACTCATTATGATTTTTATTTAAAAGAGTAACTTTTTGCAAGAGATGCACGAAAAAGTTTCTTAAGAGAAATCAAGCACGTTGGGCAGCCGCTCAACTAATTGTTGTTTCTTTATTTACTATTTGCAAATAAAAAGAAGGGATTGATTGGTTTTGCAATTGGTTATCGCACATTTCTGCTTTAGATACTTACGCATGAGGGTGTGTGTGTGTATTCCAGCAACATTTTGCTGCTGTTTAAGGAACCAGTTTTGGAATTTTAATCATTTAAGAGCGCTAAAGATTAGTTCGTGTTTCTTGAGGGTGGTGTTCGGTCGAAAACGGTTGTTCATGGTTTGTGTTTTCTTTTAATTAGTATACATATATTTTTATATAGTAATTAATGAACAAAAAGGAGTGAAAAAAATGTTCAATTCGGTTTTTATTCAATAAAATCTCATATTAAATTAATTTTTAAAATCATAAGCAAGTGTTTGCTAATCATTACTAGCAGGTATATGCCATTTTAATATGTCTTCTCATTATCTGCTAAAAGAAAGAACAAAAATGTGAAAGGAATATCTTTAGAAGATTAATTTGTTCCTTTAAAAGTGTTTCGTTTAAATAAATTGTCAGTGCGTTGTGGCGATTTGATAAATAAAAAGGTTTAATATCAAATAAATAATTTATTGATGTGTGCATGTATGTATTGTCGCAAAGCGGCATGATGATTTGCATATTTTCAAGATGGCAGTACATGTCAATATACACATATCCATATACATACATGCCTACAAGTTCACATGTATGTTTGTGTTTTAAATATGTTGCTACAATGCAAGCAACATACCTACAACCTATTAAATTGCCGAAAAGTTGGGCTATTGTTTGGATATTGCCCAGATGGCACTACATGTGTATACTCACATACGTATGCCAGTACATTTGCGTGTTCACTTATGTTCTTTTAATCTACATAAGAAATATCCATGCATATAAACATTAACAAAGACATGT
The DNA here is from genome assembly GCA_963675445.1 of Linnaemya vulpina. Taxonomy (NCBI): domain Eukaryota; kingdom Metazoa; phylum Arthropoda; class Insecta; order Diptera; family Tachinidae; genus Linnaemya; species Linnaemya vulpina. Next base: position 71,188,512 of record OY776280.1, on the reverse strand, counting down.
TCATGAGTAGTTATCTGCACCTCTGGTTAACCAAACAAAACAACAACAACATTCACGAATATACGAATGCAAAATTAGACGAATTTAAGAACAATAACAAAATCATAACCCTTCAAATATGCCGGTTGTCACGACACATTAAGATGTTTATTTAGAAGAGTAACTTTTTGCAAGAGATGCACGAACAAAACAAAATAAAGACACGAATCAGAAAACTGCAAAATATTTTTATTAAGAAAAAGTTTCTTAAGAGAAATCAAGCACGTTGGGCAGATGCTCAACTAATTGTTGTTTGTTTATTTACAATTTGCAGAAACAAAGTTCATGATTTTGCAATTGATTTTCGCACATTTCTGCTTTAGATACTTACGCATGAGGGTGTGTGTGTATATTCCAGCAACATTTTGCTGCTGTTTAAGGAATCAGTTTTGGAATTTTAATCATTTAAGAGCGCTAAAGTTCAGTTCGTGTTTCTTGAGGGTGGTATTCGGTCGAAAGCGGTTGGTTTTGAATAGTTCATTAATTTATATAGTATAATTAATGCATAAAAAGAAGTGAAAAAATGTGCAGTTTTTATTTATTAAATATAATATCAAATTCAATCAATTTAAAATATCAAAAGCAAGTGTTTGCCATCAATTAACAGCAGGTATTTTAAAATGTCCATTATCGGCCAAGAGAAAGAAGAAAAATGAAAAAGAGAACCTTTAGAAGATTAATTTGTTCCTTCAAAAGTTATTTGCTTAAACAAATTGTTAGTCCGGTACGGCGATTTGTTAATTAAAAAGGTTTAATATAAAATAAATCATTCATAAATGTGTGCATGTATGTATAGTCTCAAAGTGGCATGATGATTTGCAGATTTTCAAGATGGCAGTACATGTGTGTACGTAAGTATGAATATAAATACTTACATACATGTGTATATGTATGGTTATGTGGTCAATTATGTGGCTACAATGCAAGCAACATACCGACACACACTTTGTAATTTAATTGCCGAAAAGCAGGGCGATTATTTCGATTTCCCCAAGATGGTAGATTCTACATGTGCCCAACACATATGCAGGTGTATTCGTATGTTTTCTTAAGTTGTTTCAATGTATATAAGAAATATATTATATCATCATAACTCCGGTAAAGAGACCAAAACAACAACACATCTACAAAAATACGAACACGGAATTAGCCGAATCATAACCCTTCAAATATGCCGGTTGTCACGACTCCTTAAGATATTGATAAAAAAAAAGAGTAACATTTTGGAAGAGATGCACGAAGAGACAAAATAAAGATACGAACCAGAAAACTGCACAATATTATTGTTTAAAAGAAATTTCTTAAGAGAAATCAAGCAATGGGCTGGTGCACAGGGCTGCCAGAAATTTTTCGTGAAAAATCAGCAAAGTTCCCAAAATAAATCGGGATTATTGGCACTGTCATAACTTAAAATCGGCTTATTTTTACATATAAACACTTTTTAATTAAAGAAAACAAAAACAATTCAATATGTTATATGTAAAACAACAAGTATATCCATAATATTCTCCCCCACACAATATTCCAATAAGCAATTTAGAAGAAACAATTCATAGTCTTACTCATTTGAAATGACTTTTACTTACAATATATACAAAAGATCAACTTGGTTTTTATAAAACAGCATAAAATAATTAAATTAAAGTGTACACGTCTTTTCCAATAGCATTTAAGAATATCGCTATTATTGGAAATAAGTCATAGATATCTGATTTGGACATAGTTATTAAATCGTTATTTATTTCGATGTTGAAGAAATTATAGTTTTTAAATTTCAAATTAAATATTAGAATAGAGAATTTTGTTTTGTTAAGATTTGCTCGTTTTAATGCTGGAATCTTTTTCGAAAAATATGCGACATCTATTTCAGACTTTCAAAACATTTCCTTAAAATTCTAAAATCTCAGTTCTCTGAACTCAGAGTCCAAAATTTGTGTTTCATCAGCTGATACGAATTCTGGAAACTGGTCTACAATTTTCATACACGATCTCAATTTATTTTCAATTATGAATTTTTAATTATTTAAATATTTAATTTAATAAAATATTTAAAGATTTAAGCATCAACAACGACACAATTGAATTGTTATTTTACTATTAAGCTTTTCCAAATAACTTTTTTGATATTTGCAAGCTCTCACTTCGTATCATAGGGTGTACATATGAATGTCTATATGCATGAATATGGGAAATCTTGCAACAAAACACTTATGGTTTTCCTCTTTACTTCTTAGTAAAACAGATTTGGGATTTTTGTTGCATATTCCTTGAACAATGTAACCAAAAGCAAAAAAGGAGAATTAGATAATAATATAACTACAGCGTTATAAAAAAAATCAGCCTATTTAGGGGGTAAGATCGGCAAATTGAATTTTTTGAAATAAAAAGTTTCTGGCAGCCTTGCTGGTGCACCATTAATTAGAGTAGGCGTTTGTTTCTCTTTGATGCTGTTGTTTGTTTCTTTACAATTTGCAAAAAGAAATTTCATCATTTTGCAATTTTTTTTAGATACTTACGCATGAGGGTGTGTGTGTGTATTCCAGCAACATTTTGCAGTTGTTCAGGGAAACAAGTTTGGAACTTCAGTCATTTTAAGAGCTCTAAAGTTTAGTTCGTGTTTCTTAAGGGTGGTGTTCGGTCGAAGACGGTTGTTCATGGTTTGTGTTTTCCTTGAATTAGTTTATAATTTTTTGCATTAAAATTTGTGCGCAACAAGACGTAAAAGCTATTTGCAATTACTTTTTTATTAAATATAATATTACTTTCGATTAATTTATAAAATCATAAGCAGGTGTTTGCCATCAATTAATAGCAGGTATCTGCCATTTTAATATCTCTGTTCACTATCGGTCAAAAAAAGAAGAAAAATGTTGAGGGAAAGTCCTTAAGAGATCAACTTGTTCCTTTTAAAGTGTTTCGTTTAAATAAATTGTTATTCCGGTGCAGCGATTTGTTAATTAAAAGGTTTTAATATCAAATAAATAATTTATTGATGTGTGCATGTATGTATTGTCGCAAAGTGGCATGATGATTTGCAAATTTTCAAGATGGCAGTACATGTCAGTATACACATATCCATATACATACATGCCTACATGTTCACATGTATGTTTGTGTTTTAAATATGTTGCTACAATGCAAGCAACATACCTACAACCTATTAAATTGCCGAAAAGTAGGGCTATTGTTTGGATATTGCCCAGATGGCAGTACATGTAAGTATGCATATAAATATAAACATGTGTATATGCATGTTTGGTTGTGTGTTCACTTATGTTGCTACATTGAATGCAACATACCTACACACAGATTATATACATATATTAAATTGCCGAAATGTACTCCCATTCGTATGCACGTGCATTCGTATCTTCGCTTGTTTTGTTTCAACTTACATAAGAAAAAGACATGCATATAAACATAAGGAAAAGGCGTACACACGTAGTCAATTGCAACACGGAATGAACTCTTCGTTTATTAACACTCTATCATAACTCTGGTAACGAAACAAAAACTTTTATTCGAAAGAAAACAACAACATCCACGAAAATACGAACACAAAATTAGCCGAGTTTAAGAACAATAACGAAATCAAAACCCTTAAAATATTTGATGCTCGAATAGAACAAAATGTTTTTGTTTAGAAGACAATTTGGGAAGAGAAATCAACCACGTTGGGTAGGTGCGCAGTTAATTGGAGCAGGCGTTTGTGTCTCTTTGATGCTGTTGTTTGCTTATTTTCAATTTGCAAATAAAAAGAAGGGAATGATTTTGCAATTGGTTATCGCAGACTTCTGCTTTAGATACTTACGCATGAGGGTGTGTGTGTGTGTGTGTATTCCAGCAACATTTTGCAGTTGTTTAGAGAAATAGTTTGGAATTTCAATCACTTTAAGAGCTCTAAAGTTTAGTTTAGTTCGTGTTTCTTGAGGGTGGTGTTCGGTCGAAAACGGTTAATTATAACTTGTGACACCTTTGAATAGTTTATAATTTTTCTTTAAAATTTGTGCACAACAAGAAGTAAAAAATATTTGCAATTAATTTATAATATCATAAGCAGATGTTTGCCATCAATTAATATCAGGTATCTGCCATTTTAATATGTCTGTTCATTATCTGCTAAAAAAAAGAAGTAAAATGTAAAAGGAAAATCTTTAGAAGACAAATTTGTTGCTTTAAAAGTGTTTTGCTTAAATTAATATTCAGTGAAGTGTTCCGATTTGTTAATTAATAGGTTTTATTATTCAATAAATCATTTATTAATGTCCAAAAGTGGCATGATGATTTGCAGATTTTCAAGATGGCAGTACATGTATGTACGTAAGTATGAATACAAATACTTACATACATGTGCATATGTATGGGTGTGTGGTCAATTATGTTGCTACAATGTAAGCAACATACCTACGCACACTTTGCGTTTTCATTGCCGAACAGCAGGGCGATTATTTCGATTTTTCCAAGATGGTACTACAAGTGCCCACATACATATGCCGGTGTATTCGTAAGTTTCTCAAATTGTTTCAATGCAGATAAGAAACAAACATACATGTAAACGAGAATAAAGCCGCATACATAAGTAGTTATCCGGTAAACAAACAACAACAACAAATCCACGAAAATACGAACACAAAATAAGCCGAATTTAAGAACAACAAAATCATAACCCTTCAAACATGCCGGTTGTCACAACTCTAACATTTTTATAAAAAAAGTAACATTTTGGGAGAGATGCACGAATAGAACAAAATAAAGATACGAATCAGAAAACGGCAAATATATTTGCTTAGAAGAAATTTCTTAAGAGAAATCAAACACGTTGGGCAGTTGTTCAATTTATTGAAGTAGGCGTTTGTGTCTCTCTGATATTGTTGTTTGTTTATTTAGAATTTGCAAATAAAAAGAAGGGAATGATTTTTCAATTGGTTTTCGCACATTTTTGTTTTAGATACTTACGCATGAGGGTGTGTGTGTGTGTGTGTTCCAGCAACATTTTGCAGTTGTTCAGGGAAACAGTTTTGGAATTTCAGTCATTTTAAGAGCTCTAAAGTTTAGTTCGTGTTTCTTATGTGTGGTGTTCGGTCGAAAACGGTTGGTCATGATTTGTGTTCTTGTTTTTGGAATAGTTTATATGCACAAAAAGAAGTGAAAAAGTGTGCAATTAGTTTATTTCATTAAATATGATATCAATTTCGATTAATTTATAAAATCATAAGCAGGTGTTTGCCATCAATTAACAGCAGGTATCTGCCATTTTAATATCTCTGTTCACTATCGGTCAAAAAAAGAAGAAAAATGTTGAGAGAAAGTCTTTAAGAGGTCAACTTGTTCCTTTTAAAGTGTTTCGTTTAAATAAATTGTTAGTCCGGTGCAGCGATTTGTTAATTAAAAGGTTTTAATATCAAGTAAATCATTTATTAATGTGTGCATGTATGTATTGTCGCAAAGTGGCATGATGATTTGCATATTTTCAAGATGGCAGTACATGTTTGTAAGCATATAAATACCTGTATGTGTATATGTGTGTTTGTGCGCCTATTATGTTGCTACAACATAAGCAACATACTACACACACTTTATGTTGTAACGTGCCGAATTGCGAGATTCATTTGAATATGGGCGAGATGGCAGAACATATAAGTGTGGATGTATGTGCATGCAGACGTATGCTCGTGCATGTGTATGTTCTCTTATGTTGCTGCAATATCGGCAATGGACACATGTCCATTGTTTACAAACATTTAATACATGATTTTACCAAGGCAGAGAGCTTTTGCTTTATTATTCAATTTCCTTTAGCAGCAAATCTTTTGTACATACGAACATGCAACACACACAACTTTTAAGTCGTGCACCAATAAAAATGTAAACAAACAGGTATCTGATACATTGAGTGTTCTCTTAATTTGTTAAACATGTCAAACTTATCTCTGTAATTTGAAACACACTCATTAGAAAACAGCAACAAAATTTATAAAAAACAAGAAAACAAAATCAGCGTGCTACAAGAACAGAAATACGACACTTGCCACAACCTGTAATGAGAGATGCAACAGGCATCAGTAGGTAACTGGGCATTACTCTTTTAAAAGAGTAATTGCAAGGAGAAGTATCTCATATTGAGAAATTGTGCGCAAGTAACTGAATCATACTCGCATGCCGTTTGTTTACTCAGTAAACTTCACTGTCTTCCATATGTAATTGGCTTTGAGGGAAGTGCAAAGATGTTGTTATTGTTGTTAAGTTCGGCTACTTTGTGTACGTCTCCCGTCTTCACACGTGTGAGTATGCTTGTGTGCTTGCAATAACTGTATTTTATGTGTTTGGAATTTTAGTCGCTTTAAGAGCGAATGAATTTCATCATTAAGCCGTTTAGTCTATTTCGTACATGTTATTCGTGGTGTTCGGTCGTTGATACGCGGGTTACACAGAGTTCTTGTTGCTTTTTAATGTTACGTTTTACAACGGGAGCACAAACAGCAGTGAAAGAGTTATTCGCAAGTGTTTGCCGTGTTGAAATATACATTCAAATTTATGCTTGTTTACTGTCAGTTAAAATAAATAAAAGATGATGCGAATGCAATAACAGCTGGTGCCGGTGATATGAGCTGAGTAGATGTTCAGCGGCAGCGAGTGGAAAAGCATTCCCTGATGGTCAGTTTGTTTTTATAAATTTTTCCGTTTAACTCTCTTTAACTTTCAAATTCTGTTACCTGATAAAAGAAACATTTTTTAAGAGCTGGAAGAGAAATTGAGTGAATGGGCTCTTGAAAATTTGCGCATTTAGTTTGAACATGTTTAATCGCGATTGTTTGTGTCTGTTAGTTTTTTTTGTTATTATTTTTGAATTCGGCTAATTTTATATTCGTGTCAAATACATGTTTGTTGTCTGTTTATTAAGGGATTTGTGGGTGTTGTTTTACAATAACTGCTTTTAACATTTTGAAAGGAATCTGCTGAGAATGGTAATAATTCTAGTCTATTTCGGATTTGTTAATCGTGCTGTTCGGCCGTTGCGTGTTTGTTTGTAATATCTGAAGCTGCTGCATAATATTTTAATGTACTGCTTGTCAAATAGGAACGTATAAATTAATAGATAATCAAGTGCTTTGTCGCATGTCTGCCATTTTGAAAAGCCTGTTCATTGTCTGCCTTAAGAAAAAGTCTATTTATAAAAATAAGAAATCGTGGAAAAATTAATTTCTTTAAAAAAAATCGTGGAAAAATCAATTTATATAAAAAAAGAATCGCGGAAAAATTAATTTATACAAAAAAAAGAATCGTGGAAAAATTAATTTATAAAAAAAATCGTCGAAAAATCAATTTTAAAAAATCTTGGAAAAATCAATTTATAAAAAAAATCTTGGAAAAATTAATTTATATAAAAAAAATCCTGGAAAAATCAGTTTATATAAAAAAAAAATTGTGGAAAAATCAATTTATACAAAAAAAAATTGTGGAAAAATCAATTTATAAAAAAATCGTCGAAAAATCAATTTTAAAAATCCTGGAAAAATCAATTTATAAAAAAAACGTGCAAAAATCTGTTTATAAAAAAAAATCGTAGAAAAATTAATTTAAGAAAAATCGTCGAAAAATCAATTTTAAAAAATCTTGGAAAAATCGATTTATAAAAAAAATCTTGGAAAAATCAATTTATAAAAAAAAATCCTGGAAAAATCAGTTTATATAAAAAAAATTGTGGAAAAATCAATTTATACAAAAAAAATTGTGGAAAAATCAATTTATAAAAAAATCGTCGAAAAATCAATTTTAAAAATCCTAGAAAAATCAATTTATAAAAAAAACGTGCAAAAATCTGTTTATAAAAAATATCGTAGAAAAATTAATTTAAGAAAAATCGTCGAAAAATCAATTTTAAAAAATCTTGGAAAAATCAATTTATAAAAAAATCTTGGAAAAATTAATTTATATAAAAAAAATCCTGGAAAAATCAGTTTATATAAAAAAAAATTGTGGAAAAATCAATTTATACAAAAAAAAAATTGTGGAAAAATCAATTTATAAAAAAATCGTCGAAAAATCAATTTTAAAAATCCTGGAAAAATCAATTTATAAAAAAAACGTGCAAAAATCTGTTTATAAAAAAAAATCGTAGAAAAATTAATTTAAGAAAAATCGTCGAAAAATCAATTTTAAAAAATCTTGGAAAAATCGATTTATAAAAAAATCTTGGAAAAATTAATTTATATAAAAAAAATCCTGGAAAAATCAGTTTATATAAAAAAAATTGTGGAAAAATCAATTTATACAAAAAAAATTGTGGAAAAATCAATTTATAAAAAAATCGTCGAAAAATCAATTTTAAAAATCCTAGAAAAATCAATTTATAAAAAAAACGTGCAAAAATCTGTTTATAAAAAATATCGTAGAAAAATTAATTTAAGAAAAATCGTCGAAAAATCAATTTTAAAAAATCTTGGAAAAATCAATTTATAAAAAAATCTTGGAAAAATTAATTTATATAAAAAAAATCCTGGAAAAATCAGTTTATATAAAAAAAAATTGTGGAAAAATCAATTTATACAAAAAAAAATTGTGGAAAAATCAATTTATAAAAAAATCGTCGAAAAATCAATTTTAAAAATCCTGGAAAAATCAATTTATAAAAAAAACGTGCAAAAATCTGTTTATAAAAAAAAATCGTAGAAAAATTAATTTAAGAAAAATCGTCGAAAAATCAATTTTAAAAAATCTTGGAAAAATCGATTTATAAAAAAAATCTTGGAAAAATCAATTTATAAAAAAAAATCCTGGAAAAATCAGTTTATATAAAAAAAAATTGTGGAAAAATCAATTTATACAAAAAAAAATTGTGGAAAAATCAATTTATAAAAAAATCGTCGAAAAATCAATTTTAAAAATCCTGGAAAAATCAATATATATAAAAAACGTGCAAAAATCTGTATATAAAAAAAATCGTAGAAAAATTAATTTAAGAAAAATCGTCGAAAAATCAATTTTAAAAAATCTTGGAAAAATCAATTTATAAAAAATCTTGGAAAAATTAATTTATATTAAAAAAATCCTGGAAAAATCAGTTTATATAAAAAAAAATTGTGCAAAAATCTGTTTATAAAAAAATCGTGGAAAAATCAATTTATAAAAAAAATCGTCGAAAAATCAATTTCAAAAAATCGTGGATAAATTAATTTATAAAAAAAATCGTCCAAAAATCAATTTATAAAAAGAATCGTGGGAAAATTAATTTATAAGAAAATTGTGGAAAAATCAATTAATAATTATTTGAAAAGTGTTTTTTGCTTAAATCAATATGTTCATCAATTTAAAAAGTCTAGTATTAAATAAATTGTGTGCAGCTGCGCTCCTGTTTTGCTGAACAAAGATGACGTCATAATTGTGGGTGAGTGAAAAGATTTTATTATATTTAAATGTTTTGGGTTTCAATTCATATCAAATTTCAGAGAGCAACATTTCAGAAAATTTTTGATTACAAAATTTGTTATACATGCGAAAAGTTATTGTGCGTTTGTATCCACTTTAAACCTGCAATAAGACAATTTGAGGAAAATATCATTTTCGAAATATTTTTGAAAGTTCAGCCGTGGCATAGATGCGAATATGCGTATAAATTCATACTCGCTGTGTTGTAGCATTAACCATGGAAAAGCGGGCAGTTGACAGTGTCAGAATAGACTATAACTTCTTAATAAACTCTTGATAAAGTTAATGTATTCAATAAGAATTTCTTATGAATAAGACCGTTTGTCTTTATGCACTGCTTGACACGCGCTTTTATTTTTATTACAATTTATAAGAGTCATTTGTTTTGTTGTTGTCCGTGAAGAGTTAATTGTGCTTTTAAAAATGAAATTAATATTAATTCAAGGCTAAATTTGATACAAACTTGCAGTCATTCAGAACGTCAAGGGCCTTTAAGAGATTTACAACTGCTTTCCTTATATAATTTTGTTAAGTGTATAATTTTATTTAACTAAAATTTGCTTTTTATTATATTCGGTTAGTAAATTTATTAAAAATCACCTTCTTGTCGCAACCATTTTGAGAATATTTTTGTGTGGCATAAAATGAATGCCACAAGTCGCAATCAATAGGCCGGCCATTGTTGGAAGATGTTTTTATTAGGGGTAACAATGTGTGTTGGGCTTTTGCAATGGCCGACTTGAGATGGCTGGCTGTGTTTGAAATCATTTCATACACGCCCATTTATAAAATTAAAGTAAAGGGAAAGTGTACGCCCCTAAAAGCAAATGTGGTTATTGAAAGCAGTGCTGCCAGTATGTAGGCTTTTACCCCGTTTTGTGTTATCTTTATAAACGTGGGAATATTGTGGCAACTTTTTCTCGCTTCAAGTGAATTTAAAAACTGAAAACTTTTCCATTCATCGGACATGCAATTTGACGTTGTAAGTTAAATAAACTGGCGCTGCGAATATACCGCCTGCGCAGTTGCCAAAAGATCCATCCAGAGTTAATTCTAATTTCATGCTGATTCTTTATTCCCAAAATGTTGTTGAACAAATTCAAAATGTAAAGAGAAAATCTTTAGAAGTGTTTTCTTTTTGTTCGTCGATTCAGCCAAGAGTAATTTTAATATACAAAAGAGAAGAGTAACCCTCCAGGGTTAACCATTGAGTAGAAAATCTTTAGAAGATTAATTTATTTCTTTAAAAGTTTTTTGTTTTTGTTCGTCGATTCAGCCAAGAGTAATTTTAATACACAAAAGAGAAGAGTAACCATCCAGGGTTAATCATTGAATAGAATATCTTTGGAAAATTAATTTATTTCTTTAAGTGTTTTCTTTTTGTTCGTCGATTCAACCAAGAGTAATTTTAATATACAAAAGAGAAGAGTAACCCTCCAGGGTTAATCATTGAATTTAATATTTGCAAATATTTCTAATTTCTTGCTGATTCTTTTTTCCCAACATATTAAAAAAAAATTCAAGGTAATCAAATGAAAGGAGGGGTTTTAGCTATTTCCTATGCGCACTTCACTGTGGCACTACAACACGACAGTCATCTAATTGGCGACAATTATTAAATATTCTTAACATGTCACCAGAAGTCTATTTTTGTTGACAAGGACTAGAAAAGTGAAAATTGTTTCCCATCGTGTTGCATTCACGTCCATGTCGTCATTCACAATATGGGCGATTAGCTGCTCTGTCTTTCTAACAGCTGAATTAAAATTTCGCAAAGTAGACTTCCAGTGTAAAAGAGGTCTTAGTAACGAGTGCCAGCTTTTTTAATAACAATTATTATACATATTTTACAAAAGGCCATATCGCCATCTAAAATGCAAAATGGCGTGTCATCATTCTCACAAAGTTTAGATGAGAAGTCAAAAGCGTTATGAATTGGCAACTAATTGGAATATTGGTACTAAATTTTCAAGTCTAAATTAAGACCAAACGGTTTTATTTTAATTTTTTATTCAATTTATTTTACTTCAAAATTTATGTTACTTCAATGTTCCAGGCAGTTGCCATTTTATAACGTTTTCACTTTTTTAGAGTGATGACACGGTATTTTGCGTTTTAGGTAACGATATATTATAAGAAATATATTATAATTTTTATAAATTTTCAAACAAAAATAATTAGTAAAAGTTTTAATTGAAAAATTAAGCGCCAAGAATAAATCTCACACAATACAAGTGATTTCTTACGTGTGCGACATTAAACACAACAACGACAGCGGGCTACAGACTACAACTTGTCAAAAATAGAATACAGGTGCGAATAGGAGAATGATTATTTTTACTACTACAGACAACACGGCTACGGGTTGTTGTCCATGCTAATTTTGTGGTTGTAGCCAAATTAATATAAATAAATTCAATTACTTTATATCGTTTTATTATACAAAAAGAAACAACAAACTACATTTCCAAGCTAATGAAATGATTACTTGTCATATACTGTATACTTTAAATATATTTTATTGGCATAACACTATTTAATAGACTTAAATATATGAAAGCGGCTACACGGGCGTTTGAAAAGAATTCTACTACAAACAACAACTCATGGTTATTGATTTAGTGGTGTCGTTTTCAAAATAATTAAGTAGCTGCTACGACGATTGTAGCCAACGAATTTTGCAGTCGGTGTTCATGTAGCCCGCTGTCGTTGTTGTGTTTAATGCTTTACTCGACACGAATCTATTTGATTATCTGAGACATATCAGATAAATATAAAATGGATATTATAATAAAATTAACTATTTCAGTAAATTCAAAGAATAAAAACGAATATTATAACACGCTTACATACCATTTTCAATCGATTCGAAACATTAGACAGTAACATATTTAATAGCCGACTATGAAGTCTCCACACTTGGCAGCTTTAGCAAGAAGCAAACAAACAGCAGGAAAGTTAGTATTAACTGGAAAATGTTGGCTAACAAAAATTGAGCCATTTTTAAGATAATTTTTTAAAAGACAACTTTTATTTTGCAAAGAGGGGGGTCTCCTTGTGAAATTCTTAATTTTACCTTATGTTTCGTAAAATGCAAAAAAGCTTCTTCATTTCTAAGTAAGATTTATTTTATATCCAAAAGCTAAAGCCTCCGATCAATATAAGGATCGTTTTTGTCTCCTTTTTTTACTATTTTTAGTTAAGAAAATTCATTCAATTTTATCATGTAAGAACCTCTCCTAAAGAGAACATTCAATGAGATCAAATCATGGAGAGAACTAAATATCAAATTTTCAATTCTTTTCTTTCAATAAATTTCCAATATTTATTTCAGTTAAATTATTTGCGCAAATCTTTGATCCGTTGGCGTAGTCATTAGTGTGAAGTACAACCGTATCCGATTTTTTTTTATATGAGCCTGTTGAAGTAAAAAAATCTATTCTTAGCAAATTTATTCGTTTGCTGTTGTTTGTTAAAAAATTAATGCCTTGATATATAATATTTAATAAGAATTTTATATCTTCTAATAATGATTTTCCTTTGAATACCCCCGGCAGTTCTTTGCAATAGAAATCAGAGCTGCTGGTCTCTGATTGTACAATGAAGATGGCGCTTTGCAACATGCTTAAGCATGTAGACAGCAGTGCCAGAATAATTAATATTTATGAAAAGCATCTGGCAGTGCTGTAAACAGAAGATGTTAAATAAAATTAGTTTTAAAGAATAACACCCTTGTGCCTTGATTATCATTTTCTTACACCGAATTCATATTTATAGGCCTATAATGTGCCTTTTTAGCAACTACCGAACACTGTCAAGCAATAAACACTGCAAAATAGTGTTTTCCAACACTACGCTTGAGTTATGTCTTTGCTTTTTGACCATTGAAACTGCTAAGAAAATACGACGGCGAAACTAAGCAGGGAAATATACCAACGGGACGGGACAACACAGAACGGCAACAGAAAGTAAAGACTCAAAGTCCTTGACACAGAACACAGCATAAGAGTAAAACCGATCACTTGATTCGTTGCAGAACTGAAAGTGAATACCTCTACTGCCTGAAGACTTTACGGCTTCAGTTCTTAGTTAGTTAGATCAAAGTTTTTATTTAAATTGTGTTGATATATAATTGATCTGAAATGTGATTCTTTGGCTTTAGTAGTGTTTTAAAAAGTACAATAAATTCTGTGTGTGTGTGTGTGCAAACAACTTCAGCTCCATAATATTAATAAAAATATTTATATGTGAGTATTTTATTGAACTTTTTTATTTCACTGTCCAAAATGTGTTCAATCCAGCTAAATATTGATTTAAATTTGCTAGAAAAAACTTTCACTAGTGACTAGAGAGTTGGCTCCAACTCGGTCAAACACTCATTTTTCCAAAAACTTGTTTGTGATCAAGCTAGAGTTGAATTTCATCAAACTCTTATATTTGCCAAAAACTAGAGTTGGGTCCAACTCGATCAAACGCTCATTTTTCCCAAAAACCTCTGATCAAGTCCATTTAAATTACCTGGGTTTGATCAAAGGTTTTTGGCAAAAATGAGCGTTTGGTGATTTGATTCTACCAAAAACATTTGGTCAAATCAGAGCTTTAAATTACTTTGGCATGACCAGAGGTTTTTGCCAAAAATATGCGTTCGATGAAGTTGGGCCCAACTCTACTAGTGACATAAGAATGTTGAATCAATTGTTATAAATAATTTACTTTGGGAACAATTGTTTTTTTGAAAATGTTGCACGAAGGAAACCACCACACAAATTTCCAGCCATTCCTATCGCTTGTATCATGTTGAAAGGGACACACTTGGCAAATATTTGGCCACAAAAGCGTAGCCGCTATTCACTTAAAAATATATTGATTAATTCGACTGATATAGATAATATTGATCGGTTTGGTCTCACAGGTCAGTTAGGGACAACTCTGACCACTCGCCATTGCACACTGTTATTTATTTTTCATCTTATATAGTACAACAACACCAACGACAAATGCTTCATAATTGCAGCCACCTTCCCAAGAGTAAATTTTTCAGATTATCTAGTTTAAGATATGGAGTTTTTACGTAAAACAGTTTCACACATAAATAATAGATAGTGAGTGTCGTAGAATACAACATTTTTGAAGACTCTTTACCTAAACGAATAATAGTCTGAATTAAAATAAATATGTGGTTACACATTTCTGGGCAAATTTTTTTCCAATGCCCTAACGTACTTAATTATATATATATATATATATATATATATATATATATATATGTACAGAAGCAAAATAGTATATTGAATTCAACTGCGTTTTCTTGCCGTTGTATTTGATACGCTGTTCATATGGTTGAAGCAGATTTTACTCTCCAAAATATGAGTAACGACAATTTTATATGAGATCGACCATGGGTCCCATTCGATTTTTCTACTTTATATATATATATATATATATATATATATATGGAGACATAAAAATATCCGGCTACCTTAAGGCATAAATATTTGCCGGCTGTTTTGATTTATCAATTTCAGTTGGCTGTCAATGAATCACTGTTATTAGCTTCCATTATATATGGTTGCCTACAGTAGCATTCGGCTATTCTTTGCTAGAGGTAAATTTCTTTTTTTGCACAACTCCATGTAACAAAAACACTTGCATTTATTTAGGGGAATAGTTATAAATGTTTAGGGTGGGCAGATACGACCACTGTATATCGTTTCCTACAGTAGCTTTTGGTTATCCTTTGCTGGAAGTAAATTTTTTTCGTTATACAAGTCCATGTCACGAAAATACTTGCATTTATTTAGGAGAATAATTATAGATGTTTAGAGTGGGCAGATACGACCACTGTACATCGTTTCCTACAGTAGCTTTTGGTTATCCTTTGCTGGAAGTAAATTTTTTTCGTTATACAAGTCCATGTCACGAAAACACTTGCATTTATTTAGGAGAATAATTATAGATGTTTAGAGTGGGCAGATACCACCATTGTATATCATTTTGCTGTAACAAGTAAGACATTTCCAGTTGTCTTTCTCTAAAGAAACTAGTGCGATGTGTCCATTTCTTTTAACCACTCGTTATTAATTGTTGCACAATTCATGCACTTTGAAAACAATTTGATATATTGTTTAAGACTACTTTATTTTTATTTCATCACTCCCAACAAGTAGTTTGACTTACAATATACAGAAAAAAAATTAGTAGATCACACAACTATTTTACCAAAAAAATCAATTGCAAACGTTAACAAAAAAACGAAGCCCCTTTCAAAGCAAGCAGAAATTGAAAAGATGAAGAAATAAATCAGAAGGCTTTATAAAAACCCTGATGCCTTTAAAACGACATCTTTTTCCATCTGCATGTGTGATCCTTGCAACGTTTTGTTCCGCTTACAGTACATTGAAAAGGCAAATATGTACATAAAGAATTTACTTCTTCTTGGGCTTAAGCATGTTGTAGGCGATGATCAAGCCAATAACAGCATAAGTGGCCTTGCCGACCTAAAAAAAAATATGGCAAAAAAGGAAATTTTTCATAATATTCTATGCAATTGATTGAATAACACATTTTGTGTATAACAACTTACATTGGCACGTCCGGCAGTTGTTGAGCCATTGAAGATTTTAGACAAGCCAGTTAATTTTTCAGCTTCACCGGCCATTGTTGATGATATTCTGCACAAGCAAAGAAATATAAATTGTTTAATAGTTTAATTAAACAAGATTTATTAACAATAAAATCTTACTTTCGCTTGCAGTGTGCGAAATATAATTTTCTTCTATATTTGATTAAAAATAAATGTCAAAGTGTTGAGGTTAGGTTTTGTTATGTAAAAATTTTGTGTTGTCAAATACAGTGCTGCAAGTGCAGCGTTTATTTTTTCTTTCAATATAAAATTCAGCTGGTTCTCTAAAGTGTTTGAAAGACTATTGAATAAGAATCTATATGATATATAAATTTAAGAAAACAGTACAAAAATGAAAAGCACATATTTATGGTTTTCCATAACAGCCGGCCCATTTGTGTACATACCGGAAGTATCTGTCAAATAATTGTAATCTTAGGATATGCACATATTATTTGTCTAGGCGGAGTGGTTAAAAGGATATAGACATTGTGAAAACGCTTGCTGCCAACTTCGTGTACAAATGCTTGTTGGCTTGAAACATTCAGGCTTGTTAACTCGTCAAGCATTCGGTTTTCGTTTAGTCTTGTAGTGTTTTTTTTTTTTATATATGTAGAACAATAAATATTTTTATTTAATACATTTTAATATCAAGTAATTAATATTATAATTTTATTTGACTATTATGTAGGCGTTAGGAATAAACGAACAAAACTTAGGCATATGTAAAATATTTTCTAAATTAATAGACAAAAAATGTATATAAAAGAAGTCATGAATTATTATTCAGACTTAATTATCATACCAGCAGAATTATAATAAGTATTCTGAATATTCCACTCTTAATAAAAACAACTCGTCTTTAATACGAATGAAAAATAATTTTTCAAATTCGCGGCTTTGAATTTCAGCCTAAATAATAGCTTTTGATTTAATTTTTAAAATTTATTTTGCTGCCTATTAAACTCGGGGTCAATTTTTATATGGAATCATTTTATTCGTTCATTTCTATTTGCCTACGAAATACCTTGATAATCGAATAAAATTATAAAAATTTCATATAAAAAATTATCGCTTCCTTCTTGTCTTAGTACTGAAGCCTTCAAGCTCGAATAATTATATATAAAGTATTGAAATACACATTTAAAAGATTAATATTTTATTGATTATTTTTATGTTGCGATAAATTCTGTTACTTTTCCTAATGAAAATATAATAATTATGAAAAGTTGCTTGTGCTTGATGCACTACTACATGACGTGCAGCAACTGTGACATCAAGCACACTAAAAATCTTATACCGTATTCGGACATGCATTTTTAATTGAGTCAATTTAATTTTAATTGCTCAATTTAATCTAGTGTTTACACATACTCAATTCAGCTGACTTAATTAACATTTGACAGCTGAAAAAAAACCTTGTTTTTATTTGTTCGTGAATATTCGTGTTTGTAAATTTTAAAAATGGATGCAAATTTTGGTTTAAAAGAAATTTTACTTTCCTATAATAGAAATATGGAGCTCTTGGAGTCATTGCGATCTATTTTTGATTCAATATTATCACTGCTTAGAAAAAAAGAGAACTTGGCAATTTTATAGAGTTTGAGAAAGCATCAGTTATTGCTCGTTTCATTATTCCTTCTTCACCAGCCATTTCGTTTTTGTTTATTTATTCAGTGTGTTTTAAAAATCAGTTTGCTCTGCTTATATGTCTGTATATTATTTGAAGTTTGGCTCGCGATTATAGGAAATTTTTCTGCTCAGTGGACACAGTTCTTAATGAACGCACTTATGACCAGGGCTGCAATTCGAGTTTTACGCAATTAGTAAGACAATTAACTACTGATTGCTAAATTTACTCAATTGACTTGTCAATTAAGGCCTTAATTGAGCAAAATGCCCTAATTGCGCAATTAAGGAGTATGTCTGAACACGGTATTACTGTTTTGATGTTCTATTAAGCATAGTCGGTGTCACACATACTAAACAATTTTCACTTCTACTTTTGTTAAGCTGATTATGCATCTTAATAGTGTCAAAACCATTTAAGGGATAATTTCGCCATGTTGGCTTAAAGGAAACTCTATTATTCTACTAGGAAAATAGTTTTCTATGATTTAAATTAAATTTCTACTTGAAAATAAATTGCTCGATGTTTACAATATCAAAAGACTATTATGATCAGATGTCAACAGAAAAGTAACTAAAAAGAAAGTTGGCACCACTGAAATCTCTCTTTGAAGCAGAGGGCTGCCAGCTGTTAACAATGATTATTGCTTAACAGCTGTTTCGTGGTGAATTGTTAAGTCGAACTGCACTACCGCGGCAGCTAACAGCTTTCATTGCTGTTAAACGAGTAGCAAAGTTTGAGGATAATGGTAATAGATGCTTAAAATATTACCAGACGGCGTGCTACGAATATCCGTTAGTAAATGTAACGACTGCAACAAAATTCTTTAATAACAACAAATGAAAACTGTTATAATAAACATTTCTTAGAACTGAAGGTAACGAATTAAATAAAAATTTTTTAATATAAAACTGAAAGGCAAAAGAATGAAGTTGACAAAACACAAATGAAATTAGGTGAAGCAAATTACGGTATTAATTGTTATTGTGATTTAAAATATTTCTGCGGTGGTATTACATCTGTTGAAAAGCGTTCAGGGCTTGTTGAGATCTTCAGTTTTTTTCAATGGTAATAATTTTGAGTTAAATTATTTATCATAGTGATAATGCAGTTTAAGCGAGTGTATTCAGTTTCGAGAAAAAAATTTATTTTTTTTAAATTAATTGGCAGGTGAAATTACCGCCTTTAGGTCCACTGTGCACATGACTAAATCAGCCAGGGAGTGCTATAATGCGGCTTTCGATATCGATTGAAATTTGTAGGTAAATTGATTTGAAATTTTGGTAAATTTTGAATGCGGCAATTTTGCCCCCGATAACAGTGGGCGTTTTTGCTTACCAAATTCGACAGTGTAATAGATTCAAATCTCTTACAAATTGTCGCATTTGAAGGCGTTGAACGCCAACTGTAATTAGGCTGAATGTCTGAAAATTCGGTTTATAAAAAAACCCGCTTAGTTTTCAAATGCAACCCTGTCTTGTGTTGCGGTTTATTGCAGAGAGTGATCGGTCCTTCATATTCTACACAAAGTTGCCAGATGAAAACAAACTCTTCATAATATTTTTTAATAAAACATTTTTATATTTTATTTTGCCATATAGTGGAGTGTATATATATTTTGTTTTGATCATTTATAAGGTGTTCATATCATTTCTTCTTCTTGTTCTTCTTTTCTATATATTTAAGAGATTTTTAATATACAGAATATGCATTTCAGAAGTGCATAAAATATTTTTATTTGAATTTAGATTATAAACGCTTAAGTACTAAACGAGTTTGCTAGTTAAAGCTAAAAAGTAAATTTAATTAATTTTTTATTTATATAAACATTAATTTCGCCTTCTCTAAATTCTTAATAATTCTTATAAAGTTTATAAACATTTAAAAAGATCGGGGGTATTTTAGTTTGTTTTACAGATTTAATTATTTACAGTTTAAATTAAATGCACTGGTTGAAAAAATTTTAAAGATAATAATAAATAAAATAATAAACTAAAATCACAATTAGCTGTTGGAAAAAAAAATAAGATTTTAAAATTTATTTTCAAAGTGTGTGAAAATTATTTTGGAAAAATTTATTATGCTGGTTTTGAAATGTGTGGGGAAATTTTTCGTTGTTAATTTTGTGCTGAATTGGAAAAGTTATTTATTTTTACAAAATGTGCTCGATTTAATTTTGCTGTTATTTATTTATATATTTTTTATTAAGAATAAAATAAACTTGGAATTGTTAAAAAAAAAGAATTATTAAAACTAAATATATTCAAGCATTTCTCTATATCTTTTTGATGAAATTTTATTCGAAAAAAATGTTAACCGGTTGTTTTTGTTGAAATTTAAAATATTTACTTCTCTCAAACACGCTGTTTTTTCTATTATTTTTAACGCAAAACAAAAATTTTTCCCCGACAAAATTGTAAAATACATCGGGGAAGAAGTATGGCAGTATTCTTCTGCACCGCTTTCGAGCTGCCAGATGTTTGTTTGCATCACAAATTCATAAGAGATTTTTATGTCGTTTAATATTTTCACTCTGCATTTTGTTGAAGTCTTTTTAATTAATTGAAATACATAAAAACCGTTTTTTTGTTGTTTTTCATTCGCCAGCAAAATTAATTTTTATTGACATGAAAAATCAAGTGTGTCCCAGAGTTCTTTACATTCATTTTCGCCAGCACATCAATCGATTGCAATTAAGTTTTGATTGTTTCAACAGGGTGGCCTCACCCTGTTGTCCAAGATAAGATTCTTCGTAGAACAAGAGATGCCAGTGTTGTCCACTCGGACTCAGAGCTAAAAACTTTAACACGGAATATACATATTTTGGGACAAATTGTGACAGGATAATTTATTGTTCTTAATAAACTATGGAAGTTCGTCAAAAATTTTCAATTTGCATGAACAGCAACGCGTCACTGCACCAGTGAAAAGAGAAATTCGGGGTTTTCGGAGGATGCCACAGCTCTCGCCGAATTTCAGTCTTGTAAAGAAAACAGCAACACATTATTTCCGTGTTCAAAAAACTTAAATTGAATTGCAAAGAGGTGGATATATGCCGCCACTAAATTTAGTCAATGATCTGCAGTGTTGCCAGCTCTGAAAATCATACATTAAAAATCCCAGCAACTAAATATTTTTGTGCGACAAAAGCAAGGAAATAATTTCCTTGATGAACGCATCTGAAAAGGATACGCAAAAAAGGCCTGAAGCTGGAAATTGAATGTTTTGCAAACGGCTTAATTTAGACTCTCCCGCTCAATTCGAATTCCTGAAATCAAGCCTGAAATCTCTGTTTCAAAAGGTTTACAATAGAACGTCTATAAATAAATTTCATCTGTTCTCTACATTTTCTCTTTTGATCATTTTAATGTCTTTGATGGGATCTTCATCGGTATCATCGCAGATATCGATCTCTTCTTTATCACAATCATCGTCATCGTTCTCATCCTCATGATCGGCCATAAGATCGTCGTCGTGTTCATTATTAAAGCGGGTAGAAAGTGGGATAGCTGCTGGGTGCTGTTGTTGATGCTGCTGCTGGTGCTGGTGCTGGTGCTGTTGTTGCTGGTGCTGATGATGGTGTTGGCTATTCAATTCTCTTTGATGTTGTTCTCTTTGGTACTCCTCTTGCCTTCGTCTGTGCAACTCTGCTGCCTCGGCCATCATCAGTTGATGTTGATGCTGTTGTTGTTGCTGCTGCTGCTGTTGTTGTTGCTGCTGATGTTGTTGATGCAATTGTTGCAGATGATGTAAATGCTGCTGCTGATTGTAGGGATGATGTTGCATGCCCGTGTGATGCGAATTGGTCATAATATCGTGGTTCATTGAAGGCACCCCACCCATTGCACTAACATGCGTCTGTCCTTTATGTTTGCCCTGATGATGGCTGCTGTTGTCGAAGAGTAGCCGCGAAATGGAAAACGAAGAGATCGGTGAATTGTGTGTACTGCCTGCTGAATACGAGGTGTTCGTATCATCTGAGGTGGGCGTTTCGCGATCACTGTCATCGGATTTTAGCACATCGGCCGCTTCTAATGATTTTTTATGCATTCCCAGCAGCCAAGGGGCAACCGATTCATCTTCTTTGGCCGATTTGATTATAGTTTCGGGCAGAGGCAACGAGTGTCTAACCATGGCGCCGTACAGGCCATATTCAGCCATTTTGGTGCTGTGGCCCCAACATTTTTCCGTTTTGCGCCATTTGGCTCGGCGATTTTGAAACCACACCTGTAAAGAAATGAAAAAAAAGAGTTCCCAGGATTAAACATATTTATTTTTATCAAAAAAGAAAAAAAAATTTATTTTCATGGGATAAGCATTCGGGGCATGGCCCCTACATATACTATTCCTGTTATCAGAACTAGAAAGGAGGGGTAGCGTTAAGAGGACGGATTAGAAAATACACAAATTTTACTTTTATTTCTTATATCCCCGGTGAATATTCTACTGCAGGTAAGGAAGAAAAAGGGCGCTGTATTTTGCTCTTCAAGACATGACAGTGTTGTATTCATCGCTGTTGTTAATGTTCAGCGACCAGTGCCATGCCTTCGTCATTGAGACTAGTCGGCAATAATTAGTACAATTCTGCAGGTCAGAAAAATTCGACACCACAATCAAGACTGAGAGCGGAGTCGACCGCGCGATTTAAGGCATCGCAGTCTTGTGTCCACTACCTCAGCCAACAGCCTTCAGACTATTTTTTGTGGTTCTCTGTCAAGACTCAAGTCTTGAAGGACAAGCCCACGGAGGTTGAGGCACTCAAGGCCTATACGAAGGAGTTTATTAGAGAGATACCGAACGATATGTTAGTGACAGTATAGAGTCCGATTTTGGACCCACTGCATGAACCATTTGACACGCAGTTGCGGTCAACATTTAAATGACATCATCTTCGAACATTCGGCAGAACGATTTCTAACGACTCAAATGAAGAATTCATAAGTTTTTGTAAATTTCATGCGTTATTTTTAAAATCAAATCCAAGAGCTCTTAAATAATTACCCTGTACTTGACATCGTCGTGTTAAAATAATGATTTAAAATGCTGAAGCAGATGAAGTGAAGAGTTCGTTTAACAACATTTTAACTCATTCATTTTCTATAAAATTTTTCGCTGGGATGTGCACTCATACAAACAAAAATGTATATCCGATTCTTTCTTCTAGTTAAGACAACTAAAACTTAAAACAATCAAAAATCGATTTTCATAGTTCGTCTTTTCCGTAACGTTATAAATTGTAAAAGAGTAATAAAAAGCTTTTCAAAGATTGTGCTGTTGGTTTTGCAGCAAATTCAGACCAATTTTTTTCAAGTTTTATATTAAGAACGTGGAAAAAAGTTTTATGTTTTGCATATCTACACAAAATTACCTTTCAAATAATATATGTTTCATCGATATTGAAGGACGATGAGATACTTAAAAGGGTACGAGAAAAATATGTGTCACGTTGTTACATGCAACATATTTTTGTTCGCACTAGATTTTCAAAATTATATTTATTCAAAAAGGAATTTGGGAAACGGTTAAATTGCCGCTAAATTTAAACGCATAAGTTTTGTTTTGTAGGCTTTTGACTTCTTCGAGTTTAAAAGTCGTGTTGGAGTCTGTTAAAACTCTCTTTTTTTTTATTTCAGAACTTCTATGACTTTTAAAGGAATCAACCGGTTCCTACCTGAAAAGCAGTGATTGCTGTAGTTGTTCTGGTCCTATGAAAAAGTATTTATTCAGATATATAATTCTGGATTGGAAAATGAGATATTTTCGATTTTTTATTTAAAATATCTCGCGAATGAATTAACAGAATTCGTTGAAGTATAAAATTGATCAGATTTCAAATTGTTATAGATCTTTTGCGGTTAAAAGTAGCGCCAAGTCAATCGTTTCCCAAATTCTTTTTGCAATAAATATATTTTTGAAAAACTAGTGCAAACAAGAATACGTTGGATATAAAATCATGAACACATTTTTTTGTCATACGCTTTTAAGTATCCCATCGTCCATCAATATTGATGAAATATATATTATTTGGAAGGTCATTTCTTGTAGACATGCAGAACATAAAATTTTTACAATATCCTAAGAACGAATCTAGAGATCTTGAGCCGGCGGTCGGCATGGTTTTTAAATGTGTCAAGAGCTGATCAGCCTGTGGCAGCGATCGTTTCAAAGTTATTTATAAAAAAAAAACTCTTAAAAATATATTTTTAATTTGTAAGATTTCTTGGAATCTCCCGGCCCGAATTGGTTCCAGTTGGTTCGATTCGGCCAAGCCATTCGTAATTTATATTTACACACACACACAGACTCACATACTCATGCTCACATAACAATATAGAGGTAATGACAGCCTCCTCTCAGGACGAGTCAGTTAAGCTTTTCAGCAGCAGAATTCGATGAAATATAAAATTAATCGGATATATAATTTTGAATCTTTCTTAAAGAAACCACTTTTAAGCATTTTTTCAACCACCCATTATGTCGGTACATCTGCGGTAATAATACATTTCGAAAAGTCATCAATCCACAACAAAATTTCTGCACCTTCTCTTCACATTTCCAACAGTTGTTGATATGCTGGGCCGTGCAATCCCCGCGAAATTCAAAACTTAACCACATTTCTTGAACAGTCCTCGTATTTTGGTACATCTGCAATACTTTTCGCAACAGCATAATAAATTATTTAGCTGCACTTTCCATAATTAACTCACGCATTCAACTGGCAGTCAGTCGATGGTTAATCAACAAGCGGAGTTCAGTTTCAGCTTCAGTCTTCCAAAATAAATGCGAATCCGTTATGGAATTATTCTTCAAAAAAATCCAAACAATTAAAACAAAAACACCAACACGAAAAATATATTCCGTGTGTGTAAAAGGATATTTCAACACACATTTTTATGCATAAATATTTGCTCAATATTTGCACTAAAAATTTCATAATAAATACAAATAATACCCAAAATATTTTTACATTCTATTGTTGCTGTTGTTGTTGTTGTTGTTTTGGATGCATATTATGTTGTTGGGCTGCTCGCATGTATCTGTGTGCGTGCATGTGGCATTCGCATGCCTTGAAACATGAGCGTTTTATAATTTAATTAAAATTTTAAGCCGCAATAAAGCAACAGCAACAAAACAAATAAAACCGATGGCCAATACAAAACCTGAAAAAACAACAGCAACAACAACAACAAAAAAGAAGAGAAGATTTAAACAGGATATAAACCGCCAAATGCAGGATATATTTACACAAACAAATAAAATATGAACTTGTATGTGTGTGTGTGTGTGTGCGTGATGCCTTTTTCCACTGACCTTTTTGTGCCAAAACAAAATGAAATGAAATGAAAAATTAAAAAAAATGCCAAAAATATATGGACGAGCTCATTTTAAATAAATTCAGTTGTTTTAAACAAGATAAACTGTTTTTGTTTAAAGCGGATCAAATTTCATTTGTTTTGTTAAAAAAAAAAACAGAAAACCAAGTAAATCCTTCATGTTGTGTCTCGTGATAGTGACCGTATATCGCTACCCGTTTCCCATACGAAATATCCAATCGCCTGTCAAACGTATCGGCCTGCATTCCGGTGGTTTCCAGTTGAATTTAGTTTGTGACTGTCACAAATCCCATCCGTACAGGGAAAACGTGTCAAAATGTTGATTGTTCGGTGTAATTTTTTTTTCTTCAAGGCCAAGAAAATAAATTGAAAATATTTGGAAAAATCGGGAAAGTAATTGGTCTTAAGCGAGTTCTCAGATCTGGACATTCTACGTTGCTAAAAAGCTTCCCTGAGTAGTTCTGGAACGCTGTCATTATGAGTCTGTATATTTATGTGTGAGTGTGTCTGTGTGTGTGTGTGTATGTAAATATAAATTTCGAACCGGCTGGAACCGATTTTGACCGGTAGATTCCAAGAAATCTAAAAATATTTTTTAAGGGAGTTTTTTTTAAGAATAACTTTGAAACGATCGCTTCTACAGACTTATCAGCTCTTGACACATTTAAAAACCATGTCGATCGCCGGCTCAAAACCTGTAGATTCGTTCGTAGGATATTGTAAAAATTTTATGTTCTGCATGTCTACAAGAAATGACCTTCCAAATAATATATATTTCATCAATATTGATGGACGATGGGATACTTAAAAGCGTATGACAAAAAAATGTGTTCATGATTTTATATCCAACGTATTCTTGTTTGCACTAGTTTTTCAAAAATATATTTATTGAAAAAAGAATTTGGGAAACGATTGACTTGGCGCTACTTTTAACCGCAAAAGATCTATAACAATTTGAAATCTGATCAATTTCATACTTCAATGAATTCTGTTGATTCATTCGCGAGATATTTTAAATAAGAAACTCGAAAATATCTCATTTTCCAGTCCAGAATTATATATCTGAATAAATACTTTTTCATAGGACCAGAACAACTACAGCAATCACTGCTTTTCAGGTAGGAACCGATTGATTCCTTTAAAAGTCATAGAAGTTCTGAAATAAAAAAAAAGAGAGTTTTAACAGACTCCAACACGACTTTTAAACTCGAAGAAGTCAAAAGCCTACAAAACAAAACTTATGCGTTTAAATTTAGCGGCAATTTAACCGTTTCCCAAATTCCTTTTTGAATAAATATAATTTTGAAAATCTAGTGCGAACAAAAATATGTTGCATGTAACAACGTGACACATATTTTTCTCGTACCCTTTTAAGTATCTCATCGTCCTTCAATATCGATGAAACATATATTATTTGAAAGGTAATTTTGTGTAGATATGCAAAACATAAAACTTTTTTCCACGTTCTTAATATAAAACTTGAAAAAAATTGGTCTGAATTTGCTGCAAAACCAACAGCACAATCTTTGAAAAGCTTTTTATTACTCTTTTACAATTTATAACGTTACGGAAAAGACGAACTATGAAAATCGATTTTTGATTGTTTTAAGTTTTAGTTGTCTTAACTAGAAGAAAGAATCGGATATACATTTTTGTTTGTATGAGTGCACATCCCAGCGAAAAATTTTACAGAAAATGAATGAGTTAAAATGTTGTTAAACGAACTCTTCACTTCATCTGCTTCAGCATTTTAAATCATTATTTTAACACGGCGATGTCAAGTAGAGGGTAATTATTTAAGAGCTCTTGGATTTGATTTAAGAAATAGCGCATAAAATTTACAAAAACTTATGAATTCTTCATTTGAGTCGTTAGAAATCGTTCTGTTGAATGTTCGAAGATGATGTCATTTAAATGTTGACCGCAACTGCGTCTCAAATGGTTCATGCAGTGGGTCCAAAATCGGACTCTATACTGTCACTAACATATCGTTCGGTATCTCTCTAATAAACTCCTCCGTATAGGCCTTGAGTGCCTCAACCCCCGTGGGATTGTCCTTCAAAACACGAGTCTTGACAGAGAACCACAAAAAATAGTCTGAAGGCTGTTGGCTGAGGTAGTGGATACAAGACTGCGATGCCTTAAATCGCGCGGTCGACTCCGCTCTCAGTCATGGTTGTGGTGTCGAATTTTTCTGACCTGCAGAATTGTATTAATTATTGCCGACTAGTCTCAATGACGAAGGCATGGCACTGGTCGCTGAACATTAACAACAGAGATGAATACAACACTGTCATGTCTTGAAGAGCAAAATACAGCGCCCTTTTTCTTTCTTACCTGCAGTAGAATATTCAGCGGGGATATAAGAAATAATATTAAAATGTCTGTATTTTCTTACCCGCCCTCTTAACGCGTTCGCTTGTTTTCTACGGCTGCCACAAGACTCTTCATTTGTTGGGATCATCTCCCCTGAGTGCTGGTACAAGACAAACTCAGAGCGCACATTCTAGGCGGACAAATGACCGGTTCCACAAGTGAAATAAACTCCTTTAAACTTAATTTTTTTAGCTTAATTGCTCGAAAAGTATTTTGCATTCAGAAAGACTTGATAAATATTTCAAACTCCAGGGGATAGTCAACATCAGTTTTTTTCAATATGAATTTCTTGCTTGTCAACTTTTCTTTGTGATCCAAATCAGGAGGGAAAATCACCATCAATTTAAGTATTCATTTTATACAACAGAGCAGAGCAACTGTTTTCAAAAGCCACTACATTTTCATCATCAGAGTAGTCATGTGTGGTTTTATTTCTAACCACACATACGAGAACTGTATCACATCGAGAAGCTGCTGTTCAAAAATTTCGCCTCTCCGTTTTATTGAATTCAAATGTCAGTCAAGTCCAGGGGCCAATTTACCAAGTCAACTGCGGTTGTATTTATCACCAGGTTCTATTTGTAATAATTTTGTTATGAAAAAGGATACGAGAACAGTATCAAAGCGAAAAAAAAAAACTGTTAAGATATCTCGCCTCTCCGTTTTACTGATTTGACATGTCAGTCAAGTCCAGGGGCCAATTTGGCTCATTCGATATAGATCGAAATTTCAATACAATTCATATACGACTTACAATCGAGTGTTGCAATTCGCCCCCTGCTGGTTGTATTTTGGGGGAAAATATAATTAAAAAGAAATTGTACTCGAGTCCGTTTTTTAAACTCTGAAACTCAGGGGATCATTCGGGCTACAACTATGGTTTGGGAGAGCAAATAGCGACAGAAGAGAGAGAGGGAGAGAGAGGATGTTTGTGCTAATCTTTTAATAATTAAAAAAATTAAATAAAAATTCCCACAACAATTTAAGAAAATTTTGATTAGCAAACACCCGCTGGTTGGAAACTCTTAAGCCATTTCTTTTTGTTGCCAATTCCCCAAACTAATTACATTAAATTTAACTCAAACATGACATTAAACGGTCAATTTTCCATACACTATTTCTACATGTTTAAAGCGAGAGAGAGAGAAAAGAATAAATCCCTAAGGACCGCTTAATCTTGCGAAAGCGTAAAACTTTCGGCAAAAATATTCCCACAATTTCAAGTGTAAACGCGTGTCGGCAAAATTACTCCAGAGATTTGATATAATAAATCGAATTAACAACAAAACAAGCAACAGTACAAGCAGTTGTTTGTTGTTGTTGTTGTGTGTTTTGAAAATGATAATGATGAGAACCGGCCATCAGACAAGTTTGATTTGAGGGTGCGTTGTTGGTATTTGCATTTCTGCTGTTTAGTTTTTAATATAAAAAAGACAAGCAAACCAAATAAAAAAAGAAGTGCAAAACTTAATAAATTATTTCCACTAGAATTGGCAACACTTAACACCCTCGCTCTCTCTCTCTCCCCCTCTTTCTCTTTGTTTACAGTTTGTGCAACATTTAAAGTTTGAAATAATAAACGGTTGTAAAGAAAAGTTTTTTGTTTTGTTTTGTTTTTGTTGGTAGTTTTTAGGCCTGACAAGCGGCCAGCATTTTCTCCCCCTTTCCCAGGCTGCTGTTAACGCAAACTTGTTGTGTGTTAAAGTTTTTAATTTTTTTTTTTTTTTTTTTTAATGTTGCACACAATTTTGAACAAGTGCTGAAAAATGTAAATTTTTTTCTATTTCATAAAAAATATTTACACTTGACTTGACTTCATTTTATGATAACTTTTAAGCTTAACTGAGTTTTATTATTTCAGTTGTTGTATTTTTATTTAAATTCTTTTTTTTTTTTTAATTCCTTTCAGCCCCGTGTTTTGTTTTAAATGTTAATTACATAATTATGCAATTTCAGTGTTTAGTTTGTTTCTCTTTTCTTTTTTCCCTTTTTTTTCTGTTGTTAAACTGTGTAAAAAAATTAACAGCTCATTGTACAAATTAATGCAAATACCAGAGCAAATAATTAATGGTGGAATTGTGAAAAAAGCGTGCTCGAAAAAAAATAAAGAAAAGTGGGAAAGCAAAGCAACAATTATAATTACAATTATGTTATTATCCTGTTATGTTTTTCACAAGTAATTTCATTATGCAAATGACAGAGAGTTGCAAATCCTTTTTGCTTTGCCACACTTGGCAAATATTAAAAAGCATTTCGAAACGTTTTAAAAATGTATTAAGGAAATCTTCAAAATCTTGAAAAGTATCAAATTCGGCAAACAATTGGAATAATTGTTTTTTTTTTTAATTTTGAATTTTTAAGTTTTAAAATGTACAAACAGCGCCTCAATGTTGGCTGCTCATTTTAGAAACAATTTCTGTTAATGATTTGACTAGGAAATCTTGAGATTTTTATTGCCAAAAAGGAAATACATTTTAAAGCCTTCTATTTTCCACAAAACAAAT
Organism: Linnaemya vulpina; assembly: GCA_963675445.1. NCBI lineage: Eukaryota > Metazoa > Arthropoda > Insecta > Diptera > Tachinidae > Linnaemya > Linnaemya vulpina. The sequence continues at coordinate 71,158,581 of OY776280.1, read as the reverse complement.
TGCACACATCCTGGCGATTTTTAGCTTCATGTCGGCCTTCTTTAAAAGCGCTCGTGCGAGTACATGATTTAACTGATTCAGATATATTTTGTGAACAGTTGCTTAAGTATTATTGATGTACTTGAAATTTATGGTTTTTGTTTTTATTAAAAAGAAAAAAAAAAAACACCCTAAATATTTGCAAAACAACCTGTTAAATAAAACATTAAAAATTTACTCTATAGAAATGCAAAAATAATCCACAGAAAGTTGCGAGCCTTTAAGGAAATTTGTTACTCTGATTTCAACCACAAAAATAAAACAAAAAAAAAAAAAACAAAAATCAATTCAATTCTCTTTGCCAACAGAAAAAAATAATATGTTAAAAGTTTGCTATTGAAATGCTACTTAAGTTGCGCATAAATAAAACTCCTTTTCAATTACAAAAGGAAACTCTAACCACGAGTAGAATTGTGAAGAGGATTCTAGACCAAAATATTTTTTCCTCGTTTCCTTTTCCTTGAACCAACAAAATATTGAATTCTTTGCCCAAGATTGCTTAAGAGATGAGCACCAATTCTACCTACATAAAATCTAAACATACGGCAACTACAGTTGAGGGTGGCCAGATATAAATTTGGCGCTTTATTTAAAATGGCTGGACAAAACTCTACTTAAATTATAACATTTAAGGATTTATACAATTTATTAACAATTAAGGCTTCAAAATACAACTTTTAGCAGCGGCTCAAAGGGGATGAACTGCACTCTTTGTGCCGGAATTATAAAAAAGGAGGGACTAGTGTTGGGAAAACAGATAAGAAGAGACAGGGTCTGACAGAGTTGAAACCACTTCAATCTTTACTTGGCCGCTAATTTTTTTGTCTCACTACCAACAAAAATGGCCGTTAAAACCCGCTCTTTAAAACAAAATATATTCTTATATCTTATCTATATCTTTATTAAAAAATTAGGACTGTTTGTAGACAACAATTAAATTCAATTTTGAATTTATTGATAATTTTTCGAACAGTCTTTTTAATACAGAAAGTCTTTATAGAAGTCGGCCACAGTTTTAAATCTTCAACTTAGTCCGGGCTTATAAGGGGAAGTTTTGGCTGCTCCAATTCTTGTCAGTCTCCTTCTGAAGCTACGAAGCTGAATATTCCCACATTAAAATCAGCTTCTTAAAAGTTTCATTTACTTTTGCTTCCGAATTCTCGTATTTTTAATAGTTCTTTTTACTTAATTTTCAGCAAAAAAATTTACTTACTGCCTTAAAAAATTGTTATTTAATTTTCTTTAATTTTTATTAAAATGAGAATTGAAAAATTAATTCTTTTTCTTTTGAAATTTTCAAAATTATTCTTCGCAGCGAAGTAGATAATGAAAAGCAATTACAAATAATAATTACGAATGGAACAATGCAACAAAATTCCCGAGTACAAGAAGCTTCGTACCAAATGCCACTCCCCCTCCGCCACTCCTCTCTTTTACAAGCTGAAAAGATGAGCAGCAAAAACTCCCCTCTCTTTTACAAACTCAAAAGATGAGCAGCAGAAACTTCCTCGAGTTAAGTTCGATTTACAACAGCAGAGCAGAACAGCTGTTTTCAAAAGCCGCTACACATTCATCATCAGTACTCATGTGTAGTACCATAGATTTTATTTCAAAATTTCTTCTTTTTGAGTTGGATGATCAGAGTGTAAAAATTTAGAAGTGTTGACCTACTCGGCGATTTTCTGTAGTTGAAAAAAAATAAAAATTTTTCTTTAAAATTTGTGGGTTCAAGTGCCCAAAGCAGTTGAAATGTTAAAGGTGGGATAGGGTAGTTGTACTCCGGGTCAGAAAAATTGTTAAAGTTTTTGAAAGCTTTTCGAAGCAGATCAAGGACAGATGTGAATGACGACACTCGTGCTGGAGGACCCAACAACAAATGAAAATGTTTAAAGAAGTGAATGAGAGTTATAACGGAAAACTGTCGAATCAAACTACTTGAAAAGGGGAGAAAAGTAGAAATTTGGGAGTGTTTATTTCTTGAAAAAAAAAAATTAAAACTCTTATACTCCGAATAGATCCCGCAAATAAGTTAATTGAGAAAAAAGCGCTTTTAATTAAGAGCTCCATATGAAAACCTTCGAACCCCTGCCCACGATGTTCAGTCCCGATTTCAGGAACAAATCCCTTCAATCTGGCTACACTGCTTGCAACTTGAAGTATAAAAATAATCAACTAAATGTATGACTAAGAAACTATTCTCTTTTGGCGATAAAGAAACGCCATTATCAATTTAGTTATTCCACAGCAGAATAGCGGTTTTCAAAAGCCGCTACATTTTCATCATCACCACTCATGTATGTTTTAGGTTATCATCACTTATTGTGTTGAATGTGATAGCAATTTAGAGTGTGCAAATTTGAGGTTAGGAAGTAAATTGGCTGGCAAGTGATGAAATGTCAAAAACCGAGCTGCCATCCTTTGACATTTATTTAGTAAAGAGATGGGAAATTTCAGCCATGGAAGACTACACTCTTCAACAAAGAATTTCAACTGTGCAAATATATACTAACAAAGTAGTGAACATTTTACTGTATCACTTCGTTAAATTCGAGCAGTTTTTCCTTGCAATCAGGCTGCTTTTAAGAACGCTGAGCGTAATTTAATCAGAGTATATTCGAGGTTCATGACACTGTTGCTGACAACTGACCAAAACAATAAGCTCTTAATGGCCAGCCGTAGTGATGCAAATAAAGCGCTGTACAGCAAACTTTCTGATGAGAACATCAACTCGCCGTTCGCAGTAGTAGGGCTTCACCTGAGGCACTTTGCGCAGCATCTTGCTTAAAGATCTTCATCTTCATGCTTATACGAAATTCAAAACGTTTAAGAATTAAAGCCGGCCATACATTATTTGCGTGGAACGTTTGTGAATTGGCTGTTTTGGAAAACTGAACGAAAACAACGCATTTTTCAACAACATCATGATCAGTGATGAGGAGGTACCTTTTCAATTGGCATGGTTGGGTAAACAAACAAAATTCGCGGAAATGGGGCACACAAAATCCACCAACAGTCCTCCAAAAACCCTTAAATGCAAAGAAATTGACCGTATGGTACAGTTTGTGGCCACGTGGCATCACTGATACGTATTTTTTTTTAGAAAATGGGCAGCGCTAATAATCGATTTTTTGTGGCCAAAGGGGGCTGACACTCCCTTCAGTGACTTTTGGTTACAGCAAGACGTAATCACAAACCACAGTCTCGGCCCACTTAAATCATGAAAAATTTTCCGGCCCCGTGATCTCTTGATTTGGCAATTTGTCAATTAGCCGCCCCGTTCTTGGGATATAACGTCTTTGAACTATTTTCTTTGGGGTCGTTTGAAAGACCGGGTCTACGTGAATAGACTACAAACAACTGATGAGATAAGTGAAGCTTTGTTGCAAGATGCGGTTCTAAATGTTGTGACACTTGCCCGTCCTCAAGTTCTATTATTAAGTTCCATGTTTCTACTTCTCATTTATGTTAATAAGATTGAAGTTGTTAAGAAAAAAAATTATTTCTAAGCCAATTTAGTTCTTAACCTCAAATTTGCCCACGTTTCTTATGCAGTTACATATTATGAACTAGAATACGAGAATTGTAGCGAACTGATGGTAACCAACTTTAAGTCGCAGACCTCATATTCCATTATTAACTTCCATATTTCTATAGACTGTTTTTTATAGAGTGATACAACTTTGATTTCGCATCACTGCTTTATTTTACCACCCATTTAACAGCTGATAGTTGTTTTTTGTTTAGTTTGTTTTGACATTTCATTATCGAGCGACTTACGAAGTTTTTCCGTACCTCAATTAGCTGGCATTAATCCTGCTGATATGTGGTGCCAACAGGATGGAGCCACATGCCACACAGCGGGCGCTACAATTGATTTACCTAAGGAAACTTTTGATGAAAAATAATTTCGCGAAATGGCCCAATTGATTGGTCCCCATGATCGTATGATTTAACCCCATTTGATAATTTTCTTTGGGGTTATGTAAAGTCACTTGTGTACACAACAATTGAACAACTGGAAATCAACATTCGAAGAGTTATCGGCGAGATACGGCCGCAACTGCTGCTAAAATTTTGTGAAAATTGGTGTTCCATATTGCGCCTTGTACGCGCCAGCCGTAGCGGCCACATGGCCGAAATCATATTTAAACATCAATGTCATAGATTTTTCTATGCAATAGAGACCGTTTCATTGATATCAAAAATATATTGCTATCCTTTATTATGATTTAAACTTGTATCACTCTATGAAAAACACCCTATACTTCTCATTCATATCAATAAAACTGAAGTTGTTAAGAAAAAAAATTGTTTCTAAGCCAATTTAGTTCCCAACCACAAATTTGTCCACGTATTTTATGCAGATATTTGCTATGAACTAGAATACGAGAGTTCTAACGAACTGATGGTAACCAACTTTAAGTCGCAGAATATTTTATCATGTCTTAATATCTGAATTTTCTTGTTCTATCTCCAAATTCCATTTGCCAGCTCTTATTTTCGAGTGTATTAAATTGTAATTTAGTTGCTTGTTATTTTAAAGTCTGGCCACTCTGTATGAATTTGCAGTCCAGGTAAACTTTAATAAATTTGATCAAATAATTGTTTGAATTGTGTTAAAACGGCTTAACTTTTGTGTTCTAAAAGAAAAGTATTTATTTAAATTCATTAATAAAATGAAAACATAAATTTTCTCTTAACTTGAACTTGCACAGGCGCTGTTTTTGTCTTTTTTTCTTTATTTTAATATGTGTAAGCAGGAGTAGTTGTTGTTGTTGTTGTTGTTGTACGCACATCCATGCAAACTTGCACAAGTTTGTATGGATGTGGTTGTGTTTGTTTTGTTTGCCAAAAGACAGCCATGTTTTTCTCTTCTCTTCTCTTTTTTTATTTTATTTTTTTCTTCTTGTTTTGTTTTGTCTTTTGGCTTTCAATAGCCATGAAAAGAAGCTCGAGTTCTTCTTCTTCTTATCGCTTACATATTTATCCTTGAAATTTTTGCGTAAAAATGCAAAAAAGAAGGGAAGAAAACTTGTTAAAAATCAACACTCAAACCTTTTATTTACAAATTAATGGCTGAAAATGTGTATTTTTTTTCTTTTATTTTTTTTGCCAACTCTCGTGTAATTTTGTTTGAGAGTACGATTACGAACTGCTGACACATGAGCGAAGGAAAGATCACACAAACGAATAGGTTTTTGCTCTGTGCCTGGGGGGAGGGGGAAATGGGAAGAAGAAAAAAAAACTGTTCGTACTTCAAACAATTCAAAAATTTATTTGCTTTTATTAACTTAACATGCCGTGTGTGTGTGTGTGTGTAGATGTGGCTGTAAAATTGTTTTTGAAGGGGTTTTTTCGTCAACACGATGTTGCAGTTGTTGTTGTAGCTGCTGCTGCTGCTGCTGCTGCTTGCTGTATGTCATGCCATATTATCCTTTTATCAAATTTTGCAAAATAGAATTTTAATTGAAGTGTTTGATTTATGTACATTCAAATGTGTATGGGTGTGTGTGTGTGTGTGTGCATGTATGCATGTTTGTGCATGCATATGTAGATGTATGCCTGCACGAGTTGTTGCTGTTGTTGTTGTTGTTGTTACCGTTGTTATTGCCGTATATTGGCAATTGTTGGCAGTTAATTGAATTTTAATTTTATTTGTTTTTTCCTTCCAAACCTTCTCTCTCAGCACAGACACACACACACACACAAAGTACCACAGGGTTCGTTTACACATACGCGAAGGCGTTGCTAATTTTTAAAAGCACTCGTATTGAACTTGTTATGCAACCGCCATAATGTTGCACAAAAAAAAACAAACAAAAAAAAAATTCGGGAAAAAACAGAAACTGCAGTTGTCAACTGTGTCATTTGCCTTAATTGGGGTATGACGTTCAAAGCAATACGAAAATTGCCATAATGGCTGTTGTAATTGCCATCTGCATTTAAGAGTTATTGAGCCGCAACAGTTCGTTGAAAAGTTATTTCAAATTTGATTATTGAATTTGAAGTTAAGAAACGTGTAGGCTTTAATTAAAACACAAATTCTTTATGTTATTAAGAATTAAAGGTTTTTAAAGAATTAAGGAAAATTAAAAAAAAAAAAAAATTTTACCCAAAAGTGCTATTAACACGTGCTTTTTGTTCGCTTAATGTTTTAAACAATTGCGATTTATATTTTTTTACTTCAAAGTGAAAGCAGCCTTCACAAAGAAATCGTGTGTCGTCAAGATCCTTCTTAGAAATTAATCAAAGTAAAGCCGAATTTTAAAAGTTCAATTGTTTTATTTTGTAGTGAGAATTAAAAAAAAAAAATTCAAACAATAGAAATACTTTCCACTGAATCCCAGCAAAAGGGGATTTTTGCTTATTTTTAGTGCGAATGCCAGACAATAGTCTGGCATAAAGGAACTCTTTTTCCTGCTGCCAGGGTTTATTTTGCAAAGCGATGCGAATCGAAACCCAGTAACCGAATTCCCTGCGGAAGTACGTCATTAAAAAGCAAAAAAAAAGATATAAAAAAGTATAACGACTTACGGAATAACTACGCTGAAAAGCATTCTCGGACGTGCTGTTGGTGGAATCGAAAAGATATTCGTAAAAAATATCCGAACTCCCCGAGGAACTGCGCGTCACATTAAAAAGCAAAAAGAAAGGTATCACGTCTTACGGAATAGCTACGCTGAAAAGCATTCTCGGACGCGCTGTTCATGGAATCGAAAAGACATCCGTAAATAATATCTGGATTCCCCGAGGAACTACGTGTCGCATTAAAAAGCAAAATTAAATTATAACGTCTTATGGAATAGCTATGCTGAAGAGCATTCTGCGACGTGCTGTTGATAGAATCGAAAAGACATCCATAGATAATATTCGAATTCCCCGAGGAACTACGTGTCGCAGTAAAGAGCAAAAAGAAAGGTATCACGTCTTACGGAATAGCTACGCTGAAGAGCACTCTGGAACGCGCAATTAATGGATATGATATCCAGCGAGGATCCAGCTATTTCAGAGAGTGAAGTTTTTCTTTAATTTTCCTTTATGAAGTGGAACAGTACGAATGAAAATCATGGGATGCTGAAGCAGGTTGGCAAGCCAGAGTTGGATATCTTTCGCCTACGACGCTGAATCTACCTGGATTTTAATTTTTTATGCGTTGAAAAGAAAGATCGTACAGTCATCAGCCATATCACAGAGTTCGATTCCATTCGGAAACGTAATTTTTTTCCTATTTTGGATCCTGAGGAAACGAAAAAAAAAAAAAAATATTGTGGGAATGAAATCGTTATTCTTATCAAGGACGGGATTGATTGGCTAAAGAAACTAAAAAAATATATCATTCCGAGAAGGTCTCATGTGGCATATTAGAACGGCCTAGAGGTATACCGAATCTGGCTATTTCTCGGCAAATGTGGTGATTTAGCAGAAGGTGTTACCCGCGATTGCACAGGCAGTTGCTTTAATAAATGAAACACGAATCGAGATAACAAACTCATCAGATATATAATTTTAGAGTTGTTAAAAATAAATCAATTGTCTTTAATTTTTTCGTTCTCGGCGTTTCACGAACGGATTAACCGCTTTTGACCCGGTTCACAGGGATCGTCTGGGTTTTTCAATTTCAAGAGTTGGTTAATTTACGAAATTTATTGTTGCATCAAAATTATTTAAAGTTTTTAAAAATGTGTGGCCAATTTTAAAGTCTACCGCTTGGAATCGGCTGAAATACACACGAACTCTGAACTTGGAAACGATCTTCAGAACGTTACCAGCTTGTTTTGATTCGTTTCGACCGCTCAAAAGCTGCAAGTGGGTCATATATTTCGGATATAGTGATGGGCTTCCAGAATTAGTCAGGAAAGCTTTATAGGACCTTAACACGTGGAGATCAGGGATCAAATCACGGCAATCGATATCGATCGAAATCTCAATTGAAATTCTATTGAAATTTCGATCGATATCGATTGCGGTAACTTGGCCCCAGAACTCGATTGTTTCAAATCGGGGAAAAAACAACAACTTCACGAGATTTGCAAGTTTAAAATCCCACTAGGAAATAACTAACAAAAAAAATATTTTTTCGGGGATCAGTAATTCGATAATAAATTTCAATAGAATTTAAATCGATAGAATTATCGATTTAAATTCTATTGAAATTTCGATCGCTATCGAATGCCTTAACTTGGGCCCTGGTGAGAGCTCGACTGGCGCCTGATCGACGATCTTTGAAAATTTAAAATCCCACATGTAGCGGGAGTTTTTTATAGAGTGATACAACTTTGAGTTGGCATCACTGCTTTATTTGACCACCCATTTAACAGCTGATAGTTGCTTTTTGTTTAGTTTGCTTTGATATTTCATTATGGATCGACTTACACCAGAGCAACGCGTGCAAATTGTGGAAATTTTTAATCAAAATAATAGTTCTGTTCGTCAAACTTAGCGTGCACTTCGTCCATTCAAAATTTTATTTTCCGATGAAGCCCATTTTACGAATGGGTACGTAAATGAACAGAATTGTCGCATTTGAAGTGAGGAGAATCCACAAGCTTTTGTCGAAACACCATTCTATCCACAGAAAATTACTGTTTAGTGCGCTTCATGGGCGGGCGGAGTCATTGGCCCATATGTCTTCAAAGAGGATGATGGTCAGAATGTTACTGACAATGGTGAACGGTATGGGAACATGATTCGAAGTTTTTTCGTACCTCAATTAGCTGGCATTAATCCTGCTGATATGTGGTGCCAACAGGACGGAGCGACATGCCACACAACGGACGCTACAATTGATTTACTCTAGGAAATTTTTGACGAAAAAATAATTTCACGAAATGGCCCAATTAATTGGCCCCCATGATCGTATGATTTAACCCCATTGGATTACTTTCATTGGGGGTTATGTAAAGTCACTTGCGTACGTCGATAAACCACAAACAATTGAACACCTGGAAATCAACATTCGTAGAGTTATCGGCGAGATACGGCCGCAAATGCTGCTAAAATTTTGTGAAAATTGGTATTCCAGATTGCACCTTGTACGCGCCAGCCGTGGCGGCCACAGGCCCAAAATCATATTTAAACATTAATGTCATAAAATTGTCTATCTAACAAAGACCGTTTCATTAATATCAAATATATATTACTATGTTTTATTATGATTTAAACTTGTATCACTCTATGAAAAAGACCCGATAAATAATTAACAAAAAAATATTTTTTTAATTGAAAATAATGAAAACGGCAACACGGATCACTGATCTTTAATTAGGCATGCAGTAGAAGTAGTTGGTTCCGTCTATTAAACCCTGATTCATAACAATTATATTTTACCAACTTATTTGGCGAATGGACACAACATGTGTGACAGTCCGTGGGTGATGTGGCCACATGCCCAGCTTTTATGGCCAGACATTTATGACCGGCATCATTGTAGTGGTCATGTCTTGTCTTGTCGTTTTCTGGGCCAGCAGCGAATAAGATTTTATTTTATTTCTTGTTTTTTTTTTTGTTTTGAGTTTTTTGATTTTTAATAGCACTTTTGCTTTGTTGTCAAGTTTTTATTATCTAAATCCAAACTTTTATATTCAATTCCATTTAATGGCCACTGCAATCTCTAAATTTCTACAATTCTCTATTTATTGCTGCTGCCTGTGCTCAGGACTTGAGCGTTTCCAACTGCACTCTTTAATGGAATAGCAAATGAAAGTCAATTTAATGTGGGGAACGTAAGAAAGAAAAAAACATCAGCAATAAATTGTCTGCCTAAAGCAACCCAAGACTTTGGAATAGCAACGGAGTTGCTGTTTGTTTGTCTATTTTATTTATTTATTTTTTTTTCTAAATAATAAATTTCAACTGCTGAAATTTATCACCCACATACCTGAATACGGTCTTCGGCCAGGCCAGTTTTCATTGACAGCAATTCTCGTGCACTGACATCCGGATAGTGGGCATCTTTAAATGCTTTCTCCAGCTCTTCCAATTGATTGCTCGTAAATATCGTACGGCCATGACGACGTTTATTTTTCTTTTTACTACCGCCTGCCGGACCCAGCAGTACACCATCTGGCCCCGCACCAGGATGATGGCCGAGCAGGCCATTTGCTGCTGCACTGGCTGAGCCATTCAGAAAGGCCTCATGATGAGCTGAGGGATGCTGGTGGGCAGCATGATGATGAGCCGCCGCAGCAGCTGCAGCATGATGGGCAGCAGCCATTGGATGGGCATGAGGATGGCTATGGGCATGGGCATGATGTGCTGCTGCCGCAGCTGCTGCATGGTGGGCCAAAGCGGCTGCTGCATGTTCGGCTGGTGACAGTGTGGGCCGGCTGGTGGGTGTACTGGGCTGATGATTTGCCACATTGTTTGCATTTGGCGTTGTTGTATTTGAATTTGATGAGTTATTCTGGCTACTCGTTGACGTCGAGCTGGACTTGCTGGGCGAGTTTTCATCTACGTTGTTGCTATTTTGAGATCCTGCATAATCATTGTTGCCACGTGACGACGCTTGATCTGCAAAAAGCACAAACACACGACAAAATCCTATTTAACGATGATTTCATTTTAAATTCTATTTATTCTTAATTTAACAGTAATTTTTAACAGCCTTAAAATGTTTACTCCAGATAATTCCATTTAACCCTTTTTAAATATTTTCCTATTGTGAGTTTTATAGCAAAAAAAAAAAAATAAATAAATAAAATAAAAGAAGGTCCTCTTGACATTCAAAATAATCTCAACTTATCAATCTCTTGTTCAATATGCTGGAAAAATTTGTGAAAATCAAAATCTTATTTTTGAAACCCACATCCTTTCAGATGTTTGCCACAATGGAAACTGCATACAATTTTAGCTTCACAAAAAAAAAAATTATAAAAAAAATAAATAAAAAAAAAATTATCTTGAGGTATTTATTGTTAACAGGGATTTCGGTTACAAGGAAATCGGTTTAAGTCTGCTCTTTTCTTTTCATGTCCCTTCACAATTTTGTTCCCTGTTTTTTTTCTTCTCTCAATGTTTTTCTTGTAAAATAGCGTACATGTGTTTTGTATGAAACGTGCCAGGATTTATTTGCTCCTTTTCATCTTTTAACAGTTCGTACAATTTCATTTTTATTGTCATGGGTGCGGTATATTGTGACAGTTTTAAATGCTGCTGAAAGGTGGAAAAATTATTTCACTATACGAGTTTCAATGTGTGGAAAAATGTGTTTATGTGTGTGTGTGTGTGTGCGATCATTGTAAATGAATCCTATCAGGAAATGAATGTATTTATTAGTAAAAGTGAATTGTTAAAAATGTTGTGAAACATCTTTAAGAATTAGGCCATTGTTAAGGCAATTATGAGTATAAAGAGCGTGAAATTAAAGGGGCGTTTTCTCAATGGGTGTGTTATTGTGATCTCTGCGTACAGACTTTACAGACTTATTTCAAAAATATTTGCCAGAAGAGCTCTTAGATTAGTCTTACCATAGCGGTTTCTTTAAAATGAATATATTAAAAAAAAGTGTGTTATATCATTATATAACACACTTTTATATCATTATAACCAATTACCTAAGCTAGTTGTTGTTTTGTTATCCCTTTTTCACCCACATTATAAAGTCGAACCACTAACAAAAAGCATAAATTATCAAAGGTCTTAACTGGCAGAAATGCACAATCCATATTTTATCGAAATCGATTGGGTAGTTCAAAATATTTAAGGGTTTCAAGTTTCCATACATTTTTGTAGAGAAAAGGAAACAGCAAAAGGTTTCAACAAATATTTGGCATAAGCTTTTATTTAATTGTCCAATACAGTTTTTTTTCTTATTTCTAATGGTTATCATTAACAGATAAAAAAAAAAATAAAAAAATAAAAAAATTATTTGAAGCCACAGATGATATTTTGTTATCCCTTTTCGGCCCACCCTGTACAGTCCATTGAAATAAATAGTATGTAATATAACAAGTCTTAACTGGCAGAAATGCACAATCCATATTTTAGCAAAATCGATGAAGTATTTCAAAATATTTAAGCATTTCAAGATTCCATGAATTTTTATAACAAAAAAGAAGCAACAACGCACTCTACAGAATATTTGAAACTAATTTTTATTTATCTTTTACATAAAAAATTTATTTGTTTCTCTAAGTTTTAATAATAAAATATATTAAAAAAAAAAAAAATTATTAGAAGCCGCAGTTGGGATTTTGTTATCCCTTTTGGGACCCCACAAAACAGTCGCTGGTAACAAAAAGTATATAATTTGAAAGGCATTAAGTAGCTGATGTGCACAATCCAAATGAAGAGTGTTTTAAACGAAATTCAAAAAAGAAATTAATATATTAAGTTGACATTACATTGATCTTATTTATTTTAATCTTCTGGCATTATAATTTGAATGCGACTTCAAACAAAAGTGGGGTTCATGGCAAAACACAATTTGCGCGGCGTTACGTTTTTCGAACAGAAGCTTGATTTGCAAAATAAACTCACACACTTCTTATATTCACGTTGAAATGCCAAACCCAGCAAAAATAAACTCAAAATATTGCAGCTTGCAAAATGAACGCCATCTAAAAAAGTTGTGCCAACTCAAAGTTTTGTGTCGCCTTAAAAAATATTTCTTATAAGGAAAACTGTTTGAAATTTTAAGGCGATCTTCTTAACGCGCCTCTCGCTTAAGCTATAAAAAATTTTGTAAATAAAAAAAAAATCAAAATCAAAGCCACATGGCAACCCTTTTGTGGGATAGTGTGCTCAGTAGCACAGTTGAGTAACGAAAACTGTTTAAAATTTGAAGGCAAACTTGTTAACTTGTTTTTTGGTAAATAAATCCTGGCAAAACTTTTATTTTCCTAATCCTTATCGAACATAAAAACATTTATGTAAATAAGGAAAAATAGAACGTCTGGCAACCCTCTTGTACTGTAGTAAGGAAAACTGTTTAAAGTTGGACGGCGAACTTGTTAACTTGCTTTTTGGTTAACATGATAACAACAACTCTTGACAAAACTGTTATTTTCCTGATCTTTGGCGAACCTAAAAGAATTTTGTAAGCCAAGAGAACGTCTGGCAACCCTTTGGTGGCATAGTGCGCTCAGTAGCACTGTTTAAAGTTTGACGATTATTATGATAAAAAACAAATCCTGCCAAAACTTAAAAAAAAATTTATAAATCAAGAAAAACTTAGCAGGTCTGTTGGGACAGTGTGCTCAGTGGAGTAGTTGAGTAAGGAAAGCTGTTTAAAGTTTGAGGGAAACATTTTTTAGCTTGTTTTTCGGTTAACCTATAAAAAATCTTTCTTGATCTTTGTCAATCAAGAAAAACTGCGAACGTCTGGCAACCCTTTTGTGGGATAAAGTGCTCAGTAGCACATTTGCTTAAGTCTTGAAAAAAACTTTTATTTTCTTAATCCTTATCGAACATAAAAATATGTTTGTAAATCAAGAAAAACCGCGAACGTCTGGCAACCCTTTGGTGGGATAGTGTGATCAGTGGCGTAGTTGAGTAAAGAAAACTGTTTAAGCTTGACATTTAACATGATAAAAAACAAGTCTTAGCAAAACTTTTATTTTCTTAATCTCCATCCAATTTAAAAAAAAAAATTTTACGTCTGGCAACGCTTTTGTGGTATAGTGTCCTCAGTAGCACAGTTGAAGTAGGGATTTAAGACTTGTTTAAGACTATTTTTTTTTTCTTCTTAATATTAACTTCGCCAACTTTCTAAATCTCGTGAGCTCTTCCACCTTTTCATTCCTCTCTCTCTCTCTCTCTGCTGCTATTCCCTATATCCTTTTTACTTTCTTTTATTGTTAAACATCTTCTAAATAAATGCTTTATTTTCCCGGTAGACACAACAATACAATAAATAGTTTTCTTTCATTATGGTAATCTGATATGGAAAATTCAATTGAAACTAGAAAAACAATAGCCGTCGTACCATCATCTCCTCTACTCATGCGCTTAATTGAACAATTAATTTGCCAATTTAAACAAAACAAATCCAAGAAACTCCGCATCATTATAATACTCTCTCATAGTAAATCAATTACTTTTGAAAGGAAAAGTATTATAATTGAATGAAAAGAAGAAAAAAAAAAAGTTGTTGCTAAAGTATCGCATGACAAAACTAATGAAAAGGGAACTAAAGGCAACTTTTTGGTAAAGTCGTCCTGGCCAAAGGAAAAAGGATATTTAGGCAAACATGGGAAATTTTGAAATTAATAGCACAACAAGAAAAGTTGCCAGGCCAAGAAGCGAGTGGAGGGGTGTGGTGGGGGTTGTATGGTCAGTCAGCAACTCGTGTATTGTTCTGTTCTTGTGGGCAATTTTGTTATCAATTAGTTGCCCCAAAAGGAGGGATGATTTTATGTTTCCAAACACAACATAATTGTTAATTGATGTGTATATAATTTTCTTATGGCCAGTGGCCAGTAAAATGTTGATCGATTTTAATGTTGTTGTCAATATATTTCTCAAAAGTTCATTTAAAGGTGAAATTGCTTAATTAGTTGTGGGATTATTAGCAATTATGAGCAGCGTTGAACATGAAAGGAGTCAGGACAGCATAAAAATAAAAAAATATTAATAAAAATAAAACGGAAAAAAGTTGTCAAAGGAAATGCTTAATCAGTGAACACAATTATTGTACTTCAGCTTATTAACAATATTTCAGTTTGTGTGTCTGTGATAACAATTGATTTCTCCTACAATTTCTTTACTCAAGTACCAAATTTAACAACTCTGCTGGCGTGTTTTTGTTAATTAGAACATTGAACTTAACGTGTAGTCGCAAATTAACCCAACGACTGTGTAAGCAGAGAGCAGCCGGTGTGTGGGCCTTAATTAGTTTTATTTTTGAAAGGCAGAAGTGCGCATATTAATTTTAAAATATTGATTTTTTAACCCCCACCCCCCCGTAATAAAAAAGTATGTAAGTGTTGCCATGTGCATGTGTGTTAAAATATATCCGCGACATTTCAATTATAATAAACTTTGCAGCAAATCAGTGACATTAAGCAAGAGGAAAAGTAGCTAAAAGGCATTCTGCCTAAACTCTAGTATTTATTTAGTAATTTTCCACCATTTTGTGTTTTATTTATTACACTTCTTGGCTGTTTGTTTCCCCCCCTTAATACAAATACTACAACAGCAATAGCGGTAGCAGTAGTAGTAGTAGCAGTAGCAGTAGTAGTGGCAGTAGTAGTTGTAGTAGTACTCGTAGCATACAAGGCTGCTGAGTGCCAAGTGGCAGAGTAGAAGTAAGAAGAAAGCAAAGAAGAAAAAAAAAAAACAACAACAACACCAACGTGAACGGAAATTTCTGTTGACAGGAAATACACTCGAAATTGGCAATTTTGCATTTACGTTAATAATACTCAAGCGTATTTACTACTTCTCTACTATGACTGCTATTCGGTTGTACTGCTACTTATTTGCTACTCTTATTAAATGCTAAAAATACTAGATGTTACAAAAAAAAAAATTTAAAAAAAAAGTTCGGAAAAAAATCCAGAAAGAAACCAGCAAAACAACCACACAAACAAACTTGTAATCTGATGGCAGACGAATAAGAAAAAGTGTAAGAAAACGGCGAAATGAAATGAAACCTAAAAAAGCAACGTTAACAGACAGACTTTTATGAATAACAAAAAGTTGAAAAAAATATCTTTGGAATGAAGGCAAATAATTTAAAGCTTCAGGAAAGCGGGAAAGCAAATAAAGGAAAAAAGATAAGGGAAAAAGGTTGGAGAGTGGAAGCAGACGTTTGAAAGGAAATATTTTTTTTAAATATATTTTGACAGCAAAAAAAAGAAGACTCGCTGCAAGTAATTATTTGTATTTATTAAAAAAAAAGTAAAGCCTAGAACACAGTGTGACATTTTGTGCCATCACAACACTTGTCCTGCCATTTAGGAATTTTACACATTTTTCGAAAAGGCCGTTTAACAAAATTCTCAAAAATTACAAAGTACACGCTTGTGTGTTTGCTTGCGATGGCACACAGTGTGACCGATTGACCAACTGAAGCCCAAAAGCTTTAGAGCCAGAAAAGCTAAGTTTCCTATATGGATTTCCCTCCCCATGTAAAAACATCCTCTAAGAAGGGATTTTGGGGAATTTAAATGCTAAAAAGGTAGAAACGGGTAAAACCAGTAAACATTTTTGGTACTTTTTAGAAAATGCAATAAACAAATTTTTAGCTCGAAAAGCATAAGCAAATGCTCAAAAATAGTTCCAAAAATATTTGGTACTTTTATGATTTAAGTACTTTTAGCTGGTACAAAAGGGTAACATTAAATTTGGTACTTTTTCAGCGGGTTTTATTCTCTTAAATAAACCTGGACTACATATGGGGGTACCTTGTGCAAATTCACAGCTCGTTTAGGTACTTTTTTTTTTTTTTTAATTAAGTACATTTTTACAGGAGTCTTAGGAAATTAGATTGCGACGATGTCGAAAGGGTTACCCCCTTTATTTCTGACCAAAAACTGCAATAAATAAATTTTGAAACTCGAAAAGCATAAACAAATGCTCAAAAATAGTTCGACAAGTATTTGGTACTTTTCATATTTAAGTACTTTTAGCTGGTACAAAGTAGTAAAAATAGAATTTGGTACTTTTTCAGCGCGTTTATTCCTTTAAACAAATCTGGACTACATTTGGGGATAACTTGAGCAAATTCTCTGGTATTAGAGATAGTATCCTAGCTCGTTTAGGTCCTTTTTTTTTTTAATAAAGTACATTTTTACAGGAGTTTTAGGAAATTCGATTACGACGATGTTAAAAGGGTTACCCCCTTTATTTTTTATCAAAAATTACAAAAGATAAATTTAAAATTCCAAAAGTGTGCAAGAAGTACTTTTAGCTGGTACAAAGTAGTAAAAATAGAATTTGGTACTTTTTAGCGCATTTTATTCTTTTCAACAAATCTGGACTACATTTAGGGGTAACTTAAGCAAATTCTCTGGTATAAGAGATACTATCGTAGCTCCTTTAGGTACTTTTTGTTTTTTGTTAAAAGAAAGTACATTTTTGCAGGAGTTTTAGGAAATTCGATTGCGACGATGTCAAAAGGGTTACCCCTTTTATTTTTTTTTACCAAAAACTATAATAGATAAATTTAAAATTCCAAAAGTATACAAAAAAAAATGTGCAAAATAGTACGAGAAGTATTTAGTACTTTTCTGATTTAAGTACTTTTAGCCGGTACAAAAGGTTAAAATTAAATTTGGTACTTTTTCTGCTCCTTTTATTCCTTTAAACACACCTAGACTACATTTAAGAGTGCCTTGGGCGAATTCGCTGCTATAAGGGATGTCGTAGCTGTTTAGGTACTTTTTTGTTAAAAATAGGGTACATTTTTGCACATGTTCCTGGGAACGAGTTTACCCTCCTTTAATTTCTATAAAGAATTACGATAGATACATTTTAAATTCCAAGAGTGATCAAAAATAGTTCGACAAGTGCTTAATATTTCTCTGATTTAAGTACTTTTAGATGGTACAAAGGGGTAAAAAATTAAATATAGTACTTTTTTCGCACTCCATATATTCTAACTAGAGAACATAAAAGAAATATCCTCAGGGCGTTCTATTCTCCAAAAAAAAAAAAAACAAAGAAACAAAATTCGAGTACTTCTTGGTACTTTTCACAGACTTTTAGGTAAAAGGGGTAAAATCGTAACTTTTTTCGGCACTTTCTTTTTTAAATAAAGTAAATGTAAATATGAAATCCCTAAAAAGAGTTTTGGTACTCTATGGACCGGTTGGGCTAACAAGAAATTTTTTGAAATTTCATTATGAAGGGGGTAAAAGGGGACAAAAAGTGTTAAATTGTTAATATTACGTATTAAAAATTACGACAGATAAATTGAAAATTTCAAATCCATGCAAATAATTTGGAAAAATAATACCCCACGTGCTTGGTACTTTTTGTAAATAAGCACCTTTAGGGGGTAAAAATTATATTTAGTACTTTTTTTAATACTTTATGCTTCTTTCAAGCTATAGAACATGAAAGTAAAATTTTTAGAGCGTTTTGTATATGTGAAAAATTCTCGAATATAATATTTTGGTACTTTTTGACAATTCGCATTTAAGAAGTGTAAGATCGTACCTCTTTTTGGCACTTTTTCTGTTTCTTAAAAATGCAACGCATTTATTTTTAAGGAAAGAAAATACTATTCAGCTCAGAAAGTTGCCTGTAATTTTACCATATAAATGGACTTCCAACGAGAGACTTCCGATGGCTGTCGAGAGACTTGATGATGGCTGCGGACATGCATTTTGTTGCAGCTAAATCTATGTGTTTTGCCAAATCAATGTGAACGGTCATTTGGGGTGGATACATTTTTGGGTAATTTAATTCAGTAAAAGTTTCACCAACACCCGTACGTTGATGAAGGTCAAGATTGTCAGAAAATATTACCCCTGTCAGTGGGAGTGTGGAGTTGGCCACCACTGTTAACGGCGATGATTAGCCACTTCTTTTTTTCCTCAGTTAGAAGATCTTAACATTAACTCCGTGTGGTTTGAATAGAACCGTGGTACATGTCACAAAATCTCGGAGCTAACGATTTGGAATGGAATAGAACTCCCATGTGTGGGCCGGTGCTTCTGAGTCTATTTTAGAGTCATTCGATTGAAATTTTATTGATTCTCTTGATCATTAAGTTCCCTTGTTCTATTGCTGCTCTAATGAAGTCAAGGGAGTTTTATCCGAAACCTATTCGCTTTTACTCACCAAGCACTTTTCATCTAGAGCGTTGTACTTTCAAAACCAGAGAGAATACGTTTTTTGGAGGAACAAACTACCTGCTTCTCTTATAATTTAAGAAGATTCTCAATGAACATCTCTCGGCCTCTTGTCCCTTTATCCTCTCTCCCTAAGCCTGTCTTACTAGCAGAGGGGTGGGGCACGGCATATGTAGATTTCATGCCCTGAGTGCTGTTGCTACTGGTAAGCAAAAAAGGGAAATACGCCTAAATAGTGCCAATACCGAAAAGTGATATGAGCAATTATTTGAATAGCTTTACTGGGAAAAATTCTTCAGTCTTAAATGGTTTCATTCGACCCTGCTTCTCTGCGAAATTCGCTGGCGAAATGATAAGTAAAATGGCTAGAAAAAAATTCTCTCTCTCTGGCAATACTTCTTTCCGTGTCCTGGCAAACACTATCCCCTCTTTTCCACTTCACGCACAGTGCATGCAAAGGCATGCAAATGCATGCTAATGCATGCTCATTTCGTACACTTCAAGTAGGGCTACTTAATTTGAAATATTAAAGTAAAATTGAATGTTTTAGAATAATTAGAAATTATTTTTTAATTAATTTCAATAAAATATTTTCTTAGAAATATTTGCAAGACAAAAAAATAACTTCCGCGAGCGAAATATATTTTTGATATCTTTTTTTATTTGAATTAATTTCTATTTAATAGATATACAAAAACCTTTTGTTGTTGTTGTTATTATTTTCCATTAGTTTGCCAATTTTGTGAGAGCTACTGATTGCTAAATAGCATGACTGCTTTTTAGCTATTCATCATTTGATACCCGAGTGTGGATGTGGATGCATATTTCTCCAGCTCCTAAAACATTCACATTCATTGTGACATTATTATTTCCATTCTTGGCTCTGTCAGTTGTACAACAACAGCAGCAGCAGCAGCAGCAACAACAACAACAACAATACGAACAAATAAGTATTTTGCGACTACAGCAGCTAGACTGGGAATACGAGAGGTGTGTTGCCGACAAGAGCAGAAATGTTGGGAAAGAAGTTTATTTCCAAGTGTGTATGTGTGCATGTGTGTGTGTGTGTGTTTGTATGTGTGCAGTCGTACTTGCTTAGAATCATTGTTGGTTGGTTTTGTGTTACGCTTATTTTCCAATTTTCTCTCGGCTTTGTTTTGGCTTTTTCCCTTGAGTTTCCGTTTACTTCATTTCGGTTTTCCTTCAGTTAAAGATTTATTTTATTTTTTACTCGTTTGCATTTTAATGATTGTTCTGTATTGTGTTCTCGAAAAGCAATTGTACAGGCTGGCAGTCAGTCAGGCTATGAAGTTTACTTTCTCTTCTCCTTCTTCTTCTTCTTCTTTTTATTTATTTATAACGTCACTGAAGCTTAAATTAAATAATTGGATAATTTGTTGAGAGGTTTAGGTTTTCTTGTTACACCATGTGAAAGACAGAGTGAGCGAGAGCGAGAGAGAGAGGGAGAGGGTACACAACTGATTTTAGTGGCAGGATTGTAAAAAAAGAAGAACGAAATGAAAAAAGTTGCTCAAGAGCTGGATAAATAATATGGAAATAAGCGTAGAAAAACAAAAAAAAAAAAAAAGAAAAGGAAATCAATTGTTACCTGAAGAAATTTAAAGTTCCATCGCACTTAATAATTCTGTTGACCAAATATTTCTAAAGAATTTAAATAGTCAAAAATGTATGATTCATTAATGCGAGCGATAAGCAGTAGATGTCGCTCGATAGTCTATTGGGTTGGTGAGAATAGGCCGCTTTAGACCAGCAATTATTCGTTAAAGATTTTGATGCTAAAGACCGTGTTTGCTTGAGACATCTAAAACTTCGGTATTCGAATAAGAAGGAAGGAGGTCTTCCATCTCAGAGGAGTACCACAGTTTAAAGAAGCCCATTTTTGTCTGGGCCTGTCTAAACATGCCAGATTAATAACACCATAATTTTAAATGCACCACTGCTCTTGTCATATTCTGAGCACGACGTGTCATGTAGTTTGTTTGTTGACAACCCTTAAAACAAAAAAAAACCTGGTTAAAATTAACAGTGCGTTTAATATATGGATCACCCTTTATAAAAGATGCAAGTTGCAGTGCCAAGACCGGTAATGCGACACCAAAGTAGTCCAACGGATAAGGTTCCACACAGACCTTTAAGACGGTTGTATGTCGGGAAAGACCCCGACTTTTACGTATTTTCAAATATAAACTAAAAATTTTATAGAAAAACTTTTTGATTTTCTTTAAAATTTGAACCATTTTTTATATACTTCGAGTTACAGATTTATTAAAATTATTTACATCGTGCAAACCCGCACTAAAAGACCTTTCAAACGCAATATAATTTATTGTTATTAGTGGACGTTAAGACACTTAAAAGTGTACCACAAAAGTAACTGTCACGTATTTATATATCGGGTGTTTTTATAGACTGATGTAACTTTGAGTTGGCATCACTGCTTTATTTGACTACCCATTTAACAGCTGATAGTTGCCTTTTGTTAGGTTTGCTTTGACATTTTATTATGGATCGACTTACACCAGAGCAACGCGTGCAAATTGTGGAAATTTTTAATCAAAATAATGGTTCTGTTCGTCAAACTTATCGTGCACGTCGTCTATTCAAAATTTTATTTTCCGATGAAACCCATTTCGGGTTGAATGGGTACATAAATAAACAGAATTTCCGCATTTAAAATGAGGAGAATCCACAAGCTTTTGTCGAAACACAGAAAATTACTGTTTGGTGCGCTTTATGCATATGCCTTCAAAAACGATGATGGTCAGAATGTTTTTGTCAATGGCGAACGGTCTGGGAACATAATTCGATGTTTTTTCGTACTTCAATTAGCTGGCATTAATCCTGCTGATATGTGGTTCCAACAGGACGGAGCGCTACAACTGATTTACTCTAGGAAACTTTTGACGAAAAAATAATTTCACGAAATGGCCCAATAAGTTGGCCCCCAACATCGTGTGACTTAACCCCATTGGCTTGTTTTCTTTGGGGTCATCTAAAGTCACTTGTGTATGTCGATTTGATTGAACACCTGGAAATCAATATTCGAAGAGTTATCGGCGAGATTCGAGCGCAAATGTTGCGAAAAGTTTGTGAAAATTGGTGTTCCAGATTGCGCCTTGTGCGCGCCAGTCGTGGCGTCTGCATGGCCGAAATCATATTTAGACATTAATGTCATACAATTTTCTATCCAACAAAGACCGTTTCATTGATATCAAAAATATGTTACCGTATTTTATTATGATTTAAACTTGTAACACTCTATAAAAAACACCCGATACTTTTATCGTTTTCTCTACACAAACGGCATAGAGGGGAATTCCCCACGTGACTTTTCCACAAAAACAATGCAAAGTTGTAACAAAGAAAACTGAAGACCATGGCATGTGGTGCATCCTAGAGGGGAGTTCCCTACGTGACTTTTTCAGAAGAGGTGGTTCTGTGCAAAATTACAACAAAGAAAATTAGGATCAAGACGCGCATGCGGTACATCCTAGAACATCCTTACAAATCCTTCGCTTGTCTTCTATCCGTAGAAACAAGTCCAGCGCCTTTAGCTGACCAGGTTTCATATTCTCCCGCCCGTGGAGTGGTCGCTGTTTAGGTTATTGCTTCAGAGATCTGTAAGCCCCTGAATGGAGCAGCGCTACTCTTTTTCAATTCATTCGCTATGTCATGTCTCAGGTGTCAGCGAGGATCAGTTCTTAGATATGAGAAAATTTTAAAGTCATGCTGATTCTATTTTCCAAAGAAATTAAGTAGATTGGAAATCAATTATTGATTAAATATGATTTATGTTCGATAGCGTTTGCAGCGGGTCAAGACATTCCCAAAAAAAAACTTAAAATGGAACTGACATGGATGGCGAAGAACCCTCAGAAGTGGTTGGGGACACTCATTGCAATTTTTACTAGAGCGCTGGGGTTGGTTTTTTTTTACCATCGTTTAGAAGACTATTGGGCATATGCACATGAGCTCCAATTATCCCACCCTCGACTTCCTCTGGTCCAATCTCTATAGCAGTTTTCGACCCGTCCCTATACTACTTTATTCCCCTGGAATCTAGAGAAGGATGACCCATCTTCCCATGTAGATTTAAGCAGAAATACAATAACGAACTTCCACAACAAACGTTTGCTCCCTGACCACCATATCGTTAAGCATACCCAGCAGAACTTTGAGTGACTGACAGATCATTCAAGAGTGACCCATCTGTCTGTGCTTCTAGGAATTAGTAAATAATTGATTTTCGATTAAGACCCGAATACTTATTGTTGGTTTTATTTACAAGGAAGTTTCAATGAATAATTTATTTGTAAAATAAATACAATTTTTTTTAACGAAAACGTGCTGCCTGGGGTATTCACAACAAAAGTTCCGGTCATCTTGAAACTTATTAAAAGAAATACTGACATTTTTTTATTGGTAAATAAAATTAAATAACAAGAAAAATGTAACACGCTTAGCCTTTTACATTTAAAAGGTACAATTTGTAAAATATCCACGATTGCAAAATTTCAATTTTCAATCACATGAAATTAATTCCTGCTGATGTAAAATTCCAAGTGTGCTTTCTGCACGTACTTAATGGGTTAATGAATATTTAAATATACACACACGTAACATATGCTTTTTTTTATATTTTACCACCCCCATTTTTATAGCCTCGTATACCTTTTCGCCCCCTCCATTCGCACGTATGGGACACACTCACGTGTAGATATTTGCCAGTGGATACAGAGTGTGAAACCGGGTGGTGGCTTTAAACTTGTTGGCCATAATTTCTTAACTTATTTTACCCCTTTTATTTTTTGCAAACTGAATACTAGAAAACAGTTGCTTTCTTTTATCAAATTGACTTTCGAATTAAAAAAAAGAGAGAAAGAAAAAATCGGTTAAATTAAAATTCTTCTAGATTTATAAGCTCATAAGTGAGGGTGTTTGTAATTTGTTTTTGTAGGCAATTCCTTAAGGGATAAAGATTTCGAGAGTGCTGCACGAGGGTGGTTTGAAAAGTTTAATGAGTTCATAACACTTTAGAGTGGCGTTACGAATAGCGTATCGATTCTTTTTGGCATTTAATTAAGAGAAAAAGTCAGTTAAAGGCATTTGATAGTAAGTAACGGTCCTCTCAGTTTATCTTCTTTGATGATATCCTATGAGTCCACGAAAGGTCACTAGTTTGTGCGTTATTGTCTCATGCTTCCGTATTTAATATATAATATTTACACTTTCAAGTGAAAAGTGGTGGGGCTTTTTTATTATTATTATTTTTTTTTTTTTAAGAAAAACTGCTTCAGTTCGAGTGTGAAGCTTTTTTTTTCTTAAATAAATGATGAAACCCTGGAAATATTGCAGGAAATACCCTGCAGTCGGTAATTAAATTCTGTGTTTTTTTTAAGAAAAACTATTTCAGTTTAAGTGTAAAAGTGGTGGAGTTCTTTTTTTTTTGGAAATAAATGATGAAACGCTTGTATATATTGTGGAAAATCGCTTTGAAATACCCTGCAGTCGGTAATTAAATTGCAAGGAGTCTAGATCATATTGATTCTTAGTTTTTTAATACATTAAAAAATGGCCGCAAAAATTACTTTCCCCGTGACTAACATTTTAGTTTAAAAAAAATTTTTAGGCTTTCATTTCCCTGCCTATTTTATAACGCCGAAGGAGTTCCTTCATGCGCCCTATTAAAATTAAATCATAAAACAATTTATAAAATTTTATTTTAAATTTAAATTTTATTTTTTTCTGTTATTTATTCTATAAACACGGCGATTTTGAACCACGATCGAGGCACGACCACGGCAGCAATATTTTTGGTTACTCTAGAGATCAGGAGATTTTTATTCGGGATTTTCTTCATCCTAAATTGGCCATTTTGGTTAGTTTAAAGTCGGAATATTTGAATTTTATTCTGTTATTTATCCTGCAAACACGGTGATTTCGAACCACGAACTGTTTTAAGATCACGGCAGTAATTCTTTGGTTGCTCTGAGGATCAGGCGATTTATATTTTTAGTCAGGATTTTCTTCATTCTACATCGGGAATTAACAGCCATTTTGATTTGTTCATAATTTGAATATTTTACATGTTGCAGTGATTTATAAGAAAAATATTAAAAACTTAAAGTTTATTGGCTCGTTTCCCTACATAAAAACGAGAAAACTGTCTGAGAAATCTGTTTAAACGGAATTAAAAAGGCGTGGGCAAACAATTTATTTAAAATCATTATTTATTTAAATCAATTTCAAAGTTTAAATTGCTGCTGCGGAAACTGATTAAAATTTAATTTGATATAATTTTATTAGGAAAATCGAGGCAAAAGTCTTAAAAGCCCTCAAGTGATTTGTTATCGTCAGGCAATTTTTTCAACAGTTTCAAATCACAAGAATCCAACAATTTTTGACTGCAAAAAACTTGTTAACAATTTCAAATCTCTGCACTAAAAAATTATTTACGGGGCTTTTGTGATAAAAAAATTTATATATTTTAAATCTACAATCCCTAATTCGTTTTTGACTCAAGAACAGCGCCATAATTGAGCCTCCGTATTCAATATATTTGGCCACCTGCGACTTCATCCTACACCCAAGATTAAGGAGATTTTAGAAAGAAAAGAGTTTCAAGACGTTTAAAGAAATAAAACATGAATCGCTGAGAGATTTCAAGGATGTAAGAAAAAAGTTCATGTTAGAACTTCAGCCATGATGGGAAAAAATGCAGCCCCGTTTATTTTATATCCGAGAGCGGGACTACTTTGAAGGAAATTATTTAATGAAAAAAAGTATTTTGAGAGAAATAGAATATTCAACTTATTTTTTGGAACGATCTCGGTTTCATGTGAGCAACACTGGAATGGGTTGGAGAAAATTATTCTCTGCAAAAGTTAGACCGAAAGCAGCGAAATGCTGGCAGGAAATGTGCAGATTCGAACTTGCAGGATTAATTGTTGAGCAAAAAATTATTATTTAGGCTGGCGGTCAAATCAGCAAATTTAAGAAGATTTTTGTATCTGTATTCAATTCGAATTTTTCATTAGGAGCGGAATATTTATAAGACTCACTACGAATCAGTAGGGATTGAGTTTTAAAATTGGAAATGAACTCGTGCTGTCGTTGAAAAATCGTTTTGTTTTACTAATTTTATTTCATAATTTTTGTTGACTTCATGTTGTTATTTAAAATAAATAAAAGACAAATTGTTTTGAAATATTTTCTGTAAAAACAAACGGAAAATATTGAAAACCTACAGGGTGGGCAAATTTGAGGTTAGGAAGTATATTGGCTGTCATGCGATGAAATCTAAGGATCTGAGGTGGCATCCTGTGACTTTTATTTAATAAAAACTTGGAAAATTTTAACCATGTAACGCTGCACTCGTTAACAAAGAATTGTGATCATGAAAATTTATTATAAAAATGGAGAAAATTTTACTATATCATTTCTTAAAACTCAAGCTGTTTATGGTGACACTTTTTAACTGCCAGTGTTGCCATTTGATTGTTTTTTTACTTATTCAAATTTATGCATTTTGGTTCCATTTTTAATGTCGTGCTACTTGCCATATACGGCCAGCAAAGCTGGAAAAAGCGTCACGAAATTATAACTTCGGAACATGCTTCAGCAAGAACAGTCATGATCAGACATGTTCAAATATTAATGCCATGCACTTGTTGTTGTTTTTCTTCTGCATTTTCATTCCGCATGTAATTTTTTTAATTTTAACAATAAACCGCCCCTCGTACAAACGCTTTATATATTTTCTTTTGCGAGGGTATTTTGGTAATAAATACTTGAAAATTGGTAGTTGGCTTTGCAAATGAAATTATTGTAAATTTATTATCAGCTTTTTAATTGAAAAATTAAATCGTTAATAGTGAAGGGGAAGTTGTTAAATGAGGGTAGATTTGAGCTAAAGAGAAACAATAATTTCAGGGTTTTAATAACACATTTTGAAAGGAGTTTCCTTCCGAAAAAAATATTTTTTATAAAAAAACAAGAAAAAGAAGGAAAAAGAAATGTGATATTTTGTGCGAAAATTCTGTTAAAGGCAATTAGTTTTCCTGCTGATGTTTATCTTGAGAAAATTGATCATGAAATTAAATTTCAGTTGCTCTTTTTTTTTTTTTTTTTTTTTTTTTTTTTTGAGGAACAAAACCCATCGTTGTTACTCTTTTTTAAATTGTGGTTTGTTGCCTTCACTTTTTTAACCAACTGTTTAGTTTTTTTTATGTGTTTAAAAAAATATCTCGAGTCATTATTTTCTTAATTCGTATTCTTTTTAATTAGAAAACCTACACACTTATTATATTTTTTTTCTTTTACAATAAAAATAAACATTTAAAATTAGAGATAATTTGAAAATTGGTTTTCTACACAAGAATAACACACCATTTCTTTTTAAATACTCCTCTCGTTCGTTTATTTAAACAGGTTGCAGGCACTTAACAAGAGTGGCGTTTTTGTTGTTTCCTAGTGGCAGTTGTATAGAAATAAGTTTTTTCTTTCTGCTTCTTTTTTTTTCGTCTTCTTGTAATTTCTCTGAATGGCTGGCTATTCTTTGAATTAATTTCCAAGAGATAATTTCACGATGACAGCCCACTTGAGTGTGTCTTCATGTTAATAGAGATCAAAATATTAAATACTTTTTTAAAATAAAATTTCATATGCTGTGGAATACAAAAAAAAAAAAAAAAAAATATTCTTCGCGCTGTTACTTCTCCGTTTGAATAAAAATTTTATTATAAAAAGATATCAATTTTTGATTTGAAACTAATAATTTCACGGGGTTTGAAAGGCTTCTTTTTGTTGTTGTATTTCTTTAAAATAAAACTTAATTTCATTTAATCATTTTTGCTTATCTCGTTAGCTATTCTAACGGAAAGGTTGGTACCACTGCTTTTAGACAACTAGTGTGATTAATAGCAGTAGTAGTAGTAAACAGTGCTGCCTTCTAATATTTTAGTTACTGTACTATTGGGTGTTTTTTATAGAGTGATACAAGTTTAAATCAAAATAAAACATAGTAATCTAATTTTGATATCAATGAAATGGTCTTTGTTTGGTAGAAAACTTTATAACATTAATGTTTAAGTATGACTTCGGCCATGTGGCCGCCACGGTTGGCGCGTACAAGGCGCAATCTGGAACACCAATTTTCTCAAAATTTTAGTAGCAGTTGCGGCCGTATCTCGCCGATAACTCTTCGAATGTTGATTTCTAGTTATTCAATTGGTTGTGGTTTATCGATCTACACAAGTGACTTTACTTAACTACAAAAAAAAAAAAAAAAACAATCCAATGAGGTTAAATCACACGATCTTGTGGGTCAATTAATTGGGCCATTTCGTGATATTATCAAAAGTTTCCTTGAATAAATCAATTGTAGCGCCCGCTGTGTGGCATGTGGCTCCGTCCTGTTGGAACCACATATCAGCAGGATTAATGCCAGCTAATTGAGGTACGAAAAAACTTCGAATCATGCTCCCATACCGTTCACCATTGACAGTAACATGCTGACCATCATCCTCCTTGAACACATACGGGCCAATGACTTCGCCAGCCCATAAAGCGCACCAAACAATAAATTTCTGTGGATATAATAGTGTTTCGACAAAAACTTGTAGGTTCTCCTCTTTCCAGATGCGACAATTGTGTTTCTTTACGTGTACATTCAACAAAAAATGGGCTGCATCGGAAAATAAAATTTTGTACGGACGAAGTGCACGATAAGTTTGACGAACAGAACTATTATTTTCATTAAAAATTTCTACAATTTGCACGCGTTGCTCTGGTCGATCCATAATAAAATGTCAAAGTAAACTAAACAAAAAACAACTATCAGCTGTTAAATGGGTGGTGAAATAAAGCAGTGATGCCAACTCAAAGTTGTATCACTCTATAAAAAACAGCCAATATATAAATACGTCACAGTTACTTTTGTGGTACACTTTTAAGTATCTTATTATCCACTAATAACAATGAATTATAATGCGTTTGAAAGGTGTTTTTAAGCGAATATGCACAGTATAAATAATTTTAGTAAATTTGTAACTCGAAACATGATTAAAATGGTTCAAATTTGCAGGAAAAACAAAAAATTTTTTAAAATAATTTTTGTTTTATATATAAAAATACGTACACATTTTCATACATGGGAGAAGGAGACGAAGCGTTTCACTTAATATTTATCATTTAAAACGAACTATTTTTCTTTCCATTCCTTAAAGAACGTATTTCCAGTGGGCGAATGTGGATCAGCGGTCATCCAAGTTGCCATAAAAATGTGCAATGGCCTTACGGTCTTTGTTGACATTTAAAAAGTATTATTTTTATTTTTTTTTTAATTATGCGAGTTTTATCTTGCGAAAAAGTCTCATTAATTTATATTACCAACGCCCTTCCTTCACTTTCCTTGTTTCTTTTTTTTTTCATTGAATAAATAACACATTTAGTTTCCTCTATTAAACCGTATCGATAACATGTCTTTCTTTTTCAAAGTTTCAAGTCAATTGGTCAATTTGTTGTTTATTTACACCCTCAAAAAAAATGGGCACATTAACCCAAGTGAGTATTAAACTACCAACCAAATTATAGATAAGAGCCGAACAAAGTGTTACTTGCGAAAATGTAAAGAAAAACAACACAAACTGTACACACATTTCGAGTACCCATAAAAAAAAGGCCACATCATTTTTATTTTTTATGTAGTTTTTTACGTAAATTACTATAGATTTTTACCCTTAAGAAAATATAAAAATGGCTCAAGAATGAAAAAGAAAAATAATAGAATATGCAGCAACACATGAACATCCTTAAAGGACTTGTGGATACGTAACAATCCACATCGTAGTAATAATATTGACTTTTTGTGTTTCTAGATAAAAAGATACACTGAAATTGTTGTTGGCTACACTTAGAAAATTTTTTGTTATTCTTACAAAGTTTTAATGTCCCAGGTAAAGCTAATTAATTCGGACTGGCACATCGCAACAGAACAACAAATCGTTTTCTGAAGATTTTTCTTGGCCATTCAAAATTTGTGTGACGTGTATTTTTATATAAAAATAATAGTTATACTAGACTATTATGAATGCCATTACACGATTGCCATAATGCCACAATTTTACTTAATTTTTATTTATCTATTTTTGCGATTGACTAATTTTTCATAAACTTAGTCAACTGGGGCAAAACGATTAAGTGGCGTTAATTTCACACGCTTATTCTACTGTGGGACAACTCTGAAAAACAGCTGTTGTGCTGCTATAGGGTGTTTTTTGAAGAGTGATACAACTTTGAGTTGGAATCACTGCTTTAAAAAATTTTAAATATTTTTTTTTTTTTTGAGATCAGTCATTCGATATCGATAGAATTAAATTCTATTGAAATTTCGATCGCTATCGAATGCGGTAACTTGGCCCCTGATGAGAACTAGACTGGCGCCTGATCTACGATCTGGCGGGTGTTTTTTTTTGTAGAGTGATACAACTTTGAGTTGGCATCACTGCTTTATTTGACCATCCATTTAACAGCTGCTAATTGCCTTTTGTTAGGTTTGCTTTGACATTTTATTATGGATCGACTTACACCAGAGAAACGCGTGCAAATTGTGGAAATTTTTAATCAAAATAATGGTTCTGTTCGTCAAACTTAGCGTGCACGTCGTCTATTCAAAATTTTATTTTCCGATGAAACCCATTTCGGGTTGAATGGGTACATAAATAAACAGAATTTCCGCATTTAAAATGAGGAGAATCCACAAGCTTTTGTCGAAACACAGAAAATTACTGTTTGGTGCGCTTTATGGGCTGGCGCAGTTATTGGCCCATATGCTTTCAAAAACGATGATGGTCAGAATGTTACTGTCAATGGTGAACGGTAGAGAAACATTCGAAGTTTTTTTGTACCTCAATTAGCTGGCATTAATCCTGGTGATATGTGGTTCCAACAGGACGGAGCCACATGCCACACAGCGGGCGCTACAATTGATTTATTCAAGAAAACTTTGGACGAAAAAATAATTTCACGAAATTTCCCAATTAATTGGCCCCTAAGATCGTGTGATTTAACCCCATTGGATTACCTTCTTTGGGATTATGTAAAATCACTTGTGTACGTCGATAAACCACAAATAATTGAACACCTGGAAATCGACATTCGAAGAGTTATCGGCGAGATACGGCCCTAAATGCTGCGAAGAGTTTTTGAAAATTCGGTGCTCCAAATTGCGCCTTGTACGCGGCAAGCGTGGCGACCACATGGCCGAAATCATATTCAAACATTAATGTCATACAATTTTCTTTCTAATAAAGGTAATTTCATTGATATCACATATATGTTACTATGTTTTATTATGATTTAAACTTGTATCACTCTATAAAAAACACCCTGTACTGGCGAATTTTTGTTGGGTTTTCTTTTTAAAGAAAAGTTGATATTTAAAGTGGTTTACAAATAGTTTGTTCTCTAAAAAAATTAATAATAATAATAATAAAAATAAACACAAAATAAAGTTGCTTCAACTTTAATTATTATTTCAGTTGCGTAAAGAAATATTCTACTATCAGTAACCAGCTGAAAATTTCATGATATAAAAAAAAAAACGTTTGGCGCTAATTGTGTAGTTGGATTTGCGCACTTTTGGCATTTAAATATGCCCACGATTACCTATCAACCGTTCGCCCGAGTGGCCGCAACAGAGTTGCTTTTGATTGCGGCAAATCAACACAATATTCTTGTTGATTGTTCTATGACCCAATAAATTGTGAAGTCACAACGATTGTCTTACAAAATGTACCAAAAATTGCTGCTGCATTGCGGCAATCGTGTGACCCAACCGATTTTGCTTTCAACGGGAAAAATATTTTTGTATATTTTAATGAAAGTTCTTTAACAACTAAAAGTTTTTGTGAGTATATTTTGATTGTCGGTTTGGGACCAACAGTCAGGGTATGACCCCTACATGTTTAGTGCGTTGTGTCATAATTGGAAAGGAAGGGAATGGTGGTGAGAGGACAAATGGAGACTAACTAGAGAAGATAGAAAATTTTGTTGTAGTTATTTTTACTTCGTGGGTGATTTTTTTTTTGCTGCGGAAACCGAAGAAGGAGGAAGTGCTGTACTTTGCTTTTTTTAGTATATGACGGTGCTATCCGCTGTTGGGAATGCTCTGGGACCAGTTCTTTTTCTTCGTGATTGAGACCAGTGGATAACAATTAACACAATCCCGCGCGCTAGTGTCGGGCAGAAAAAATCGGCAGGCACCACATTCGTGACTGAGTGCCGTGTCGAACTCGGGATCTAAGGCCTCGTAATCTTGTGCTCACTACTTCAGCCAATAGCGGCCTCAGTTAAGGACATTGAATCTGAATTATGTCTCAGAGTCATTGATAATAGGGACCATTTGATAGAGGTGCCCTACCGCAGCCGTGTCTAGTCTTTGACCGAATAAAAAATCTTTTTGTTTTATTTCAAATTAAAAACAGGTGTTACAGTGGGACCATTTTTTGTAATAAAATAACTACACATCGAATTGTTGAAATTCTCGTATTCTTTTTCCATATAAAAAGAAAAATTGATCGAATTTTTGATAAATAAAAAAATAGTGTTCCCTAAAACTGGTTTTTCATAGGCTGCTGTCCTCTCCTAATTATCCTTCACGATGCCCTAATTCGAATTTTTTGTAATTTAAAAGAAAAAAAAATTTTAATGAAAATCCAATAGTCTGCTTATGCTGGGCCTTGGATTTTTTATTTATTATTAATTTCTCTATTTGCGCTTTTTGTTAAGCAAATGGAGTTGAAGGATAGTGAAAACATCCTTTCAAGGATTCCTTGGTTTTAGTGCTTTTGGAAGTTAAAAAGTTGACAACACTGCTCATAATCCCAAACAGTTGCAATACTTTCCACGGAACGATCAGTCTGCTAATTGATATCCTGGGCTTTAATACCCTGTTTTCTCTCAGTGTCTTTAAGCTATTGTGCAGCAGGCCTGCTGGCAGTTGACGGTAGCATTTGGCAATTGTAAATAAAATAATACAACCAAAAAAATAGTTCCTCGAACGAAGAAGAAGAAAAGGAATATTTTCAAGAGCTGCTCTCAACAACAAGCCAACAGAGTATTATCCTGGTCATGTTTTCTTTGAACCGTTTCATTCAAGTGCCTGCTTCAAATTTCTTGTTGGTCTTGCAACCTTTTTCTACTTCTTCTTCTTCCTCTTACTCCAGCCCGAACACAAGCAACTACTCGCCTTATTCATAGTCATTCAGCGTATTGACAATGTTTACGTTCGGTAAATAGACAAACGCCTATATTTTCGCACCTTTTTATTGTGTGCTAGTGTGTGTGTGTGTGTGTGTGTGGCACCTTTTATTTTTCTATACTTTCCTTAACGTGTCATTAACATTCTTTAGAGCCCACTTTCCAATGTCGTGTTGTCTGTATATCCTTAAAGTTCTCTGGTGTTGTGGTTAAACAGGTAGCGTTCATGTTCTCTGGCAGTCACTTTCTTAAATTGTTTGTGATTGTGTGCTCTGTTCTTTGTACGGGTATGTGTGTGTCTGTATGTGTGTGTGTGTGTGTTTGTGCGAAGGTGTGATATGCTTAAGATGAACTGTCTGTAGCCAAACAATGAGTGTTAAGTCCGGACATCCTTAATTCCTTTATTCTATTCATTGTCATTCTACAAACAATTAATTTATTATTTATTTTCTTTTATTCCTTTTCTGGTACAAATTTCTTGGCCATAATTTGATTACTAGAAGAATATTGTGGGTATTATATTTCCTATTTTACTTTCGAATCGTTATAAATAGTTAATAGAGGGCTGTTGGAGTTGGCCGTTAGATTTTTAGTGAATATTAATAATTATCCCATGAGAAAAGTATTTTAGCAATTTAGAAAAGCGCAATTTATAAAGTTGCAATAGACTAAAATTAGCAGTTCAATAAGTTTATGAATAGCAAATAGTTTCCTGGGCCAGATTGACGAGAAGGTTGTTTAACGAAACCGCTCTTTAGCAAAACAAATTATATACGAACATCAAGGCTTATAGAGATACATTTTTGTTCTGATATTCCTTTAGAAAAACTGAGAGATTTTTAAAGTTGGGAAGTTGTTGGTTTTATCCCTTTAAAAAAAATCGATTTCTCATCAGATCTCCATGTCTTCGGGTCCTAAAAGGTTTCCTGGACTAATTCGAAGAGCCCATTACATAGTCTGCAAGGCTTCCTTGACTTATCAGGAGAGCCCGTTACCATGTCTGCATGCATGCGGGAGTGTGTGTTTCTGTGTGTGTATATGCTTGTGCGTGTGTGTGTATGTAAATGGGCGTGTGCTTTTAAATTTTGAAAGGCGGATCGGAATCTAACCAGAGAGTAGAGTTCCAAAGAGCGCTCCTAAAGTGTTTCCTGTGACTTTGAACCGTTTCGAGCCGGTAGATTTTTGAATATCCCCAAAAGAATTGGAAAAAAATAAATTTTCAATATGATTCTTTTCAGAATAACTTTTGAACAGCTTCACCAATCGATTTCACAAACTTATCAGCACAAATTAAAAAAAGTCACGTCGATTACCGCAAAGCGGTTCAAAGTCGGTTAATCCATTTGTAAGACATCATGAAGGAAGAAAAAAATTCGAAAAAGAGATTTATTTAAAAAAATTCCGAAATGATCTCGATTCTTGAATACCAATCGAAAACTACATCAAACGCCGCTTATCATGTGGGAATCGGTTGTTTTGAAAATTAACAGCCCCCTCTTCTAAAGTAGAGCAAAGAGATGCAACAAAATTTTACCCTCTTAACACTATCCCCTGCTCTCTAGTTCTCGGGGAAAATACACGTTCTAAAAGTTAACCAAATTAAATTTATTTATCTTTATTATAGTTGTTGCGATATGACCGCTAAAAAAGGGTTCTTGTCTACACTATGCAGCGTAAAAATAAGATACGACGATGCTCCACCGCATTTAGCCAACGAAAATAGTTTGAAAATGAATTAAATAGAGAGAGAGAGAGAAAAACTTAACAGCAGTATTGGCCTCCAGCTTTTATTACACAACCAACATGTTTTTCTTAAAGTGTACAATTTATTTATTTCATTAAATTCATATTTATTTACTCGCAGGCACATAAATAGAAAACCCTTTTCCTTTGTGAACAATACAGGGACAGAAAGAGAGAGAGAGAGAGAGAAATAAATGCTAATTTTAAAATTTTTGTTAGCGCGGACGAGGCAGCAAAAGGGTGGGGTAAATTAACTCAAATAGAAAATAAATTTCGGTGACACCCTAAAAAGAAAATGACAAAAAGGTGTCATATTAAATAAAATAGACCCACAAGAACAGTTTAACGGTTATTTTGAGGAACGTGTTGAAATCTGCTAACGAATACATGCAAGTCTGCACTAACACATTCACAAGGAGGAGTACGAGTAGATGTGCACAAGCCAGCTCATGTGCTCATGACCAGCTGGCATTTTGAATGATCTTTTTTTTTTTGCTGAAATCTCTGATGTCATGCTGCTGAGATCACTTTTGATAAATAGAAACTGATTCATCCATCTTTTGGACGTTTGAAAAGGGACTTAATGAATTCTTAATAGTTTTGAGGGCACTGTCGGTTGAAGTAGGGATCACCAGATCCCGAGTTTAACTCCGCTCTCAGTCGTGTATGTGCCAACGAGTTTTTCTGATCTCCATTAACTGCTGGATGGTATTAATTGTTGTCGGCTTGACTCAATGACACCGATGAGTACATGCTGGTGTACTAAAAGAGCACAAGATAGCGCTCTCCTTTATACGTTCCTGTAGCAATAAAAAAAAAAAATCAATGGCGAAAGAAAAAGTAGAGAAGAGAAGTGTCACGAAATTCTGTCCTCTTAACACTATCCCCTGCTTTCTAGTTCGCTGGGAAAGTACCCTGCCTAAGCAGGGGTTATTCCCTAAAACACAATCGACCCGGAGGGCCATGCCCGTATTTTTAATCGAGAAAGTTATCGCAACCTGATTCTTGGGCTATTCAATGCTTTTGAGCTCTTCCAAATAAAACGCTGTTATTTTCATTTCCAAATCAACCGATTCGAGTGATGAAGTTTTTGATTATTATCAAAGAATCGAGATTACAAACTGATCAGATATATAATTTTGGAGTTTTTTAAATAAAATAAATTTTTTCGTACTGTTTCGTTCATGATATCTTTACGAACGGATCTACCGATTTTCTACCCGCTTGGCGGTTTTTAAATATTAAGTGCTGATTAAATTGTAAAACGGATCGGTGAAGCTGTTCAAAAGTTGTTCTAAAATACACGTTGAGAAATAAATTTTTTTCCAAGTTTTTTTTTTTTTTTTTGTGAGATATTTTGAAGTTTCGAATCGGTTTGATTCGGTTGAAATTTGAAACAAATTTAAGCTCAGGAGCGCTCTTCTGGACTCTACTCGCTTGGGACAGGCAAAAGTTTGAAGCTAGACACACACACATAAACTTATTCTTATAGAGTGATACAACTTTGAGTTGGCATCACTGCTTTATTTGACCAACCATTTAAAAGCTGGTAGTTGCTTTTTGTTTAATTTGCTTTGACAATTCATTATGGATCGACTTACACCAGAGCATCGCGTGCAAATTGCGGAAATTTTTAATCAAAATAATAGTTCTGTTCGTCAAACTTAGCGTGCACTTCGTCCATTAAAAATTTTATTTTCTGATGAAGCCCATTTTTGGTTGAATGTGCACGTAAAGAACCAGAATTGTTGCATTTGAAAAGAGGAGAATTAACAAGCTTTTGTCGAAACACCATTCCATCGACAGAAAATTAATGTTTGGTGCGCTTCATGGGCTGGCGGAGTCATTGGCCCATGTGTCTTCAAAGAGAATGATGGTCAAAATGTTACTGTCAATGGTGAACGGTATGGGAACATGATTCGAAGTTTTTTCGTACCTCAATTAGCTGGCATTAATCCTGCTGATATGTGGTTCCAACAGGACGGAGCCACATGCCACACAGCGGGCGCTACTATTAATTTATTCAAGGAAACTTTTGACAAAAAAATAATATCACGAAATGGCCCAATTAATTGGCCTCCAAGATCGTGTGATTTAACCCCATTAGATTATTTTCTTTGGGGTTATGTAAAGTCACTTGTGTACGTCGATAAACCACAAACAATTGAACACCTGGAAATCAACATTCGAAAAGTTATCGGCGAGATACAACCGCAAACGCTGCGAAAAGTTTGTGAAAATTCGGTGCCCCAGGTTGCGCCTTGTACGCGCCAACCGTGGCTGCAACATGCTCGAAATTATATTTAGACATTAATGTCATAAAATTTTCTATCCAATAAAGGCCGTTTCCTTGATATCAAAAATACATTACTATGTTTTATTATGATTTAAACTTGTATCACTCTATAAAAAACACCCATTACATATTCATGGCCACACATACAGACAAATCAAATAGTGACAGGCTCTCAGAATTAGTCAGGGAAGGTTCTTAGGACCTCAAAACCTGAAGACCTGATGAGAACTTGATTTTTTTCCAAACGGGGGTTAAGCCAATAATTTCACGATTTTCTTAAATTTTAAATTCACTTAAAAAAATACATGGAGGACAGTCGCAAAGCAGCTCTCATCAAGCCTCGTTGGCAATTATATTTTAAGTGCCACCAGACCACTGATTGTTTGCTCTCTTTCGAGAGTTTTGCTTCTCACTCGCACTAGTTAAATTCGACGTCTCACTTAACCGTATTAATTTACAGTTCTTCTGAGGAATTTCCCCTCGTTAACTACGTTGCTACTTCATATGTGAAGGCATAGGTCTTGTACAGTCAGTCACAAAAACGCATGGGGTCTCAGTCTGTGGCATCTGTGCACCAAATACTTTACAAATTTGCTTTGTAAAGTATTTTATATGCAAATACAAATACAAATACTTGGAGGAAAACGCAATGAGACCCCAAAGAGAAAAACATTGCTCTGCTGGAGGATAAAGAAGTCCTTGCAATGCTGCTGTTTGTCAAAAATTCATGAGCAAATTGTGTCTTAAATGATTTTCTGAAATGATTCATCTGCAGGATACCTTTTTAGATCATATGCAGTAGTTTTACTTTTTTAGTTGATGTGAAAACGATTAGATTGTGATACCAAATGCTTGCTGGGTTGTGTCACATGTGAGTGTGTGTGTGGGCGTGTGTGTAAATAAGTTTATTAGTGTAAAATAATTTAATTTGAAATTTCCTTGATTTACAAAGTTGCCCTTAAGCCCTTTGGAAACTTAAGCTAATTTCTTTTCTAAAAAAGAGTGCAACATTTTCTAC
Source organism: Linnaemya vulpina (assembly GCA_963675445.1). Taxonomy (NCBI): domain Eukaryota; kingdom Metazoa; phylum Arthropoda; class Insecta; order Diptera; family Tachinidae; genus Linnaemya; species Linnaemya vulpina. Next base: position 71,120,465 of record OY776280.1, on the reverse strand, counting down.
ACTTTTTAGCGGAAAATGGCAACATTTCCATACATTAAATTCAGGAATTTATTAGAAATTAATCCAACATCACTTACGAAAAGTAATTTCTGTTTTAAAATGAACAAACAAATTTTAAAACTCCTCCAAACTTCCACTATTTACAAAAAAAGGGGGAAAATGTTACACGTTTTCCAGAAAAGAAAACGCTATTAATTAGTTTTTATTTGCTTGTGGAAACCCTGTCAAAGATAATTGTTGTTGTTGCATGAGGCTTATTAGGGCTGCCACTTGGTTGCCACTTGTTTATAAAATGCGTCTCAAATGCAGGCCCAGAGTGTTGTTGTAGCGGTTCTTCTTTTGTGATATTTTCTTTAAAGTGTTTGTTGCTATTTTCTTTTGTTGTTGTTGTTGTTGTATTCATAAGCTTTATAAGGCTGATTTGCCATTGTTTTAATCCACTGCCATGGCTAGTGGCGGCATTGTTGTGTCTACATAATTTTTTCCGCACTGTCGCCCTCTCTCTCTCTCTCTCCCTCTTGGTCTTTCTTTCCCACTGGGTTTTATATTATGCATACACTGGACGAAAGTATTGCGTCAATTGCAACAGAAACTATGAAATTAAATTTCTTGCAAATGAAAGTTATAGTTTTCTTATGAATATAAAAATTTTCGCTTCTTTATTTTTGACCCCTCAGAATTTTATATATTCGCTGTGTAGTAAAAAGTGTTTTTTATGCTTTTGCTTAGCCCTCTTGGAATATGAAGTGTTGCATCTTAGATGGCTAAGTTAGCCCACTTGTAATTGCAGCTTCTTTTTGTTCTTCTCCTTCAATATTCTTTATGTACTACAAACAGTTTTTTTTTTTTTCTTTTCATTTTACTTTACGAGCACATAAACAGACAACCAATTTTACATACAAAATATGTACTCGCATGTTAAGAATATTTTTTTTTTAATATATTCTCAAACACACTGCAGATATGACATTGAATAGATGCGCCTTTTTCTTTAGGCCCTTTTGTTTTTGATCTCTGTATATAATATTTGTTGTTGTTGTTGTTGTTGTTTCAATTTTTTACATGAAGAGTTGTTGTCATGTCTCTTGTGTGGTGTGATGCCCTTTTTTTCTACTCGGTTCAAGTGTACCCAATGGATGGGTTAAAAGAAAAATGCTTAAGAATTTGTTACAAACGAAAAATAAAAGCCAGAAAAAATAAAAAAAAATTTGCTAATTAGCTGTGGAATATACCAGCAGCCATGTGAATATTAATTGTGCTTAACTTGACTAATTTTTACCACAGAGAATGCGACCGAGGCAGGCGCTACAGGACTTAAGATTGTTGAGGCAAGATCACAAGATTGCCGCAAGGCAACAATTTTACTTAATTTCTATTGTGCCAACTTGTCACACAATTTTGTCATTTTCCATAAATTTGATTACGGAGAATTGGGGCAAATAGATTAAGTGGCACTGAATGTACACCATTATTCTACTGTGTGGCAATTCTGAAAAAAACAGCTGTTGTGCTGCTACATGCCGATTCTTGTTTGGTTTTGTTATTTAAAGTGACTGAAAAATAGTTTGTTCTATCAAGAAGAAAAAAAAAAATTAAAAAGAAAATAATAGTGAAAAAATTTAAAAAAATTAATAAATAAATAATTAAAAATTCGAATAATAATTTTCGGCTGGCAGATTTGATATTCAAAATTTGTCACTAATAAAATTAATTTTTAATATTAAAAACGTTACAATTGATTTTATGAATTGATCAAAAGATGAAACACTTGATGTGTGGTGAGAAACTTCATTAAAAAAAAAATTATATATAAAAAAAGATTGAGTTTATTTTTCATAAACTATTTTAATTCAGCTTGAAGTCAACAATTATTTTGTAAAGGCTTGTCAAATTTTGAGGTTAGGAAAAGAGAGTAGAATTACTTGAGACTTTTATTTCACTAAAGCAAAGTGATTTACAAAATTAGGGCTTTCTTGCGACTAAATCCAAACAAAACAATCGCAGATGTTACCTGGAACACGGTGCAAAGGATTGGCAAATTTGAGGTTAGGAAGTAAATTGGCTTACAAACTCACTTTTTCTTTGACAAATTTAGTTTCATTGCTTTCACTTGGAAGCAAAAATATGGGAATTAATAATGGAATGTGATGACGGGCAAATGTCCACTTCCAGCACGGCGGCAGACGTCTCCCTTTTTCACAAAATTTGGCAACACATTTCACAGCAAAGCTTCGTTTATCTCGTCAAATTTTATCTTGCGGAGATGAAATTTGACGAGAATGCGGACTTTTAAAAGACCCAATAGAACGGCCTTAAAATACAATAACGAGGCGCGGGGCCATTTAAAAAGGGGCCCCATCACTTAGAAGAGTTTGTTGAAAAATGCGCTGTTTTCGTTCAGCCAATTCACAAACTTTGGGTGTAAAAAATGGTCGCCCGAATTTAATAATTAAAGGCGGTGAACTTTCAAAGCGTGAAGATGAGGATCTTGAAGGAAAATCTTGCGCAAAGTGGGTTTGGTGAGGCCCAACTGCTGCGAAAGTCGACGACTTGGTGTTGCAGGTTCGTTCTCAATATTTTGCTGTACAGCGCTTTATTTGAATCACCACGGCCCCTGCGACCGTATTGTTCTGTTCTATTGTCAGCAGCAATGTCATGAGCCTGGAATGTAGCGATTAAATTCAGAAAGAGCCTGATTACGAGGAAAACCTGCTCGAACTTTACAAAGTGGTACAGTAATATTTTCCTCATTTTGATAGTAAATTTTCATAACTAAAATTCTTTGTTAACGAGTGTAGCGTTCCATGGTTGAAATTTCCCAACTTTTTACTAAATAAAAGTCAAAGGATGTCACCTCAGATCCTTACATTTCATCGCTTGACAGCCAATTTACTTCGTAACCTCAAATTTGCCCACCCTGTAGGTTTTCAATATTTTCCTTTTATTTTTATAGAAAATATTTCAAAACGATTTTTCTCTTTTTTATTTTAAAGAACAACATGAAGTCAACAAAAATTATGAAATAAAATTAGTAAAACAAAACGATTTTTCAACGACAGCACGAGTTCATTTCCAATCTTAAGACTCAATCCCTACTGATTCGTAGTGAGTCTTATAAATATTCCGCTCCTAATAAAAAATTCGAATTAAAGAATAATTCAAATTTTTTTATAAATTCCCAGATTTGAACTCCAGCCTAAATAATAATTTTTGGCTCAATAGTTAATCCTGCAAGTTCGAATCTGCACATTTCATTCCAGCATTTCGCTGCTTTCGGTCTAACTTTTGCAGAGAATAATTTTCAAAGCAATTAATTGATAATTCTTTTTTAACAAATTTGCCATAAAATAAAAATTATTTTGGAAAAAAAACCCATTCCAGTGTTGCTCATATGAAACCGAGATCGTTCCAAAAAATAAGTTGAATATTCTATTTCTCTCAAAATACTTTTTTTCATTAAATAATTTCCTTCAAAGTAGTCCCGCTCTCGGATATAAAATAAACGGGGCTGCATTTTTTCCCATCATGGCTGAAGTTCTAACATGAACTTTTTTCTTACATCCTTGAAATCTCTCAGCGATTCATGCTTTATTTCTTTAAACGTCTTGAAACTCTGTCCGTTCATGGGTCTCCTTAATCTTGGGTGTAGGATGAAGTCGCAGGTGGCCAAATATATTGAACAGGGAAGCTCAATTATGGCGCTGTTCTTGAGTCAAAAACGGATTAGAGATTGTAGATTTAATATATATAAATTTTTTTATCGCAAAAGCCCCGTAAATCACTTTTTAGTGCAGAGATTTGAAATTTTTTTGAACAAGTTTTTTGCAGTCAAAAATTGTTGGATTCTTGTGATTTGAAACTGTTGAAAAAATTGCCTGACGATATCAAATCACTTGAGGGCTTTTAAGACTTTTGCCTCGATTTTCATAATAAAATTATATCAAATTAAATTTTAATTAGCTTCCACAGCAGCAATTTAAACTTTGAAATTGATTTAAATTAATAATGATTTTAAATAAATTGTTTGCCCACGCCTTTTTAATTCCGTTCAAACCGATTCCTCAGACATTTTTCTCGTTTTTATGTAGGGAAACGAGCCAATAAACTTTAAGTTTTTAATATTTTTTAAATAAATCACTGGAACATGTAAAATATTCAAATTATGAACAAATCAAAATGGCTGTTTATTCCCGATGTAGACTGAAGAAAATCCTGACTAAAAATATAAATCGCCTGATCTTCAGAGCAACCAAAGAATTACTGGCGTGATCTTAAAACAGTTCGTGGTTCGAAATCACCGTGTTTGCAGGATAAATAACAGAATAAAATTAAAATATTTCGACTTTAAACTAACCAAAATGGCCGATTTAGGATGAAGAAAATCCTGAATAAAAATCTCCTGATCTCTAGAGCAACCAAAAATATTGCTGCCGTGATCGTGCCGTGATCGCGGTTCAAAATCGCCGTGTTTATAGAATAAATAACAGGATAAAATAAAATTTAAATTTTAAATAAAATTTTATAAATTGTTTTATGATTTAATTTTAAAAGGGCGTATGAAGGAACTCCTTCGGCGTTATAAAATAGGCAGGGAAATGAAAGCCTAAAAATTATTTTTAAACTAAAATGTTAGTCACGGGGAAAGTAATTTTTGCGGCCACGAACTTCTATTCACATATTTTTTAATGTATTAAAAAACTAAGAATCAATATGATCTAGACTCTTTGCAATTTAATTACCGACTGCAGGGTATTTCAAGGCGATTTTCTGCAATATATACAAGCGTTTTATCATTTATTTCCAAAAAAAAAGAACTCCACCACTTTTACACTTAAACTGAAATAGTTTTTCTTAAAAAAAAACACAGAATTTAATTACCGACTGCAGGCTATTTCCTGCAATATTTCCAGGGTTTCATCATTTATTTGAGAAAAAAAAGCTTCACACTCGAACTGAAGCAGTTTTCCTTCCAAAAAAAAAGAAACTCCAGCACTTGAACTGAACACATTTTTGCGCCCTCAAATTATGAACCGCAGTGCAGTTTTTCAAAAAAAAAAAAAAAAAAGCGTCACATTTAACTCACCCGCAAATTGCGAACCGAAGTGCTGCTGAAAATGGCCCCTAAACTCGTGCGGCGTACTAAAGCCCGGCGGTAGAAATCCCCTTAAATAAGCAGCCGCAGCCAGTGTCGTCATATGATGATGATGCGCTGCCACATTTAGTTGGCCAGCATGATCGGCGGCCGCATAACCAGCGGCTGCATAAAAATTGGCTGGATTAAAAACTGGCAATTGCACATGAGCGGCAGCTGCCGCTGCAGCAGCGGCTGCGGCTGACAAACGTGTAACATCAGGCGATAAGGAGCGTGAATCACGATGACGACCATGAGTGGAGGAGGCAGGTGAGATGGGAGCATTAATACAATCGCTGGGCGTATGAGCCGAGGGCGGCGAGGAAGTTGACAAACGTTGTTGAACAGCAGCAGCAGCAGCAGCGGCGGCGGCGGCTGCGGCTGGATGCTGTGAACTTGTGCTGGAGTTGTGTGAGGAGGGTGGCGGTGTGGTAGCGACGGGCGGCATAGCGGCATGAGGATGCAAGTGAACGGGATGCGTATAGCCGGCGGCGGCAGCAGCAGCCGCTGCAGAGCCCACACCTAAACCCAAGATTTCCTGTATGGCGAAGGGTGTTCGCATTTTGGTCGCTTGCATTTTTACCGACGGCAAAAGGGGGTTTTTAAAAAAATTTTTTTCTTTTGAATTTCTTGTGCTTCTTCTTAAGCGTTTGTTTTGGCTACAATTTTTTTTTTTTTTGAATTAACACATATTTTTTAAGAGGAAAAATTCAATTGTTGTTGTTAAAACGGGTGTTAACAGTTTCTTGCAGCAGCTTTTCTTTTCACATGTTTTTACAGCCTATGGTAGGGGGTTTTTATTTAAACGGAAAACCCGGCATATTTTTAGGCTTTAAGTACGTTTTTTAGCAATAATTTTCTTAAATCTTCTCAGTTGCTTTTTTGACAGAATTTGCTTGACAGTATTTTTTTTAAATTAATTTTTTTCAATCTTTTTATATGTAATTTTTTTTAAATATTAATTATTGCACTTTTTTGTTAATAAATTTTTGTTTTGCCTGGTACCCAGCAGCCGCAATGTATTCTTTTTTTATATAATAATTTAGATAATATATTTTTTTTATATCAAACGTTTTTTCTTTCTTGATTTTTTAAGTAACACCACACGTGTTGTTCTGTTTGTGAGGGCTGTGTTGTTTAACTATTTTGCTAAGAAACTTTTAGTCTGTTTTGATTTTTTTTTTCTTTTTTCTTAATACTCTTTAAATTTCATACGCTGCGTTGTTTGGACGAACGGAACGTCGCTTGCGCTCAAAGCACCAAAATGAACTGAATGCTTAAAGCGGATTTTTGCCAAGAAAAAGAGTATCCATGAGTTGGAAATTTTGCCAAAAACCTAAAACGCCAAGTCAACCCCTGCACGCCGCTAAGGCCAGACAAGGACAGACTATGCTATTCAGCATGCTGTTTCACTTGTAGCCAAGTGTTTTGGAAATAAAACCAACTAGAATTGCCAGTGAGCAGGGGTATTGTCAGTTGCAGTACAAATTCCAATAAGTATCTTTAGCCACCGTTTATCTGGGAGATACATGATTGGAAGTTTTTTTTAATAAAACGTTTTGAGGAGTAGTTTTTATCAGGCTGTTCTTGTTGCTCTTGTGTTGGATTTTATGACAGCCTTTCTCTGTTGCTCTTTCAATAGAAGCGGAGGTAACGAGTATCTTGTATCTTGTAAATAAATAATGTATCTGGCACTATGCGCTGGGGTTTGTTTTAGTTTCTTGATTTTTTTTTTGGGAATTTGATTTTTTTGCTGTTGTTAATGGAGTTTAAGTTCTCTATATATATTTTTTTCTTTTGACTTTGAGTTTGTTTTCTCGTTTTACTCTGCAATTTCTAAAGGTTACGCACTTTAATTAAAAAGAATTTTGGAGAAACATCATATAAAAGCGGATTTCAGCGATACTTTCAAGCGACGACGAATTGAAGAAATTTTCTTAGAACGAAATAATTAATAAATTCGAAATAATTTTAAATAATATGAAAGTGTAATAAGAAAATTATATAAGATATATTTTTGAATTAAAATTAATTTATAAAAAAGGTGGTTTTTTCTTTTACTTATTAACTTTGGGGTCGTTTTTTTAAATAAAATTATAATTAATTTTAGTTATTTGCCGCACTTCTGGAATAGTTTGTATTCAATCTATTATATTTTTATAAAAAAATAATACAATAATAAAGAAAAGGACCCTAAAATTTATTAAAAATAAAAAAGAAATTTATGAAATATATTTTTTTTCAACAAAAACGATTCATAATAAAATTTCTTTCAGTTTACAATAACCAAATAAAACTAGAAGACGAGAGCAGAACTTACAATTTGTCTTGAATTTGTCTGGAGTTGGCAATAAAAAGTAAACCATTCTTATAGAAAAAGCTAATATCATGTTCTTTTCTGCAAAACGTGCAACACTTTTGCACTAATTATTTTCTAACAAGCAGCAGTTTGGGGGAACTTTAGAAATGGATTTACGTTTCGTAAGAGATGTTGGATAAATTTCGAATAAATTTTTTATTTGCAAAGGACAGAATTTTTTATTAAAAAGTGTAAGAAATGTTGCATTATTTTACAGAAAAAACTAATAGCATTTTCTTTTCTGCAAAACATGCAACGTTTTTGCACTACTTTTCTAAAAAGGGCATTTTGGAGGAGTTTTAGAACAGGAACTACTTTTCATTTAAGTTTTTCTAATAAGTTTTCTGTTTTCAAAAGACAGAATGGGGCCATTTTATATTAAAAAGTGTAAAAAATGTTGCATTATTTTACAGAAAAAACTAATAGCGTTTTCTTTTCGGCAAAACATGCAACGTTTTTGCACTACTTTTCTAAAAAGGGCATTTTGAAGGGGTCTTAGAACAGGAATTAATTTTCGTCTAAGATGTTGTATAAATTTCTAATATATTTTTTGTTTTTAAAAGAGAGAATGGGGCCATGGTGCATTAAAAAGTGTAGAAAATGTTGCACTATTTTATAGATAAGAAATCAACGCAATATTTTTAACATAAAAGAAGTGGCACATTAAAGAAGTTTAAGAGCAGAAGTTTTCTTTCGCAAGGGATGAAGGATTTATAATAAACAAACTGTTGCCATTTTCTATTTAAAAGTGTAAAAGAGTGCGAAATTCTTACACTTTTTTTTTAACAAAAAAGTGGCAGTTTGGAGGCGTCTTAAGAAAAGAAATACTTTTTGTAAGAGATGTTGGATAAATTTCTAAAAAATATTTTTATTTTCAAAGCAGAGAAAGAAGCCTTTTGATATAAAAAAGTGTAAAAAATGTTGCATTTTATTCCAGAAACTAAATCAACATAATATTTTTAACATAAAAAAGTGGCAGTTTGGAGGAGTAGTAAAGCAGAATTTTCCTTTCGTAAGGAATGTCGGACTGGTTTCTAATAAATTCTCTATTTTAATAGGACAATACGTTGCCATTTTCTATTAAAAAAATGTAAAAATGCGACATTTTCACACTTCTTTTAAGCATTAAAAAGTGGCAGCTTAGAAGAGTTCTTAAGCAGAAATTTCCTTTCGTAAAAGATGGTGGATTAATTTCTAATAAATTCTTTATTTTCAAGCAAAAAGTGTAAAATATGTTGCATTTTTTTCTAGAAAATAAATCGACATAACATTTTTAGCATAAAATAAGTGGCATTTTGAAGGAGTTTGAAAATATGAAGTAATTTTCGTAAAAGATGTTGGCCGTAATTCTAATAAATTCTTTATTTTTAAATGACAGAATGTTGCCTTTTGTAAAAAATGTTGTGTTCTTTTCTAAAAAAAAAAATTTCAAAATAAAGAAAACAACGAATTTTATTCAATAAACAAATTTTTTTTTATATATTTTGAAATAATTAAACAAATAAAAATATTGTATATCTTGTGGAGGTTTTTGTTGTTGCTTTTAACAAGATTCGAATATGAAAGAATTTGAGGGCAACATTTTCTAATATCAAAATATGACATCAATTAATGCTTGATGTTTTCAGCAATAAAAATTGATCTCAGAAACAGACCAAAAACTGCTTTTCTTTGGGGCTGAATCCAAACAAAACAATTGTAATTGCGATGATGGAAAGGGTGTACAGGCTTGTTAAATTTGCGGTTAGGAAGTAGACTGGCATATAAATACACTTTTTCTTTGACAAATTTAGTTTCATTGATTTCACTTTAAAGCAGATATATGGGAATTAATAATGGAATGTGATGACGGGCAAATGTCCACTTCCAGCACGGCGGCAGACGTCTCCCTTTTTCACAAAATTTGGCAACACATTTCACAGCAAAGCTTCGTTTATCTCGTCAAATTTTATCTTGCGGAGATGAAATTTGACGAGAATGCGGACTTTTAAAAAAATACAATAACGAGGCGCGGGGCCATTTAAAAAGGGGCCCCATCACTTAGAAGAGTTTGTTGAAAAATGCGATGTTTTCGTTCAGCCAATTCACAAACGTTGGATATAAGAAATGGTCGCCGGAATTTAATTCTTGAAGGCGGTGAACTTTCAAAGCGTGAAGATGAAGATCTTGAAGGAAAATCTTGCGCAAATTGGGTTTGGTGAGGCCCAACTGCTGCGAAAGTCGACTACTTGGTGTTGCAGGTTCATTCTCAATATTTTGCTGCACAACGCTTTATTTGCATCAGCACGGCCCCTACGACCGTATTGTTCTGGTCTATTGTCAGCAACAGTGTCATGAGCCTGGAATGTAGCGATTAAATTACGCTTAGCGGCTTCAGAAAGAGCCTGATTACGAGGAAAAGCTGCTCGAACTTTACAAAGTGGTACAGTAAATTTTCGCAATTAAAACTCTTTGTGAAGGAGTGCAGCGTTACATGGTTAAAATTTTCCAAGTTCTTACTAAATAAATATAAAAAAATAGCAGCTCGTTTTCCCACATTTCATCATTTGACAGCCAATTTACTTCCTAACCTCAAATTTGTCCATCCTATATACAGCCAGTAATTTTAACTTTCTCTTAATTTCTTTAAAATCCCTCTTTCCATTATGTTTGCTCATGTCTCCCCATTTTTCATAGAAAACATTTTTTCGTGTGTTTTCTTTTGGGGGTTTTTTATTTTTATAAATTTCTTTTCCATATAATTTTTGGTTGAGGTCTGGGGGGTTTTTTGTTTTAGTTTTCAGCTCATCTATTTAGAAGTTTTCCATTCTTAATTCTCTCTCGCTCTCTCTGTAAAGTTTTGCTTATCTGTCGCTGCTCAAATTCCCCTCACTAGCCTGATTGATATCCATGGCAATTATGCAAGAATGTCTGTCTGTCTGTATATAAGTAAGCATGAATGGGCATGCATAAGCATGCATAAGCATGAGCAAGTAGTCCTTTTTTCTTTTTTATAACACAACAAACGTATTTAAGATTGTAGATAAATTAGCAGGCCAATATTTATGTTTGTGTGTGTGTGCGTGTGTGTGGAGAGTAGCTGGTAGTAAATAACGGTTCACTCATTTTGTTTCTCTCAACTTTGTTTTTTAATTCCATTCCATTTTAGTTGAAAGTCAACCAACAAAAAAAATCTTAAATTTGTCTATTGTTTTTTCTTCTTGCCGCAGCTGCTTTTGTTGTTGTAGTTGTTATTGCCTAGGCAACATGTTAATTAAGCTTTTAGGTTGTGTGCGTATTTTCTGTTGTTATGGTGTGTGTGTGTGCTTGTATAAGCGTTTATTAGTGTGGGTGAATTTATATCCTCTACTCAGCAGCTGAGGTTTCAATTAGAGTCCTGCCAATTAAGCCACTTTATCGATTAGCTAAATGGCAGACATTTTGTATGATGGTCGTTTAAAAGCTACGGATACAGAAATTTCTCTAGTTTTATTGTCGTTTCTCTCACTCAAATCGGTTATGAATTTATAACAGAAGTGACATCATTTTAATCGGCCCTCGATTGGATGCATTTTTAATGACAGACTTCAGTATTTTAACTATAAAAATTTTAAATCAGTTTCGGTGTGAGAGTTCCAAGTTGGAATCTTATAAAATTGTTTAATAGATTATGATCTCGTATATAAGAAGTTCATAGGAAAGTATAGGGTGCTTTTATAGAGGTATAGAAATTTTAAATGGAATAGAATGAAGATGTACTTTTTCAATTGATATCAAATGAACTTCATTCGAAAGATTTCTTGTGGCGTTGTAATTTAAATATGACTTCTGGCATATGACCGCCACCGACTGTCCACTCGGACGTAGTCTAGTCTTGAGGTCCAATTTTCGACGGCTTCTTCCAATACAAGTGGCCTTATATCGGTAATAACACGGCGAGTGCTGTCCTCCAAGTGGTCAAATGTTTCGGCGTAGACTAGAGACTTTATATGACCCCGTCAGAAGTCTAGCGTTGTTAAATCACACGATCTTGGAGGCCATTTCTTGGAGTGTCCCAAATGTGAAACTATGCTGCTAGCAAACGTTTCTTTCCGAAAAACAATTGTGGTGGGACGAGTTGTTTGACATGCTGCGGCGTCACAGCTGCTGCTTCAAAGCTGCTGTTCCACAGCTCTTCCTTCGCAGCTGCTGCTTCACAGCTCCTGCTTCACAGCTGCTGCTAAGCAGCTGCTGCCCCACAGTTCCTGCTTCACAGCTCCTGCTCCACAGCTCCTGCTTCACAGCTTCTGCTCCACTGTTCCTTCTTCACAGCTGCTGCTTCACAGTTCCTGCTCCACAGCTGCTGCTTCACAGCTCCTGCTCCACAGCTGCTGCTGCACAGCTCCTGCTTCACAGCTTCTGCTCCACGGTTCCTTCTTCACAGCTGCTGCTTCACAGTTCCTGCTTAACAGCTGCTCCACAGTTCTTGCTTAACAGCTGCTGTTTCACAGCTTCTGCTCCACAGCTCCTGCTCCACAGTTCGTGTTCAAAAGCTGCTGCTTCACAGCTGTTGTTGCACAGTTCCTGCTTAACAGCTGCTACTCCACAGTTCCTGCTCAACGGCTGCTGCTGCACAGCTGTTGCTCTACAGCTCCTGCTTTACAGCTCCTGCTTAACAGCTGCTGCTTCATAGCTGTTCCTTCACAGCTGCTGTTCCACAGCTCCTGCTGTACAGCTCCTGCTTAACAACTGCTGCGCCACAGCTCTTGCCTCACAGCTGCAGCTTCAAAGCTCCAGCTCCACAGCTTCCGCTTGTTGATGAAAGAAAAAGTCAGTCAGTAATCATGGTTCTCTAGTAGTCACCGGTGATTGTAACATTCTGATCAGCATAATGTTTAAAGAAGGACGGACCCATGATTTCACCAGATCCTAAAGCGCACCAAACAGTCAGTCTCTCAGTCATTTTCTGGAAGTAACGGCGTCTGAACATACAGTTGAGGACTATCTTCCCCCCAAATACGGCTGATATCTTTATTGACGCATCCATTCAAACAAACGCGGGCTTCAACGCGAAGAAATGCGCAGGCATCAGTCTGCTCTTGTTGAAATGGTAAATCTAACGAAACTAAAAACAAATCCCTTGACAGCAGACGAACTGGCCGCAAGTTTAAATTATAACAACTTGAAGTTTTATCACTCCATTGAAAAGTTGATGATGAGGGACTCAGCCCCCCCATTAGTGACACCAAGATTGTGCTTCCTCTTGCAGTTCTTTAAAAGATTAACTCATATCAAATTCAATAAATTCCACTATTATTGTTATAGAAAATAGGAATTATTTGATGTAAGAAAAGTGGTCCCACTGTGCGCCGTGTTGTATAGAGAGCATGCTGAAGTGAAATATTCTAAATGGACCTGGAATATGTCCTATTAAAGACTATCTTTTCTGAAGAAGGCACTTAGCCGAAGGCCTATTTAATTGTTGCACGCAAAAGAAACAAACGCTACAACATTTAAGCGATTTCTCTTCAATTCAATTCTCATTAATAAAAATATATAAAATAAATATCTCCTCCCATTCTTCTCTAGAAAAATGATCACCATTTTCTTTCCGACGTCCAATTCTGTGGAAATAAAAGCGTTCTATTTAAAGAAGAACGAGGAGCAACAACATCAAAGAGAATGAATGCAGTCCCCGTTGAAAATGCATGTTTGTGCATGAGTGTGACTACATTTGCTTTCATTATCTCGCGCACACACACACATGCATGCACAAGCATGCACACCAACGGCAGGCTATCATGGAGATTCTTTGTTCCACCATTTGCGTGAGTGTGAATGGAAGAAGGGGGAACCAGTAAAAGGCCACTTCTATGCAAATGATGCATGTAAATCAAACAGAAACTCAAAATACTTCAGGAAAAATAAATATAAAAAAGGAATATTCAATTTTAAGAAAAACCTAAACGTTTATAAAGAATTGTTTGCACAGTAAAAAAATTTTGTGTTGTAAATAAATATTAAATTAAGTTTAAATTGTGAGAAAGAATTATTCCGCAATCTTATGATTTTTAATATAAAAAGCGTAGAAATAAATATGTTACGTGTATGTGTGCGTGTGTACATGCGAACACAGACAAACCCTTCAATATTTAATACACACTTGGATGTTCTTAAATGAGTGTATTTGAGCAAAATGGATTTTTAGTTGTTATAAAAGTACGAGTATTTCAAATATACGAAGGCAGTAGGGAAAGGCTTTGCATATATGACGAGTAGTGCTCAACGGGGGATTTTGAAATAATATAGAGCTTAACGACACTTCGAAATAAGTCAGAGCGGTTTTTTTTTTAAATTTTAATTTGGAAAAGAGAATCCGCACGAATAAAATTTATTTGAGGATAAATTAAACTGGCACTCAAGGGAAACTGCAACTTAACTGTTCGAAAAGTATTTTTGGTTCATTAAGTCATTATAAATATTCAAAAGCTCAAGGAAAAATAAACACTAACTTTAAGTATTCAACTTTACCCAGCAGAGCAGAACAGCTGTTTTTGCAAGCCGCTACACTCTCACCTTCAGCACTCATGGGTATTGATGCTTAACAGCTTTGCTTTTCAGTTTCAAGCACAAGGGAACTTAATTATTCTACTTTATATAGCTGAGCAGAACAGCTGTTTTGGAAAGCCGCCACAATTAAATTTTTTAGTAATCGTGTGCATTTTTGCTTATCTATTTTTTTTCTTTGTCGTCCCAAGCACCAGGAAAAGTCAATTTAAATTTTTATATATACAACTTCATCCAGTACAGCAGAACAGGTGTTTTAGCAAGCCGCTACACTTTCCTTAATAGTGTTTATATAAATTTTTGTGTATTAATAATCGTCTGTTTGTTCCAAGCACCAGGGAAAGTCAAAATCAGTTTTAATTATTCAATTTATGCAGCAGAGCCCAACAGATGTTTTCGCATCTACACTTTGATCAACAGTGTTTATCTAAATTTTTCCTTATCAATTTGTCTTTGTGGTCCCAAGCACTAGGGAAAGTTAACATCAGTCTTTATAAATTCAATTTTACCCAGCAGAGCAGGACACCTGTTTTCGCAAGCCGCTACACTTGCCCTTTCAACACTCATTAGTAATGTTGCTTAGCAACTTTTCTTTCCTGTCTAAAGTACAAGGGTACTTAATTATTAAATGTATACAGCAAAGCAGAACAGCTGTTTTCGCAAGCCGCTACACTTTCATCAACAGTGCTCATAACAAGTTTTGCTCATCAATTTTTTCTGTGTCGTCCCAAGCACCAGGGAAAGTCAACTTAAATTTTTAAATATTCAAATTTACACAGCAGAGCAGAAGAGCTGTTTTCGCAAGCCGCTACACTTTTATTAACAGTGTTCATGTGCATTTTTCCTTATTAATTTCACTGTCTTCATCAGTGTTTTTGTTTATTTTTGTTTATAATTGTTAGCTGAGTTGAAATGTGCTAACAATTTTGTATTTGTAACAATTTCATTATGAAATAGAATACGAGAAGTGCATCAAGTCGATGTCAGCACACTTTCGTTAAGTCTCCGTGTTGCCGTTTGGTTATTTTTACATTAGAAAGTTTCCAAAGATCTCCAATTTTTTATTGTGCTTTCTGGAAGCGCTCTTAATGATTTGATGTTCCGTTCAGTATGTGGCGTTTTGTGTCGTTGTCCACTTGAAACGAGCCTGCCAAGAAGATGTTGTTCTGATGCTCGATGGGAAATATTAATGGGATTGACCTGGACAATCCTGCATAGTAAAAATCAGCTGTTCGATATTTTCATTTAATGGCTGCTTCGTGTCCACTCAATTATGAGAGTGTTTCCTTATGATAAAGAGCGTTTGGTGGCATTGTCCACTTGAAACGAGCCTGCCAAGAAAGTGTTCTTCTGATGCTCGATGGGAAATATTAATGGGACTTTCATGGTTATCCGGCGTAGTAAAAATCAGCCGATCAATACGTTCATTTAATGGCTGCTTTGTGTCCTCTCAGTTGTGGGATTTTCTAAAAAAAAAAAAAAAAAACGTTTGCGTTTGTTTGATTACGATGCGGGGTGGCCTTTGAAAACAGCACGTTTCGACATTTGACTTGAAATTCGCATTTTTCTGGTGGTTTTATTTTGTTATTTTCGTCTTGTCTTCTGAATTAGTTTTGGCTTGTTAAACAACTTTCCCGCTGCCCCTCCTACATGATGCACAATATTTAGTTAAGTAGGCGTCCGTTTATAAATTTATATAAATACGGGAAAATGAAGAACAACAACAACAACAATAACAACAACGAAATGCAATAAACGAAGAGCCGTAAGAGAAATAATAAAATATTTGATTGTTATAAAATGTATTTGAGTGCAGTTCCTTTTATTTTCTTATAAAAATCAACGGCAACAACAACAACAGCAACAACAACAACAACAACATCTTCAATATAAACTTAAACATTTACCGGAAAATCTAATGTGTTTTCAAGTAATTTTCATTAAAAAAAGAGCCCTCCTTAAACCCCTTCAAATACATTTAAAAAAATAAAACATCAAAGATAAATTTCATTTCGCAAAAAAAAAAAACAGAAAATGCATTAAATAAATTCCAAATAAAACTCTTTAATCAAATAACCCGTTTCAAATAAATAAATAAAAAAGGAAATTAAAAAAACACCCGCCATAAATAATGTTTTAATTAATTTAACCGCAAATGAATTTATTGTAAAACTAATTTTGCGTTAAATGCAACAAAAAAAAAAAAAAAAAAAAAAAAAGAATGTCGGCCACATAAAACTGTTGGTGTAATTGAAACATTTCAAAATTATAATTCCAATAAAAGCAAAATTTATTTGTTCCACCCGCCTGCTTTTATTTAAACGCATTTAAACGTTGATTAATTAATTTTATTAAAACGAATTGAATAAATTGGAATACTTAAACGCGGTAACAGTCGCTAAATGGGTTAATTTCATGCCGCATTTGTAAAGTCGTCATTTGAAAAATTTGCATAAATTTGGAAATTCAACACTCCGGAGGTGGCATGAAATTGAAACCAATAATTGTTTTTTGTAGGAATCCTGGGGGTCAGCTTTTAATGGCTGGGGATTGCTGAAGGTGGGGGAGGAGTAGGAGACAATGCATGGCCGGCGGTCATACCAATTTATGGACTTGAAAGGATTGACTCAAATCGTACTGCTGTCTCTGTGTGCCCTTGTCATTGAAACGGGGCGAACAACAATTAACACAACCAACCCTGCACTTGCAGGTCAGTCAAAATTGGACCCCACATTCACGACAGAATGCGGAATCGCCAACGATATCATCGGCTTCCCAGTCTAAATTTTAACTAAATCAGCCAACAGGCAATTGCAGTAGACAAAGAGACAAGCAATCGAGCGCTGTACTCTGCAGGAGTGTTCGTAACGTGTTATTAACTCAGAGAGGCATGATAAAATATTCCAAGATGTAAGGGAATTTCACCATCAGCTGTTTTCGCCAGCCGCTGCACTTTCATCTACAGTAGTCATGGGCATATTTACTTATCAACTTTTCTTTGTATCTGAAACACAAGGGAAAGTTACCATCAACTTAATTAATAAATTTAGACAGCAGAGCAGAATAGCTGTTTTCGCCAGCCGCTGCACTTTCATCTACAGTAGTCATGGGCATATTTACGTACCAACTTATCTTTTCATCTGAAACACGAGGAAAAGTTGACATCAATTTAATTATTTAATGCACACAGCAGAGCAGTACAGCTGTTTTCGCCAGCCGCTGCACTTTCATCTACAGTAGTCATGGGCATATTTACTTATCAACTTTTCTTTGTATCTGAAACACAAGGGAAAGTTACCATCAACTTAATTAATAAATTTAGACAGCAGAGCAGAATAGCTGTTTTCGCAAGCCGCTGCAGTTTCATTCCAGTAGTCCTACTCTCTCTTGTTTATTAATTACCCTTCGTTCTACAAGGCTCAAGGGAAAGTCACCATCAATTGAATTATTCAATTAGAAAGCCAAGCAGAACAGCTGTTTTCGCCAGCCGCAGCACTTTCATCTACAGTACTCATGGACATTTTTGCCTATATATTTTGCTTTGTCTTCTCAAAGGCGAGCGAAACATAACATCAATTTAATTATTCAATTCACACAGCAGAGCAGAATTGCTGTTTTCGCCAGCCACTGCACATTCATATACAGTAGTCCTGTTTTTTTTTGCTTATTAATTAGCCTTCGTTGTATGAGGCTCAAGGGAAAGTCACCGTCAATTTGATTATTCAATTAGAAGGCAAAGCAGAACTGCTGTTTTCGCCAGCCGCTGCACTTTCATCTGCAGTACTGATGGGCATATTTACGTATCAACTTTTCTTTGTGTCTGAAACACAAGGGAAAGTTACCATGAACTTAATTAATAAATTTATACAGCAGAGCAGAAAAGCTATTTTCGCCTGCCACTGCTCATTCATCTACAGTAGTCCTGTTTTTTTTTTTTTTTGATTATTAATTAGCCTTTGTTGTATGAGGCTCAAGGGAAAGTCATCATCAATTGAATTATTCAATTAGAAGGCTAAGCAGAACTGATGTTTTCGCAAGCCGCTACACGTTCATCTTTAGTACTCATGGACATTTTTGCCTATATATTTTGCTTTGTCTTCTCAAACTCGAGCGAAACATAACATCAATTTAATTATTCAATTCACACAGCAGAGCAGAATTGCTGTTTTCGCCAGCCACTGCACATTCATATACAGTAGTCCTGTTTTTTTTTGCTTATTAATTAGCCTTCGTTGTATGAGGCTCAAGGGAAAGTCACCGTCAATTTGATTATTCAATTAGAAGGCAAAGCAGAACTGCTGTTTTCGCCAGCCGCTGCACTTTCATCTGCAGTACTGATGGGCATATTTACGTATCAACTTTTCTTTGTGTCTGAAACACAAGGGAAAGTTACCATGAACTTAATTAATAAATTTATACAGCAGAGCAGAAAAGATATTTTCGCCTGCCACTGCTCATTCATCTACAGTAGTCCTGTTTTTTTTTTTTTTTGATTATTAATTAGCCTTTGTTGTATGAGGCTCAAGGGAAAGTCATCATCAATTGAATTATTCAATTACAAGGCTAAGCAGAACTGATGTTTTCGCAAGCCGCTGTACGTTCATTTTTCATAGTCATGGGCATTTTTGCTTATAAACTTTTCTTTGTGGTCTAAATCACAAGCGAAAGTTACGATCAAGTTAGTTATTATATTTATACTGTAGAGCACAACAACTGTTTTCGCAAGCCACTGCACGTCCATCTTTAGTACTCATGGACGTTTTTGCTTATCAGATTTTCGATGCGTCTGAAACACGAGGCAAAGTTACAATCAATTTAATTATTAAATTTACACAGCAGAGCAGAATAGCTGTTTTGGCTAGCCGCTGCAGTTTCATCTTCATGTACATTTTTGCTTATGAACTTTTTTTGTTGTTGTCAATAGCCGGTTAATGGCGTTAGCGCAGAGTGAGTTTTAACTTAGATTGGAGGCAAGTGGGCAACTACTCAGTGGCTTAGTTGCGTTCTTTTTGGCCAGATTGAAAGCGCAAAGTATTTCTCAAGCTGTTGATGCCACACTAGACTCGTCGTTCTGTGAAAAGCATATTGGCCGTCAATAGGACAACATGCCACGGAATTGGGCAACACCAGACAGACCACAATGACCGACAAGGCGCAGTTTTATTTAAGCGATCACGGCATAAACAACATCTTCACCTCTGGAACAGATACCCGTTAGCTCCAGCCAAAGCTGTTCTATTGGGCATCACCAGATCAATTCTGCAGTGAATATTAATGAAAGACAAGCACAAAGTGTATGCAGTGCATCAGTTAATGCTTGTCGATCGTCAGGGCCATGTGAACATGCCACTGTGGCCTCCCTCGTCAACGACTGGGAAGGTATTGAGTGTTTCTATGTAAACGCTGGCATCACTAAACAACGTCTTTGTTTGTGGTGCACTAAAAACCCGATAATGATTTTCGAAGAGTCGTTACATCCACTCAAACCCACGTACCGGAAGGCCGTTCACTTGGCAGGAGGTTTGGGGGTCATTTCTTAAGAACGACTTTGGAATTTCGACTACTGCTACTGACGAAGGCTACAGGATTACGATTTACTAGTGAGAGGAACTTCGTGAGCTTCTTTTTTCTGGTGACAGCAGCAGAAGCAGTGGGTATAGCAAAGGAAGTGTTTCCTACCGTTTTGGCCATTTAATATGGCCACTAAAATCGCCTGTTCAATATCTCAGAGTTCTTTCCATTCCGCTACTTGAAGTTTTGGGCTAATGTGCTCAAATCCCATAAAATCGACTGGAATGCGAACCTTGATTGCCGAACATTTTGTGGAAGGGCGCGGAAAATGTGTTATAGTGGACATTCAAGAATGTCAGCGCTAGTGGCAGCCTTTTTGGTGGTTACCAAATTTTCCCATTGAACAGAAAAAATCGCCGATGGCGTAGTGGACATTTTTTATTTAGTAGAAAAGTTTTTAAGACAGAGAATTGCAGGATTAATTTTGTGCCGCACTGTACTCTCAAAAGTCTCACTAACTCTCACATGAGTTCTATGAAAAATGGAATACAATTCTCGTTTTTTGACGTGGAGCTTTTAAGTATGTTTTTTGGAGTGAGTCAACTATATGCAGGATATGGCTAGAATGCTTAGCGGTGACACTAGGGGAATCACATCTGTTAATTCACTGGATTATCGTTACTGTGTGAGAGGCGTGAGGAGCGTGTTTTAAGGTTTTTGTAAGTGATTTTGCTCAAACTGGATCAGGGATGTTACTTTCCCAACCAGTACGTTTTTATCGAATACATACTCACCCGGATAGGACTCATCTAGTGGTGGGCGATTGGTCTGGTGAATCGCATCATGTATTACGGAGAGTATTTCTTCTTGACTTGTACGATTCAGGTGCAGATGTGATTCTGATCACTTTCAATGCTCGAAGGTTCTCTCAACTGCCGGTTGCTCTCTTATTTCAACCTGTTGTTATAGTTCCAGTACAGTGCACGGCATATGTAGGGTCATGCCCCTGAGGCTTAAAAAATATTTCTAGGATTAACGGATTGGCTGTGGTTCCCAGAGCAGGACAAACGAGTGTCTCATGGAAAACATATAAACTGGAATGGACTCTAAGCACTTTTTAGCTTTTCAATATTCACACAGTGAAGTCCTATTACTCCTACTCCTTTTTTCTAAAAAAAACAATTAAAATTAAAACGCGAAAACTCTCTCTAACTCTTGCAGGTATTCCACAATCCTTCGCGGCAAAAGACCATTCAATCCATTAAGGCTTTTGCCAAATCGTTTAATGCGAAAGCAAAAATGCAGAAATTCCAATTACTTTCAGGAGAAAGAAAAATTTGCATTCTTTATTTTGGTTTCCCATTTCATTGAACCCTTTCAAGGCATCTGCTTTGGCTGCCTTTGGATGCTAATTTCTCAATCGTAAAAATTAAAAATTTCACACTCTTGTGGCGCAATTGAATGGATCCATTGAATGGATCCATTGAATGGTGGCTAATATGTATTTGGCAGTTTATATGACTTTTTGTTTTATCCATCAGCAGCCAATATCCCTTCCAATTCCCCACAGGGATTTGCATTGTTTTGCAAGGACTCTTTTTTTCTTCATTCTTCAATTGGGTACAAAAGGAGTTTGGAAAAAGCTGCAACGCTGGCTTTCAAATTATGGTGCATTTAAATAATTGTGAGGAATTTTAATTTATTAAACAGGGAAATGGTGTAGGTGGGATAAAAAATTTAAATGAAGAAGGTGTTGTTGTTGTGATTAAAAAGCTTTTATTTTTATATTTTTAATAAAAGATGCATTTGCGAAATGATTTGAGGCTAAAAAGTGAAAGATTTCACCCTCTCTTTTTGTTCAGTGTGGCAGTACACTTTAGTTTAAAATAAGAGTTTAACAGCTTAAGTAATTGACTTCACACATTCAAGGTTATAATCAGCATTTAGCATTAGCGCCCACTGTATAAGTCTGGTAGATTCTAGTTTCAGCAAAGCAGTTGTCGTGTAATTAATTTGTACAAAATAAATTTGATTCCTTACAAAAATACTTGTATTTGTTATTGTACTTATGTTTTGCTTTGCCCACTCTTAATTGACATACTGTACAACAGCTGTTTTTATTTGCATAGAAAGTAAAAAATATTTTATAAAATAGAGAAAACTTTAAAATTATGAATAATTATTTATATAAAATGAAAAAATTGCAAGCAAAAATCAAGCATTTTGAATTTAGAACTTGGCAGCATTGAATTTGGTGCACACAAAATTAGTCCTGAATTCCATAAGACCGACTTAGAGTCCCTTCATGAACAGGTTCAAAGTATTTCTTAACAAAATTAATTTGTTTTAACATTAAAACCAGCATTTATTTTTTTTATAATACTAACAGCTGTTTTCAATCTTTAACTTGGCAGCACTAAATTTAGCACAGTCCTGCAATTAATTTGTGCAAAATAAATTGGACTTCTTACAAAAATACTTGTATAATGAATACTTGTATAACAAATACTTGTATAACAAATACTTTTGTTTCGCTTTACCTAGACTTAATTGACATACTGTACTCTATTAAATACAGGCAATTTTAGTGCTTAAAAATTAACACTTTAAAATTTTCGAATAATTATTTATATAAAATGAAAAAGTTGCACGCAAAATTATGCGAAGTTCAAAGTCTTAAACTTGGCAGCATTGAATTTGGTGCACCCAAAACCAGTCATGAGTCTCATTAAACAGACCTAAAATCCATTCAAAAAGGTTTCCAATCTCTTATTAGCAAAATTAATTGTCTTAGCATTGAAACCAGCTTTTATGTTTATAATATTAACAGCTGTTTTCAATGTTTAACTTGGCAGCACTTAATTTAGCACAGACAAAAACAAGATTGTGCTGAGCTCCGCAGAAGAGAGATTTCTAAATAACTGCTTGTACGGATGGATTTTCTTCAAAAAAGATTTAAATCTTCACTCTTTTTTTCTATCGTTTCAGCCAGCACTAAAGGGTGTTTTTTTTTTATAGAGGTATGCAACTCTTAAATGGAATAAAATAATTTTTAAAAACAATTTGAAATTAGTTTTAGTTGAAAAATATTCTGGTGACAATAAAATTTATATATGACCGCCACCGATAGCTCGGATATAGTCTAATTTGGAGGTCCAATTTTCAAGGACTTCTTCCAGCACAAACGACCGTATATCGGTAACAACGCAGTGGTTTTTGTGCTCCAACTGGTCAATCGTTTCGGGCTTGTCGGCGTAGTCTAGTGACTTCACATGTCTCTAGTCTAGTGGCGTTAAATTGCACGATCTTGGAAGCCATTTTTCGGCAGCGAAACGTGGAACTATACGGTCACCGCACGTTTCCTTGAATAAATTAATTGTGTCATGATCCGTGTGCTGTGCAGCGCCATCTTGTTGGAACCACAACTAATGCCCATCATGGCTGTCAGGCAAAAGTCATGGCTCTTTAGCGATCATCAGTAATTGCAACGTTCTAACCAGCCTCGTTCTTAACGAACGATAGATCAGTAATTCCACCAGCTCCTAAAGCGCAGGGAACAAGCAGTCAAGCAGTCAGTTCTTCTAAATGCAACGGCGTGTCAGCCTACACTGGAATATCATCTGCACTTCCAGACACGCCAGTTTTGTTTATTGACAGATTTATTTTAACAAAAATTAGCTTCGCGTTACGTATTTCGCAAGGAGTCAGGATTTTCAAAATAAATTCGCACAATTTAAAAGCGTTTCGCAGGCGTCGGTCTATTCATGTTGGAATGACAAGCCAAACAAAAGCTGTCACTTGACAGCTGACAAAATGGTGGCCAGTTAAAAGAAAAGTGCTGCCAACTTCATATTGTATAGCAACATAAAAATCACTCATTATAAGCAGCCAATAACAGACGTGACCCCTGTTTGAAAATAGTCCATAAAAGAATTGTTGTGCAGATGTAGAACTTCTTTTTAGGACATGTTTTTTTTTTTCACTGATTTCGCTTATTATGCAAGCACTTGCATGCTCAGCCTCCAAGTGTACGTGTTCCTACGCTCACACATTTATTTATTCCAACTTGAAATCTTAGCAAATCACACCCACTTTAACATCAAAGACGATTCCTTTCACTTGAAAGAACTTCTATTTAAACGAACTCCCAAATAATTTGGCATTTTATTACCAGGAACACTTTGAGTTTTGGAAAAAAAAATAAATAATATCAAGCACGAATTGGCAACCAATAAAATAATAAAAAATGCATGTGCGAGCACCAACAATTTACTTGCACCCAAATTTGAATACGTTTTTGAGTAAAACATTCACTTTTGGTGGATATTTTTTTTTTTTTTGGTGTGCGCTTTGTTGTTGTGCCAGGCACGCGTTTCTATGGCCTCATTATTTCACTTTAATTTAGTTGTTTGTTGTTGTTTTTGCTTTTCAAAGAATTAAGTTTATGAAGGAGAATTGGACTGTAGTTATTTGGAAGTCACAATGAAGACCCACAATTGCACAGGAACTCCGGTTAAGAGCCCTACGCAAGCAATGCCTGGTGCTGGCACTCTTAATTGCGGGGATTGTATTTAAGGGGGCAAATGAAGAAACATGAGAACATGGAGAATTTGTTGCAGACATTTTACTTCCTACTTCGGTTGGTAGATTTTTACTGCAGTGATTCCGATATGATATCAAATAATCCGGGTTTTGTGTTAATCGATAAATCTCACGATTATTTAATTGAGATACTTGCTTAATCGTTTAGTAATCGATTAAAATGAAATATTGTTGCCTACTTCTTAAGCTTTAAATTGTTATTAGCGGACACAAAATTCAAAATTTAAGAAATATTTAGTGGAAGCTTGCATATTTAAATTTTGTTGTTGCATTTTTTTTATTCTTTCTCACTATAATCTCAAAATAATTAATAATTTCCATAAAATGAATCGATTAGTTTTGAATTAATTCAAATATTTAAAAGCTAAAGTAGCAGCCCTTTCAAATCCAAACTGAAAATCTGCATTTGCCATTAACATCATAAACAACTGCTTTGGCGCCCACTGTATTAAGTCTCACAAATTCCAGTTCCAGCAAAGCAGTTGTCGTGTAATTAATTTGTACGAAAAAAATTAAATATCTTATAAAAATACTCGTATTTGTTATCGTACTTTTGTTTCGCTTTAACCACACTTAATTGAAAAACTGTACAACTGATGTTTTTTATTTGCTTATAAATGAAGACTTTAAAATTGTGACACTGAAAATAATAAACAATTTGTGAACTTGTTTAACTAGTTTTAGGTAAATTTTGATTAATCGCTTAATCGATTAATTTAAAAGTATTCGATTAATTTAAAAATAATCGATTAGTTTAAAATTTTTCATACATTTTAAAGTTCTTATTAGATCTTCACGTTTCGAGTTGTTACAAACCGTTCTTGACAATTTTTTTTAGAGGGCGCCATTGTGTTCTTAAATCGGGGTGTGTGTGTCTAAGTGTGTGTGTATGTGTGCGTGTGGACCTGCTTATAAATTGTAAACGGCTGCATCTAATTAAAATAATGAGTTCTACCAAACTAAGATTCTCTGTGAATTTACAACGATTCGAACATGTAGCGGGAGTTTTTTATAGAGTGATACAACTTTGAGTTGGCATCACTGCTTTATTTGACCACCCATTTAACAGCTGATAGTTGCTTTTTGTTTAGTTTGCTTTGACATTTTATTATGGATCGACTTACACCCGAGCAACGTGTGCAAATTGTGGAGATTTTTAGTCAAACTTATCGTGCACTTCGTCCATTCAAAATTTTATTTTCCGATGAAGCCCATTTTGGGTTGAATGGGTGCTTAAATGAACACAATTGTCGCATTTGAAGTGAGGAGAATCCACAAGCTTTTGTCGAAACACCATTCCATCCACAGAAAATTAATGTTTGGTGCGCTTTATGGGCTGGCGGAGTCATTGGCCCATATGTCGTCAAAGCAGATGATGGTCAGAATGTTACTGTCAATGATGAACGGTACAGGAACATGATTCGAAGTTTTTTCTTACCTCAATTAGCTGGCATTAATCCTGCTGATATGTGGTTCCAACAGGACGGATCCACATACCATACTGCGGGCGCTACAATTGATTCACTCAAGGAAACTTTTGACGAAAAAATAATTTCACGGTATGGCCCAATTAATTGGCCCCCAAGATCGTGTGATTTAACCCCATTGGATGATATTCTTTGGGGTCATGTAAATTCACTTGTGTACGTCGATAAACCACAAACAACTGAACACCTGGAAATCAAGATTCGAAGAGTTATCGGCAAGATACGGCCGCAAATGCTGCGAAAAGTTTTTGAAAATTCGGTGCTCCAGATTGCGCCTTGTACGCGCCAGCCGTGGTGGCCACATGGCCGAAATCATATTTAAACAATAATGTCATGAAATTTTCTATCTAATAAAGACCGTTTCATTGATATCAAGAACATGTTACTATATTTTATTATGATTTAAACTTGTATCACTCTATAAAAAACAAAAAAAGTTTTATTTTATTTTCAATTAATCGATTAATCGGTTATTTAAAGTTGTTGGCATTGTTTTGTTTTGTGAAATTCCAGTTCTTATCACATCTTGACGTTTTGAGTTACTAGAAACCCTTCTTGACTACTTTTGGAAGCGTGTCACTATGTCTTTAAGTATGTGCGTGGTTGTGTGTTAGAGAGTGTCAGTGTGTATGCATGTGTTAGTATGGAGCCGCTTATAAATTTTGAACGGCTGAATCTAATTAAAACAAATACTTCTATCACACGTGGAGTTCCTGTAAATTCAAACCGGTTCGAACCGGTAGATTTCAAGAGATCTCAAAAATAAAAAATTTAACATAAATTTTAAGTGTTTTTTTTTAATAACTTTTAAAAGGCTCTACTGAACGATTTCACACTATCAGCTGTTGACATTGAAAAGCCAAGTCGGTCTTGGCGTACCGTTTCAAAACCGCTAACTTATTCTTGAGATAGTGAAAGAAAAACAAACAAAAAAAGCTAAATTACAATAAATTTTCGAAACTATATAATTGATCAGTAAATGTTATCGATTCTTTTATAGTTATCGATAACTTGATCAGTCATCACCACGTTTTACAGGGGAATCGGTTGATTTGAAAATGAAAATAATAGAATTTTTACTGGAAGAGATCAAAAGACGTTACGACAGCCTTGCAAATTTGCAGGGATGACTTTTAGACTCAATTGGTTTCCAACCGGTTTCTGTGGTCGAGTTCAGTGTTGCCAGTCATTTTACTAAAAACATTTTCTTAGTCACACGTTCTCCTGCTTTTTCGAATTGATTTTAAAAAACCAATTTGAAGCTTAAATTTTTAAATGTGCTGGTTGGTAAAAATTAATAAAATTTTTTTTATTTTTTCACACAAATTTCTTAAAAGCAAATCCGTTTTAAGACAAAATCAATCATTTAGACGTGTTTTTTGTTATTTTTTATTTCGCTCGCCAACAACGTTTGGTGGTTTTGCTTTCTTTTCGCGTTTATTTATTATAATCATTTTTATTAATTATCTTCACCATAACCAGGACTCAACAATGGCGTTTAAGTGACTGGGCCACTTCAATAACAAACACCAGCCATACCCGTACACATCCCATTGTTGTGCGCTGCTTCATGGATTTGTATCTCTCTTTTTTTTATTTCAGCTTCTTTTGAATTTTTGTTTTTTTTTTGTTTTTTTTTTTGTTTACAAGAAAAAACGCCAACAACAAAAATTTGACGAGTGTGTTGTTCTCTGCTTAACACTTATCGAAGATTAAAAATATAAAAATTATGATATTTTTTGCTCGCTGGTTCCTAAAAATTAATTTAATAAAGAATAAAAAAAAAATAATAGTGATTTTCTTATATGGAAGGCGATAAACGCCTGAGCAGAGCAAAGAATGGGAGTTATAATCGCCAAGATTTGAAAGTTTTACACTTAAAAAAATATATGAGGAGTTTCAATGTTTATGAAGGGAACATTTTGGGGGATTTACATTTTATTTAATTATAGTGCTGAGCCTCCGTTCTTTTTCGTCTATCATATGAGTGAAGAATATGGGTGATTCCATAACAAATCGCCACAGAGTTAAACACCATCCATTTTAATTTCCATGAAATTCGCTCAGAGGCTCTCTTAAGTTCTTTTTAAGACTCACACCAACGCAAAAAAAATTGTTTTTAATCTAAAAAATATTTTATCATTTTAAAAATTTCATAATTAAGCCAAAGTTGCCATATTTGTTCAGCTGATTTTCTTAATATCTCGAAAATCATGTCGTTTTCTTGTGATCAAAGATTGTAACACTTAATATTTTATAGATGCATAAAACTTTAGGATTGGAAACACTTTTTCAGCGTTACCGGACTTCTGTGGGGGCAGGCGAAGTCACTAGTCTATGCCAACCAGCCCCAAACGATTGACCAGTTGGAGGACAGCATTTGCCGCATTACTGCCAATATACGGCCACTGGTGTTGGAAGAAGTCATCGAAAATTGGACCTCCAGATTAGACTACGTCCGAGTGGACGGGAGGTGCCGGTCATATGCCAGAAGTCATATTGAAATTATAATGCCACAAGACAACCTTTCGAATGAAGTTAATTTGATATCAATTGAAAAAGTTCATCTTCGTTTTATTCCATTTTAAACTTCTACACCTCTATAAAAACACCCTATACTTTTCTGTGGAATTCTCATGCACGCAGTCATGGTCCATTAAAAATTTGTGTACGATTCAAACTTGGAACTCTCACGCCGAAATTGAGTTACACTTTTTATAGTTAAAATACAGCAGTTTCTTATTTAAAATTCGTCCAAACGAGGGTTGATTAAAATTAATTTTTTTCTGCTTTAAATTCATAACCGATTTGAGTGAGAGAAATGACAATAAAACTAGAGACATTTCTGTATCCGTAGCTTTTAAACGACCATCATACAAAATGTCTGCCATTTAGCTAATCGATAAAGCGGCTTAATTGGCAGGACTCTAATTGAAACCTC
This sequence comes from Linnaemya vulpina, assembly GCA_963675445.1. NCBI lineage: Eukaryota > Metazoa > Arthropoda > Insecta > Diptera > Tachinidae > Linnaemya > Linnaemya vulpina. The sequence continues at coordinate 71,091,909 of OY776280.1, read as the reverse complement.
AGCTGCTGAGTAGAAGATATAAATTCACCCACACTAATAAACGCTTATACAAGCACACACACTACAATAAAAGAAAATTCGCACACCACTTAAAAGCTAAATAGCTGCAGCTGCAAGCGTAGAAAAATGTAGGTCATGAAAATTTCGCTTTCCACTTTTTGAACAGACCTCGTACATTATGCATATCTACTGGAAATTACCTCTCAAACGATATATAATTTATTGATATAGAATAATAATACGATGCCAAAAAGTGTTCCACAAAAAAATGCATGGCGAAATTACACGATGTAGCAGCTTTTTCTCTGCCTCTTAAAAAGCTGCTGCCCAAAGCAATTATTTTCTTCGGTGTATTTCTCGAAATTAATAACGTTAATGATAATGATGTTGCAAATAACGTTGAAGTGCGTTAAGAATTGGAATGCGCTGACGTCTTCAAGTCTAACGTAACAGCCAAAATTAAATAATCACAAGCAAAATGGTTGCTGTTCGTCTATTCTTGTTAAATAAAAATTATTGTTGTTGTATTAATAAAAGCCACAACAAACAGCAGTACCAACAATAATGATAAATGTGGCGTTAAATAGAAGAGTGGATAGAAGAAGATGCCCGCGTGTGTTTGGAATAGCCAACGATTTTTGTTACCCTCATCGCCAGTGGATTCTACGTTATTTCTTTCACGAATCTCAATACATGGCGAAGTGTGAGTGTATTGTGAGATTGTGAGTGTGAGAATACATGAAACATGTAATTATGAAATTAACGTTTTCACAAGTGGCTAAAATGTGTTGCACGCAGCGAGCAAAAAAGCACTACAACTTGAAAACCCTTTAACAGCAGCGGGATTTTTTTTTTGTTTTTTTGGGAAGATGAGTCCTCATGCTGTTTCTTCTTCTTCTTTTTGTATTTGTGCCTCTCTGCTTTTGATTTTGAATTCCAGTTCGAATCCGGTGGAGGTAAATTTTTTTGTTTCATAAAAGAATTAAGAAGAAAAAAAAACTGAATTGAATGGCTCGAAATGTGTAAAATAATAAGGATGTGTAGAGACTTTTCAAGCTGATACTCCAGAAATGACAATAAGTTTTTCATTTTTAATTGAAATTATGATGCTATTAAAATGGAGGTCTGCTGACGTTTAAAAGAGAATGGGAAATTAATAAGAGAGTTCTTGTTTCAGATACATGGAAAGGAAATATCTCGAGTTGAATGTCTATACGAAAATAAAATAAAAAATATTTTTGAAAAATATTTTATAAAATTATTTAATTATTATATTCCCCAAATTAGACAAGTCCTGCTTTTGAATCGACAGTTCAATTAACAATTTCGTAGAGTGTTTAAAGACATAAAAAGACTTTAGGCAGGATCACTTGTTTGTCGTAATGCAACAATATAGCAAAATTAAAAAAAAAAGTTATGTAGAACGAGGCGATGTCCAGCACCTGCAAACCAATCATGCGGCGCATTATCGGCTCTTAAAAATTTCAAAACAAAAAAAAAAAAAAAATACAACGAATATACTGAAAGATATCGAACACCGTTTGTAGTGCTTTATCTGAAACTTTTTTTCACATATTTGAAATATGTCACGTGCGTTACGTGGCATGCGTCACAAAGAGATTTTTTGATAAACGCATAATCCTTAGCTACACTAAGTGACCAGTAACTGATTGTATTAGATAATTGAAGAAAATGTAACGTGCGTCACAAAGAGATTTATTAATAAATGCGTGGTTATTTTCTATACAGAGTTGATTTCATAAATGAATTGAAGAAAATGTGAATTAGAATCGATGATACAGACATGATGCTCCGCCGTAATCAGTGGCCAATAAATAATTGATTTTATTAGTGAAATAAAGAAAATGTAACGTGCGTTACGAGGTATGAGTCACAAAAGAAGATATTTTCATAGAATTATAATTATTTGCGATATGAAAGGACGGCTGGTTGATTTGATGAATAAATTGGAAAGAATGTCACGTGCGTCACAAAGAGTTATATTAATAAATGCGTGGTAATTTTCTATACAGAGTTGATTGCATTAATGAATTGAAGAAAATGTGAATTAGAATCGATGATACAGACATGGTGCTCCGCCTTAATCAGTGGCCAATAAATAATTGATTTTATTAGTGAAATAAAGAAAATGTAACGTGCGTTACGAGGTATGAGTCACAAAAGAAGATATTTTGATAGAATTATAATTATTTGCGATATAAAAGGACGGCTGGTTGATTTGATGAATAAATTGGAAATAATGTCACGTGCGTCACAAAGAGTTATATTAATAAATGCGTGGTAATTTTCTATACAGAGTTGATTGCATTAATGAATTGAAGAAAATGTGAATTAGAATCGATGATACAGACATGGTGCTCCGCCGTAATCAGTGGCCAATAAATAATTGATTTTATTAGTGAAATAAAAAAAATGTAACGTGCGTTACGAGGTATGAGTCACAAAAGAAGATATTTTGATAGAATTTTAATTATTTGCGATATGAAAGGACGGCTGGTTGATTTGATGAATAAATTGGAAAGAATGTCACGTGCGTCACAAAGAGTTATATTAATAAATGCGTGGTAATTTTCCATACAGAGTTGATTTCATAAATGAATTGAAGAAAATGTGAATTAGAATCGATGATACAGACATGATGCTCCGCCGTAATCAGTGGCCAATAAATAATTGATTTTATTAGTGAAATAAAGAAAATGTAACGTACGTTACGAGGTACGAGTCACAAAAGAAGATATTTTGATAGAATTATAATTATTTGCGATATGAAAGGACGGCTGGTTAATTTGATGAATAAGTTGGAAAGAATGTCACGTGCGTCACAAAGAGTTAGATAAATAAATGCGTGACTATTTTCCAGACGGAGTTGATTTCATATATAAATTGAAGAAAATGTGACGTACTATACTTAGCATGCGTCACAATTAGAAACAATGTTACAGACATGGTGCTCCGCCTTAATCAGTGGTCAATAAATAATTAATTTTTTTAGTGAACTGAAGAAAATGTAACGTGCGTCATGGTATGAGTCACAAGAAAAGACATTTTGATAGAAGTATAATTGTTTGAGATACGAAAGGATGGCTGGTTAATTTGACGAATGAACTGGAGAGAATGTCACGTGCGCTACGTAACATGCATCATGAAGTAATTTGTTGCAGTAACCAGTCTTCAAAGTTGATAAATATGTAATTTTATTAGGGAACTAAAGAAAATGTTACATGCGTAACGTAAAAATCTTGAAAAAAAGATTCATTGTGCGTTGCGTATCATGCGTCACATTAAGATTTGTCGATAAACACATATTTCTTAATCACATGAAGAGATTAATACTTGATTTTATTAAAAGACTGAAGAATATGAAATGTGCGCATTGTAGCATGCGTCACGAATGGGCATGTATTGGTGAAAATGTTATGTACAATAGGTAGCATGCGTCACATAGCGGTGTACTAATAAAAACATATTTCCCTGCCCCTCGATTTTCACAAATATTTGATTTTCTTAGTTAACCAAAGAAAATGTCACGTTCGCTACGTAGCATGCGTCACAATGAAATTTGTGAATAAGCACTTGTGTCTTAATCACACGAAGCGATCAATACTTGATTTTATTAATAGACTGAAGAATATATAATTTGGGCATTGTAGCATGCGTCACGAAGGGACCTGGATTAGATAAAATTTTCCTTACAATACGTAGCATGCGTCACATAGCGATTTACTAATAAGCATATGTTCTTCTGTCACTTGATTTTGACAAATATTTGATTTTATTAGTGAACTAAAGAAAATGTCGCGTGCGTTACGTAAACATCTTCTAAAAAAGTTTTTTTTTTTTTTTTTTTTTGAGAAACGTATGACTATTTGGGATACAAAAAGAACAGTCGTGTATATAATTAATGTGTTAGAGAAAAGGTAATATGGCTTTCGTAGCGTGCGTCACAAAAAATTTGTGTCATTTAATAAGCAACTGAAAATTTTTTTCACTGTAAATATGTTTTTTTATAATTATCTGTTTAAATTTTGTGTGTTTTATTGTGCTAATTTCTCAAAAAGTTATCTCTTCTGTAGCGTGCGTAACACAACTCTGTAAACAATTGTGTTTTATACCATGCGGTAGTACTTTTCAAGATCTCAAAATATTATAAATCCTTCCTCCTGACAATATTTTATTCTTAGAGGCCAAAGAACTTGGGAACTCTGCTGTCCAAAATAAAAAATTAAAAAAAAAATTTACATAATTAACGCTGCTTCTAGAACGTTTCAAACGGTGTGGCATCTGTTGCAATAAAATATACTCATCTGGCAACTGTGGCCCACTTGTTAATAATTAATTTTATTTCTTTTTAATTATTCTCAGCACAAGCCCTGCTACTCTACAGTAAAAACATCCTTGTATGTTGCGTCCATTAACTTCTCAAACGGCCCACGCATTTCTTTCTTAAGCAGCCTTGATGAATTACGGCTAAATGAGCAAATCACTGTTACGATTTTAATTTGTGCTTTACTTTTGTTTACAAGTAATTAAAATAAAGTCAAATCATGATACCACACAGACGCACACACACACACACACACACACACACACACGGACACACGCGAGCGCATAACCAATATGCATGCAAATATGCCTCTATGATTTATACAAAAGGATTTTATACCGTTAAGTCCTTTATGATTTCACATGTAAATGCATTAAATACACACACACACACACACACACACAATTACATAAATCATATAATAAACGGTCGGTCGTCAACAAGCTTTGTGTGGATGTGTCTTTGTGTGCGTTTGTTTATGTTATTAAGAGGGAGAGAGAGAGTGGGGGAGCGTGAGTGTTTATAACTGTGTTTGTTTGTTTTTTCTCTATTTATTTGTTGTTTATATACTTTTTTTATTTGTATGCTTTTGCAAGTGTTTCATGCAAAACAAGAAAATAAAATACCGGGGCCATAATTTCACAATTTCTTTGTGCTGAAAAGGAATTAAAATTATATCATTTCCTTATTTTCGTGTTAAGTTTTCCAATTAAAAAAAAATCTCTTATATCTGTACGAACAGCAGCGGTTTATTATTTAACGACATTATTTTTTATACGAGTATTGTGATTTACAAAGAAGAGCTGCAGGAAAACAAGTGCAAAACAAGTTTAATTTGTCCCAACAACTGACGGTTTGCAAGGCAACGCAATAGGAGCAGGGGCACAACTAAAAGCGCATAAGTTTTATATGTAATTTAACGAAATTTTTTTCTAAAGTTTCATTTATGTTGAATATTTTTTTGAAATATTTTTTTCTTCAACATTTTTCTACATGAAATTAAATAATAAAGTCGCTTTTTGTTTTTTCCCTTTAAGGATTAAATTGAATACAACACATCTGAGCTCCAGTCTTGATGGTAAGTGAAATTCAGAACAGCAAGAAAATATATAAAAAATTATATGAAAATATTTAAAAAAAATATGAAACTAAAATATGGGTTATTCCATGTCAAATGGACAAGGAATGAAACAGATAAGATAATTTGTTTTACATAAAACTCGGTCAAAGCCTCTGTTTCATTTTATTTGGAATTAAACAAATATATGAAACTAAAGTATGGGTCATTCCATGTCAAATGGACAAAAAGTTAAACAAACAATTAATTCGTTTTAAATAAAACTTGGCCCAAGGCTCTTGGAACAAAAAAAAAGCTTACCAAATATTTTGTCACATTTAAAATTTCATAATTTCGCCAATTTTGCCGAATTTTATTTTTTCAATATCTCAAAAAGTGTTTCATATACAAAAATGATTTTAATAATTATTCTTGTATATTATTCGATCTTGTTTTTTTATTTAAATGCTAATTTTTATATCATTTAAAATAAATATTTTAAGCTACAAAATACAAAACAAACAAAAAAAGTTTTTTTATATACATTTTTTTGGGAAAAATGTGGCAACTGCCAAGTTGTGAAATCTTAAAAATTAAATTAATCAAGAAATTTATATATAATTTTTTAACTGAAAATAATAACAGGACCGAGTGTTTTTTAAAGATCCTGGAATTTTGAAGAACTTATTTATCTTCCTTTAAGGCAGCAAACTTATAAATTACAAAATTGTTATTAAAAAATAATAAATCGCTAAAAATTTCAGCACCTTTAAACAACAGTTAGAGAACTATATAAATTGTTTAATTGATTGAAATTTTAACATATCAAAATGTTGTGGATATTACATTTTGGCAAAAAATGGTTTTTGTCTTCTCATGTAACCCTAAATATTGTCTTTAAACGGACATACGAATTATAAAATTGTATGGGATTGTTTTTGAGCTACTGAAACAAATTCGACGAGTTCGACGGAATTATGAAGTTTTGAGTATGACACAATTTTGAACAAAAAGTTAGCGCCACTACTGAAAAATTTAGCCGAAAACTGTATAAATTGTTTGATTGATTGAAATGTTAGTAAATCAAAATTTTGTAGATATTACATTTTTGCAAAAAATAATTTATGAACTTTGTCTTGTAGCCCTAAATATTGTCTTTGTACGGACATATGATTTATTTATTTGTATGGGATGGTTTGTGAGATACTGAAACAAATTCGACGAGTTCGACGGAATTATGAAGTTTTGAGTATGACACAATTTTTAACAAAAAGTTAGCGCCACTACTGAAAAATTTAGCCGAAAACTGTATAAATTGTTTGATTGATTGAAATGTTAGTAAATCAAAATTTTGTAGATATTACATTTTTGCAAAAAATAATTTATGAACTTTGTCTTGTAACCCTAAATATTGTCCTTGAACGGACATACGATTTATTTATTTGTATGGGATGGTTTTTGAGATACTGAGACAAATTCGACGAATTCGACGAGTTCGACGAAATTATGAAGTCTTGAATATGACATAAATTTGAACAAAAAGTTAGCGCTACTACTGAAAAATTTAGCCGAAAACTGTATAAATTGTTTGATTGATTGAAATTTTACTAAATCAAAATTTTGTAGATATTACATTTTGGCAAAAATAATTTATGAACTTTGTCTTGTAACCCTAAATATTGTCCTTGAACGGACATACGATTTATTTATTTGTATGGGATGGTTTTTGAGACACTGAAACAAATTCGACGAGTTCGACGAAATTATGAAATCTTGAATATGACATAATTTTGAACAAAAAGTTAGCTCTACTACTGAAAAATTTAGCCGAAAACTGTATAAATTGTTTGATTGATTGAAATTTTACTAAATCAAAACTTTGTAGATATTACATTTTGGCAAAAAATAATTTATGAACTTTGTCTTGTAACCTTAAATATTGTCTTTCAACGGACATACGATTTATTTATTTGTATGGGATGGTTTTTGAGATACTGAAACAAATTCGACGAGTTCGACGAAATTATGAAGTTTTGAGTATGACACAATTTTGAACAAAAAGTTAGCGCTACTATTGAACAATTTAGCCGAAAACTGTATAAATTGTTTGATTGATTGAAATTTTACTAAATCAAAATTTTGTAGATATTACATTTTGGCAAAAATAATTTATGAACTTTGTCTTGTAACCCTAAATATTGTCCTTGAACGGACATACGATTTATTTATTTGTATGGGATGGTTTTTGAGACACTGAAACAAATTCGACGAGTTCGACGAAGTTATGAAATCTTGAATATGACATAATTTTGAACAAAAAGTTAGCTCTACTACTGAAAAATTTAGCCGAAAACTGTATAAATTGTTTGATTGATTGAAATTTTACTAAATCAAAACTTTGTAGATATTACATTTTGGCAAAAAATAATTTATGAACTTTGTCTTGTAACCCTAAATATTGTCCTTGAAAGGACATACGATTTATTTATTTGTATGGGATGGTTTTTGAGATACTGAAACAAATTCGACGAGTTCGACGGAATTATGAAGTTTTGAGTATGACACAATTTTGAACAAAAAGTTAGCGCCACTACTGAAAAATTTAGCCGAAAACTGTATAAATTGTTTGATTGATTGAAATTTTACTAAATCAAAATTTTGTAGATATTACATTTTTGCAAAAAATTAATTTATGGTCCTTGTTGTGTAACCCTAAATATTGTCCTTGAACGGACATACGATTTATTTATTTGTATGGGATGCTTTTTGAGATACTGAGACAAATTCGACGAATTCGACGAGTTAGACGAAATTATGAAGTCTTGAATATGACATAACTTTGAGCAAAAATGTTTTTAATATATTTTTTTCTATGATTAAAAGTACAAAAGAAGGTCTCTGATTGAATTTCTTCCAAATCGAAAGGGATCGTGTTAATATCATTGTCAATTTGACATGGAATCGCCCATATTTAAATTAAAAGATAAAGTGAAATATCTATTTATTTCAATAAATCTAGATTTCTAGTTGGTTGTGCAGCATGTCTGTGGTACGTGTGAGTAGTTATTATATGTTTGCCCTACCCCACATCCTTAGGGACCCGCTGGGTTCTTAACAGGAAAGTTTGGACTGCCATGTAGTCCACAAAATACGTGTAAATGAAAATCAATTTGAGTTTAACCCCATAAAAAATTTATGATCCCACATGCAATTTAATTAAATTAATTTAGTGTCCTTGTAACAGTTCAATCTATTTCTTACAAATTGTAGGATCAATTAATTTTTTATAAATTTTTTTTTTTTTGAAAAATACTCATATATTTGGGACAAAGCTTTTGCCTTGACATTTTATAGCAGCGTTATAATTCTTTAGCTTTTTTTCTCTTCGTTTTAAATCCTTTTTAATTTCTTTGTTATTAAACGCCAGAGAGCGCTTGATGTTTTTTGTTGTTGTCACCACTGCTGGCTAAAGTCTCTGCTAAAAGTTGTGCCGTTTGATGGGGGTTGATTTTGTGACAAAATATTTTGCTGGTTTGTAAATCGAACGACTTTTATTAAGACGACGTATTAATTTAATTTAAAAAATTTATTTTAATTAAATAAAACCATATTTTTGTCAATTAATTTGCATCGTTATCCAAGTCCACTTGTTTGCTTATAAACAAAGCCATTTAACTAAGAAACGAAGGCACAGGCAGCCCTGCTAAGGCGCTACCTGTAACAAAAAAAAATTCGCCAGCGAAGTAAAAATGGCTTCAAAGAAAAGTGCTTGCAAAACGATGCAAATTAATAAATAAAAACAATTATATTTAATAGTAATTTTTTAAAAATTAAACAGTGTGCATAAATACAAATATTTTTTACTTAATTGAGCAATTTATACTCAATTAAATATTTATTCATTTATTTCTAATTATTATGGAGTATTCTGAAATCTGATACTTTAAACAGAACTCGCGTCGTTGAAATTGTTTATATGCTGCGATAATTAAGAATAAACATTTACTACATCCACAGGGTGTCTCACATAACAATGGTCATATGACGCTATAAGTCACCCTACAAATATATGAACTTGTTTTATATGAAAATTTTTCATTGATTAAAGAAAATCAGATTATTTAGAAGTCGTATAATTCAGAAGTAGAGAAAAACGTGGAATGTCATGGTGATGATCTCATGAGAATTTATTGTAAACAGTGTTGCCATTTTAGAGTTTTTTTTTTTGTTAACTTTGGAAAGGTTTTTTGAAAAGCTTTTTTTGCTGTATTTTCTTACAATATTTTTAGCCTTAAATTTGAAAATTTTTACTAACTTTGTATGGACACAGTGCTCTTGTTGATGCCAGAGTTGACAACACTGATTGTTGAAAACATAAATTGGAAAGAGTTCTGAATATATTTTATTTGAAAACAATGAAATATTTATTTTCTTTAAATTAGTAAAATGAAGCTGAAACCGAAAACAGCTGATGTCTGCTCCTTCGCAATTCACAAGAAATAGTTATTTGAAGTCTAATTTTGTAAATCACTGTGCGTTGAGGATATAAAAACCAGTTTTTCTAAAATATTTTGTTTTTAAAAAGTGTTTATGGAAAACAAAAGTAATAAAAATAAAAATATTTTAAATCTCATTTTATTGCATATGTCGCCTTCTGAAATGCAAAACGGCGTGTCATAACTTTTCAAAACTTTAAGTTACAAGCAAAAAATATTATAAAATGGCAACTAAATAAAAATAATGAAATAAAATATGCAAGTCGAAATGAAAACCACACGGTTGGATTTTAATTTTTGGACTTACAACTTTTATTTTAATATTCCAAGTAGTTTCCATTTTAAAATAAAAATTTTAAAAATGAAAATACGTTATTTAGCATTTTAGGTAGCGATATAAATTTCACTAGCGCAAAGTGATTTCAAAAATAGGGTCGTTGAAGTTTCAATTACAAATTCCGATGTCGTTAACGCCGCTTTTTTTGTTGGAGCTTTGATAAACTCCCAACTTCCGTATCAGGAATTCCAGATCCTTTTTCATACTATTAAAAAACAGCCCCCAATTTTAACTTCTAAATTGATTCCATTAACAAATAATTTTTTAATTAAATACCTTCAAGCTTTTAATATCCAAAAATTCAGCATCACTTAACTTCAACACAAAAAAATATATTCTTTCACCCCAACAACGCCCCCTCCAAATGAGGGCTTAATTACTCTGTCCAATCAAATTTGAGTTGGAAGAAATGACAACATAATTTACGGCTGATTTAACTCAATTTGAACATAAATTGAAATATAAATATGATAATGATAAAGACAAAGAAAATAATTGTTATTATGACGATGGTGATGACGATGATGATGGTGTGACTGGCCAAACGCGCACAATTGCCGGGGGCTTACGGCAAGAAATTATATAATTTTTCTAATCAATCAAATCATTCATGAAATTGATGTTAACAGCAGCGGGAAGAGGTGAGCGAATATGGAAGGAGGAGGAGGAAGGGGGAGAAAACTAATAAATAAGAACATGAACTGTTTTGACAGGAAATTAAATCGGACACTTTCCATCTGTTGGAGGATGTGATAAGCAAAATCATGCAGGACAACTGATACATTTCTTGTGATTTTTAAAAATTACACAATTTATTGAAAGAAAAAAAAAAACTAAATTTGTTTAAGTTTCTATTTTAAGGAATTTGGAAATCTATTACAAACGAAATAAGGACATTTCAAGGCTGTAGAAAGCGGCTCGCGGTCGCCTTAGGATTATAATTTTTGCATACAAAAATAGAAGTTAATCAGTTTCTCTTAAATCAACTCTTTAAAAAAAAAAACTTTATCGTATCGTGGTTTTTTAAAAACTGTGCGGATATTTTAAAGGAAAACAGCCGTTAACCTCCATTTTTATGGTCTTAGAATCTTCGCCGGGAAGCTTGAAAAATTTGAGAAAAATAGAAAATAATGGACTAGTAAATTACAAAAAAAAAAAAAACACAATATCGTATCGTGGCTTTTCAAAAAGCTGTGCAGAAATTTGAAAAAGCGTCCCTCCCTTAAAATACATTTTCGCGGCCTTAAAATCTTTGCCGAAAAGTTTGAAAAAATATTTCGTGAGCATTCGAGAAAAATCTAAAGTAAAGGATTAGTAATTTACCAAAAAAAAAAAAAAATCGTGGCTTTTTAAAAAGCCACGAAAGAAAAAGAAATTTTAAGAAGCAGCCCTTAAAATCCATTTCGACGGCCTTAAAATCTTTGCCGAGAAGTTAGAAAAAATCCCAAAATTACTTGAGCATTCGAAAAGAATCGAAAGTGATGGTGTAGCAAATTACAAAAAAAAAAAAAAAAAAAAAAAACAGCGCCCCTTCGAAATTCAAATATTGAACTCAAAATTTCAGATCTCTAAAATTAAACCATAAAGAAAAAAATTTAAAAAGAAATAAAAAATTAGGAGTGTTTTAAATGTTTTTTAAGTATTAAAATTTAAAATTTTCCAAAAATCGGGAAATTATTGATTTCACCCCGTTTTGGAAAAAAAAATCGAGTTCGTTTTAAGTCTTGACGTTTTGAGCGCTTAGAAGGCCTCCCTGATTAATTCTGAGAGCCTGTGTGTGTATATGATAGTATGTGTATGTGTAAATGGAATCATAAGTGTGTGTATGTCTGTGTGTGTGTGTGTATGCAGGTACGTAACCCCCTTTTAACTTTAAAGCCCTCAAGCAAATCATACCCAATTGGAAGCTTTCCAAAGAGCCTGATATTAGATTTCCTAAAAATTAGAAACGAATCCAACTGGCAGATTTAAAAATGTAAAAACAAAAAAAAATTTTTTTTAAATTATTTTTAAAAGTGTTTAATTTTAGAAAAACTCTTAAATGACGCCACCGATCGTGTCTACGGATTTGCTTCTGACAGTTGAAAACCACCTCGATTACCCGATTACCGTGAACCGGGTGAAAATTGGTTAATCCTTTTCTGAAAATAACGTGAAAAAAAGCAACAAAAAAATGTTTCTTTTTGGAAAAATTCGAAATTATATAGGCCATTTTTTTATTTGAGTTGACATCACGTATTTTTAAATATAAACTAAATATTATGTAGAAAAATTTTTGGTTTTTTCTGCAAATTTCAACCATTTTTTATATACTTCAAGTTAAAAATTTACAAAAATTATTTATGTTCTGCATATTTGCACAAAAAGACCTGTCAAACGCAATATAATTTATTGTTATTAATGGACGTTAAAATACCTAAAAGTGTACCACAAAAGTACTTGTGGCGTATTTATATATTGGGTGTTTTTTATAGACTGATATAACTTTGAGTTGGCATCACTGCGTTAATTGGCCACCCATTTAACAGCTGATAGTTGCTTTTTGCTTAGTTTGCCTTGACATTTTATTATGAATCGACTGACACCAGAGCAACTCGTGCAAATTGTGGAAATTTTTATTCAAAATAATAGTTCTGTTCGTCAAACTTATCGTGCACTTCGTGCATTCAAAATTTTATTTTCCGATGAAGCCCATTTTTGGTTGAATGGGCACTTAAATAAACAGAATTGTCGCATTTGGAAAGAGGAGAACCCACCAGCTTTTGTCGAAACACCATTCCATCCACAGAAAATTAATGTTTGGTGCGCTTCATGGGCTGGCGGAGTCATTGGCCCATATGTCGTCAAAGAAGATGATGGTCAGAATGTTACTGTCAATGGTGAACGGTATGGGAACATGATGCGAAGTGGTTTCTTACCTCAATTAGCTGGCATTAATCCTGCTGATATGTGGTGCCAACAGGACGGAGCCACATGCCACACAGCGGGCGCTACAATTGATTTACTCTAGGATACTCTAGGATTTACTAGGATACTGGAAAAAATAATTTCACGAAATGGCCCAATTAATTGGCCCCCAAGATCGTGTGATTTAACCCCGTTGGATTACCTTCTTTGAACACCTGGAAATCAAGATTCGAAGAGTTATCGGCGAGATACGGCCGCAAATGCTGCGAAAAGTTTGTGAAAATTGGTGTTCCAGATTGCGCCTTGTACGCGCCAGCCGTGGCGGCCACATGGCCGAAATTATATTTAAACATTAATGTCATAAAATTGTCTGTCCAATAAAGTTAGTTTTATTAATATCAAAAATATATTACTATGTTTTATTATGACTTAAACTTGTATCACTGTATAAAAAACACCCGATATATCTGATCTGGGGACAAACTACGGCACTCGATATTGATTGAAATTAGTATTCAAATTGTTTGGAAATTTCGATTGATATAGAATCCGGTAGTTTGGCCCCAGATCGTTTTGTCGATTATTTATATTTTTTAGTTCATTTATTTATATTTTTATTGATAATTAAATAATTACTTACAAGTCTAGAGTATGAAATCAAAAATCAAAAATTATTTGATTTAAATTCGTATTTTATTTTTATAAAAAATTAGTCAAAATAAATAATTTGGGAGTTTTATTTATAATTTAATCCTGTCAAAACATGTTTCCAACGGCTGGTGTCGAGCCGCATGCCCCGTGGCTCTTACAAAAGCCTTTCTTTTTAATAAACTCGTGCATGTTTTGATTTTTGCTTTTCAGATTTTGAATTCTATTTCTTTAGAGCCATTCTGCTGTACGCTGTTTGGCTGTTACAGAACTCCAATTAATTGTTACCTCGTTGTTGTCAAAATGAAAAAAAAAAAATAAATTCAAAATAAAACACTTTTGGCACACGTCACCAATTAATCTAATGATAAGCAAAAACGATATCAAATTGTTACAAATTGTATGAACAAAAAAAAAAAAAAGCCCAGTCAAAACTGAAAATAACTACAAACATTTTGATACAAAAAAAAAAAAAAAGTTTTACAAAAGTGATGCGTGATTCGACGACATCGTGGCATTTAAATGTGTCAAAGTGTTTCGAACGGTGGCTGATGCTCTTTGAAAAAGCCAGCCCGCAGTTGCAGTTCAATGGAAGCTTCAACACAATGCAGGGTTGTAAATGTTATTTTATCTAAAAGTTATTTAAAAAAAAAAAAAAACAGTCCCATAGTGCATATTTATTTGCAAGTATACCATAAAGATTTAATTGAGCTATAAATGTCAACCAGCCGGACTCTTGATTCCTTATTAACGGCTAGTTAATATTCTCATCAATTGAAAAAAATCATAGTTTTTTGAAATTTTAACCAAATTTTAAATATTAATTAAAATATTTGACGCTAATTATTTTCAAAAACTTTTTATATTGTGCACATCTCTACAGAAATACCTTTCAAATAATATACTTTTCATCAATGTTCGTGGACCATAAGATCCCTAAAAGTGGACCACAAAATAATGTGTAGCACTAAAATAATACCGGTAGGGTACATCCAGCTGGTTATTTTAGTTATTTGTCGGCCTATTTAAATGACAGGGCCATATATCTCACCACTGAAGGCTACTGATAATAATAATAAAAATTATTGTCTTTTTTTGATATCCGTTACCGGCCCTATTCCGTTATTTCGTTCTGTTTAGACGTCCCTAAATCCGGTATGAGTGGAACATTTATAAAGAACCAGGAAATGTAAAATTTCCCTAATTCGCATAAATGAGTTTTGAGTTATTCGGTTGTTAATCGGTTATTAAGCGATTATCAATCGATTATTAATCGATTAATTTGGATTAATCGATTATAAAAAGTTTTTTTTTTTGGAAATTTTTCTGGCATTATTTCTCAAGCGTCAGTGTTTTTGCAGTCGACTTGGATCCATTTTGTCTTACCGAACGAGTTGCAATTTATTTTACCAAAAAGTATTTTTTTTTCTTTTTTTTTAACTTTCATATACGATGGCGAAAGAAAAAAAGTTGAAAATAAAACAAAATTGTTGTTACTTCATTCTCTGCTACGTGAGAAATTGCTTGTTAACAATTTTTCCCATACACTTTCAGCTCATGTGTAACACTTAACAAGCACATTTACAACCTGCTCGTGTACATTAACTGACGTGTGCTGGCAAATAGTTTCCACTAACCCAGCAAACTTTTCACAATGACTATAAACCCCATGAAGAATATGAATAATTAAAACTCACTTATCGCCAGTGATCGGGAAAATCTTATAAATAAAAAAGGTCTTAATAATAGCGAATGCTGTACTAAACAGAAGACCAGAATACGAGAATTATAACTCTTATGATGCCAGTACACGATCTTCTAGTTGAAATTTGATTTAATTAAATTGTTGAGGTGAAAGTTATTTGCTGAAAAATTATTTAACTGGAAAAAAAGTTCAGATGAATATTATTTGAAAAAAGTTTATTCGAATAAAAATTATTCGAATAGTATTTATTCGAATAATAATTATTTGATTAATAACTATTCGAGCAAAATTTATGTCAATAAATATTAAATAAGGACTGTTAAAATAAATATTAGAATGTTATTCAAACCCAATTTATTCGAATACAAATTAATCGAATAATAATTATTTTAAATAAATATGAAAATAAAAATTTTTAGAAAAAATGTTTTTTAATCAAATTATTCCCACAGAAAATAAATGCTTTAGATTTTTATTGAAATAAAAATTGGATTGACAATTATTTTATTAAAAATAAATATTATTCGAATCCAATTTATTCGAATACAAATTATTCGTAAAATAATTATTCGAGCAAAATTTATATGAATAAAAGTTAAACAAAGATTATTAAAATAAACATTAAATTTAATTCAAACCCAACTTATTCGAATACAAATTAATCGAATAATAAATAAAAAATTGTGAAAATTTTTAGAAAAAATTTTTTTTAATAAAATTATTTCCACAGCAAATAAATGCTTTCGATTTTTATTGAAATAAAAGTTGTTCGGCTAAACATTATTAAAATAAAGAAATTATTCGAATCCAATTTGTTCGAATAAAAATTATTCGAATAAAAATTATTCGAATAATAATTAATCGAATGAGTTTATATGAATAAAAATTGAGCACAAACCATTAAAATAAACATTAAATATTATTCAAACCCAATTTATTCGAATACAAATTATTCGAATAATAATTATTTATTTTAAAAAATTGTGGGAATAAAAATTTTTAGAAAAATTTTCTTGAATAAAATTATTCCCACAGAAAATAAATGCTTTAGATTTTTATTGAAATAACAGTTGTTGGACTAAAACGTATTGAAAGAAAAATTATTATTCGAATCCAATTAGAATATAAATCAGTCGAATAAAAATCAATCAATGAAAGAGTATTTGATTAATAGTTACTTTAAGTAAAATAGTTGCGATAAAAATTATTCAAATACAAACTGTTCGATTAAAAATTGGCTCAATGGAAATAGTTGATATATATATATATATTATTCGAATAGAAATTATTCGAATAAAATTTATTCCAAAAAAAAATTTATATGAACAACAATTTTAAAAAGAGTGTTTGAATTATTCCGATAGGAAATATATTATTTACATTTATTTAAAGTAATTTCTCCATATACAAATTATTCGAATATAAATTAGTCGAATAAAAATTTATGAAATAAAAACTGTTGGATTAAAAATTATTTCAAGAAAAATAGTTCAAATAAATATAGTTATAAAAAAAGACATGCAAATACAAATTCATTCTAATAAAAATTACTTTAAAAACAATTATTCGATTAAAAATTATACGATTACGAATGATTCGAAAAAAATTTTTTGAAAAAGAGAAATATTATTAAAATAGAAATTATTCAAATACAAATTGTTCGAATAAAATTCATGCGAATAAAATTATTTCGAAATTATTCGAATAAAAAGTATGCGATTCTGAATTATTCGAATAAAAATTATTTGAAAAAGAGAAATATTATTTAAATGGAAATCTTTTAAATACAAATTGTTCAAATAAGATTCATGCGAATAACATTTTTTTTAATAACAATTATTCGATTAAAAATTATGCGGTTACGAATGATTCGAATGAAAATTATTTGAAACAGAGAAATATTATTAAAATGGAAATTATTCAACTACAAATTTTACGAATAAAATTCATGCGAATAAAATTCATTCGAATAGAAATTATTTTAAAAACAATTATTCGATTAAAAATTACGCGGTTAGGAATGATTCGAATGAAAATTATTTCAAACAGAGAAATATTATTAAAATGGAAATTATTCAACTACAAATTTTACGAATAAAATTCATGCGAATAAAATTTTTTTAATAACAATTATTCGAATAAAAAATATGCGAATACGGATTATTCGAATAAAAACTATTTGAAACAGAGAAATACTGTTAAGATGGAAGTTATTGAAATATAAATTGTTCGAATAAAATTCATGCGAATACAATTTTTTTAGCAACAATTATTCGAATAAAAATTATGCGATTACGAATTATTCGAATAAAATGGAAATTATTTAAATACAAACTTATCGAATAAAATTTGTTCGAATAAAATTCATGCGAATAAAAATTATTTTAAGAACAATTATTCGAATAAAAGTTATGCGATTACGAATTATTCGAATAGAAAGTATTAGTAAAAGAAAAATATTATTAAAATGGAAATTATTTAAATACAAATTGTTCGAATAAAATTTATGCGAATAAAATTATTTCAATAAAAATTATTCGAATAAAAAGTATGCGATTATGAATTATTCGAATAAAAATTATTTGAAAAAGAGAAATATTATTGAAATGAAAATCTCTTAAGCACAAATTGTTCAAATAAGATTCATGCGAATAAAATTTTTTTTAATAACTATTATTCGAATAAAAATTATGCGATTAGGAATTATTCGAATAAAATTTATTCGAACAAGAGAAGTATTATTAAAATGAAAACTATTCAAATACAAGTTGTTTGAATAAAATTCATGAGAATAAAATTCATGCGAATAAAAATTATTTTAAAAACAATTATTCGATTAAAAATTATGCGGTTACGAATGATTCGAATGAAAATTATTTGAAACAGAGAAATATTATTAAAATGGAAATTATTCAACTAGAAATTTTACGAATAAAATTCATGCGAATAAAATTATTTCAATAAAAACTATTCGAATAAAAAGTACGCGATTATGAATTATTCGAATAAAAATTATTTGAAAAAGAGAAATATTATTTAAATGGAAATATTTTAAATACAAATTGTTCAAATAAGATTTATGCGAATACAATTTTTTTTAATAACAATTATTTGAATAAAAATTATGCGATTACGAATTATTCGAATAGAAAGTATTAGTAAAAGAAAAATATTATTAAAATGAAAATTATTCAAATACAAATTGTTCGAATAAAATTCATGTGAATAAAATTTGTTTTAATAAAAATTATTCGAATAAAAATTATGCGATTAGGAATTATTCGAATAAAATGGAAATTATTTAAATACAAACTTATCGAATAAAATTTGTTCGAATAAAATTCATGCGAATAAAAATTATTTTAAGAACAATTATTCGAATAAAAGTTATGCGATTACGAATTATTCGAATAAAAATTATTTGAAAAAGAGAAATATTATTTAAATGAAAATCTCTTAAGTACAAATTGTTCAAATAAGATTCATGCGAACAAAGTTTTTTTTAATAACAATTATTCGAATAAAAATTATGCGATTACGAGTTATTCGAATAGAAAGTAAGAAAAATATTATTAAAATGGAAATTATTAAATACAAATTGTTCGAATAAAATTTATACGAATAAAAATTATTTTAATTAGAATTATTCGAATAAAAAATATGCGATTATGAATTATTCGAATAAAAATTATTTGAAAAAGAGAAATATTATTAAAATGGAAATTATTCAACTACAAATTTTACGAATAAAATTCATGCGAATAAAATTATTTCAATAAAAACTATTCGAATAAAAAGTATGCGACTATGAATTATTCGAATAAAAATTATTTGAAAAAGAGAACTATTATTTAAATGGAAATCTTTTAAATACAAATTGTTCAAATAAGATTTATGCGAATACAATTTTTTTTTAATAACAATTATTTGAATAAAAATTATGCGATTACGAATTATTCGAATAGAAAGTATTAGTAAAAGAAAAATATTATTAAAATGGAAATTATTTAAATACAAATTGTTCGAATAAAATTTATGCGAATAAAATTATTTCAATAAAAATTATTCGAATAAAAAGTATGCGATTATGAATTATTCGAATAAAAATTATTTGAAAAAGAGAAATATTATTGAAATGAAAATCTCTTAAGCACAAATTGTTCAAATAAGATTCATGCGAATAAAATTTTTTTTAATAACTATTATTCGAATAAAAATTATGCGATTAGGAATTATTCGAATAAAATTTATTCGAACAAGAGAAGTATTATTAAAATGAAAACTATTCAAATACAAGTTGTTTGAATAAAATTCATGAGAATAAAATTCATGCGAATAAAAATTATTTTAAAAACAATTATTCGATTAAAAATTATGCGGTTACGAATGATTCGAATGAAAATTATTTGAAACAGAGAAGTATTATTAAAATGGAAATTATTCAACTAGAAATTTTACGAATAAAATTCATGCGAATAAAATTATTTCAATAAAAACTATTCGAATAAAAAGTACGCGATTATGAATTATTCGAATAAAAATTATTTGAAAAAGAGAAATATTATTTAAATGGAAATATTTTAAATACAAATTGTTCAAATAAGATTTATGCGAATACAATTTTTTTTAATAACAATTATTTGAATAAAAATTATGCGATTACGAATTATTCGAATAGAAAGTATTAGTAAAAGAAAAATATTATTAAAATGAAAATTATTCAAATACAAATTGTTCGAATAAAATTCATGTGAATAAAATTTGTTTTAATAAAAATTATTCGAATAAAAATTATGCGATTAGGAATTATTCGAATAAAATGGAAATTATTTAAATACAAACTTATCGAATAAAATTTGTTCGAATAAAATTCATGCGAATAAAAATTATTTTAAGAACAATTATTCGAATAAAAGTTATGCGATTACGAATTATTCGAATAAAAATTATTTGAAAAAGAGAAATATTATTTAAATGAAAATCTCTTAAGTACAAATTGTTCAAATAAGATTCATGCGAACAAAGTTTTTTTTAATAACAATTATTCGAAT
Source organism: Linnaemya vulpina (assembly GCA_963675445.1). Lineage (NCBI taxonomy): Eukaryota > Metazoa > Arthropoda > Insecta > Diptera > Tachinidae > Linnaemya > Linnaemya vulpina. The sequence continues at coordinate 71,071,363 of OY776280.1, read as the reverse complement.
AAAAATTATGCGATTACGAGTTATTCGAATAGAAAGTAAGAAAAATATTATTAAAATGGAAATTATTAAATACAAATTGTTCGAATAAAATTTATACGAATAAAAATTATTTTAATTAGAATTATTCGAATAAAAAATATGCGATTATGAATTATTCGAATAAAAATTATTTGAAAAAGAGAAATATTATTAAAATGGAAATTATTCAACTACAAATTTTACGAATAAAATTCATGCGAATAAAATTATTTCAATAAAAACTATTCGAATAAAAAGTATGCGACTATGAATTATTCGAATAAAAATTATTTGAAAAAGAGAACTATTATTTAAATGGAAATCTTTTAAATACAAATTGTTCAAATAAGATTTATGCGAATACAATTTTTTTTTAATAACAATTATTTGAATAAAAATTATGCGATTACGAATTATTCGAATAGAAAGTATTAGTAAAAGAAAAATATTATTAAAATGAAAATTATTCAAATACAAATTGTTCGAATAAAATTCATGTGAATAAAATTTGTTTTAATAAAAATTATTCGAATAAAAATTGTGCGATTAGGAATTATTCGAATAAAATGGAAATTATTTAAATACAAACTTATCGAATAAAATTTGTTCGATTAAAGTTCATGCGAATAAAAATTATTTTAAGAACAATTATTCGAATAAAAAATATGCGATTATGAATTATTCGAATAAAAATTATTTGAAAAAGAGAAATATTATTTAAATGAAAATCTCTTAAGTACAAATTGTTCAAATAAGATTCATGCGAACAAAGTTTTTTTTAATAACAATTATTCGAATAAAAATTATGCGATTACGAGTTATTCGAATAGAAAGTAAGAAAAATATTATTAAAATGGAAATTATTAAATACAAATTGTTCGAATAAAATTTATACGAATAAAAATTATTTTAATTAGAATTATTCGAATAAAAAATATGCGATTATGAATTATTCGAATAAAAATTATTTGAAAAAGAGAAATATTATTTAAATGAAAATTATTCAAATACAAATTGTACGAATAAAATTCATGCGAATAAAATTATTTCAATAAAAACTATTCGAATAAAAAGTACGCGATTATGAATTATTCGAATAAAAATTATTTGAAAAAGAGAAATATTATTTAAATGGAAATATTTTAAATACAAATTGTTCAAATAAGATTTATGCGAATACAATTTTTTTTAAATAACAATTATTTGAATAAAAATTATGCGATTACGAATTATTCGAATAGAAAGTATTAGTAAAAGAAAAATATTATTAAAATGAAAATTATTCAAATACAAATTGTTCGAATAAAATTCATGTGAATAAAATTTGTTTTAATAAAAATTATTCGAATAAAAATTATGCGATTAGGAATTATTCGAATAAAATGGAAATTATTTAAATACAAACTTATCGAATAAAATTTGTTCGATTAAAGTTCATGCGAATAAAAATTATTTTAAGAACAATTATTCGAATAAAAAATATGCGATTATGAATTATTCGAATAAAAATTATTTGAAAAAGAGAAATATTATTTAAATGAAAATCTCTTAAGTACAAATTGTTCAAATAAGATTCATGCGAACAAAGTTTTTTTTAATAACAATTATTCGAATAAAAATTATGCGATTACGAGTTATTCGAATAGAAAGTAAGAATAATATTATTAAAATGGAAATTATTAAATACAAATTGTTCGAATAAAATTTATACGAATAAAAATTATTTTAATTAGAATTATTCGAATAAAAAATATGCGATTATGAATTATTCGAATAAAAATTATTTGAAAAAGAGAAATATTATTTAAATGAAAATTATTCAAATACAAATTGTACGAATAAAATTCATGCGAATAAAATTATTTCAATAAAAATTATTCGAATAAAAAGTGTGCGATTATGAATTATTCGAATAAAAATTATGCGGTTACGAATGATTCGAATGAAAATTATTTCAACAGCAACAGTTCAGGTTAAAGTAATTCCAATAAAACTTCAATTAATAAAAATTTTCTTTTTTTAATTTTTTAATTTTTTAATTTTTTAATTTACAAATTTTTAAACTACAATTAATTTAATTTTAATTTAAATTTTTTAAATTGAAAATGGCGGCTTGAATATCACTACTTCCCTTGTGTTGCTTGGGTATTTCAGAATTTATCCTGCAGCATTTACGTGTGAATTGAATAGTAGAGAAAAAAGTTTATGAATATTTTTTTATACAAATTTTTATATCTTTTGTATGTGAGTGTGAGTGTGTGTGTGTATGTGTGTGTTTTGTGTCATAAGTTAAGTAGCATCATTTCGAAATAAACTTGATTCAATCAACGTTTCAATTCATAACGATCATCAGCATCAGCATCATCATCATCATCATCATTCACATTATTTGCAACCAAACGCCCTGTTACATATAATAAGCAAATTGTTAAGGATACAAAAATGCACACACACACACACACACATACACACATACACATACATACACATGCAAATATATTCGTATCCTGGCACTCTGTATCCTGTGATTTGTTGTAGAATAAATTATTTGCAAAAGTATGAAATAATACCTGCAGTTTGGTTTTTAGTGCACTGGAAGTCCTGTTTATGTTTTTTTGTGCCAAAACCAATAACGAGCCTGATGTGCAAAATCCAATCCATATTCGTTTGGTTTATGACCAATAAAATTTATGAGAAAATTTACGTGTGAAAAAATATGAGTTTTATTTTAATGTTAATGAGCCCTATTCTGTAACCAGTCGTCGACGTCACGTAAATACATTCAATATCAAGAATTGATATTTATTTAACGCTGTCAATGGCAGCTTGTCGCCACTTACGAAAGGCCTCGGCTACAGCAACAGTCTGAGAGAAGAAGGGAGCACAGAAGTGCTCTCCTTTGGATAACACATTGAAGGGACGGTTGGCCAATTCTAGTAGTTACAGAATAAAGGGGAATCGATAACAATCTGCTTATTAAAGTTAATCGACAAAGAGTTAGAATTCGGTCAGAAGCCTGCTCTCTTTGAGTATTTTATTTTTAATAAACAGCCGGCCAAAGAGAGGAGAGCCAGGAGATAACAGGTTGGGGGGCGATCACCGTCGTAAAAACCCACGGGAGCATTGACGACGAGATTATATTGACTTTCGAGAGTCAATATAAGAGAAAAGAGTTTTTTTCTTTTTATTTTGTGCTCGATTTTATGTGGCAATTTTTTTTTAGAAAGAATCACACAATTGCCGCAATACAACAATTTGACTTAATTTTAATTGCGCCAACTTATTGCACAATAAATAAATTGTCACAATCAAGTATCCTGTGGTCACTTGATTGCCTCATATCTTATAATTTTGATAGTGGCGAATTGTGTAGCTTGATTGCCGCATGAGAGCACAATAAAAATTGATGCGCGTTTTGGTATTTCCATTTGCCCACGATTGCCTATCAATCGTTCTCACGATGGCCGCAACAGAGTTGCTTTTGATTGCGGCAAATCAGCTCAATAGTCTTATTGATTGTCGTTTGAGGCAATAAATTGTGAAATAACCGTGATTGGCTTATAAAATGTACCAATAATTGCTGCTGTATTGCGGCAATCGTGCGACTCAACCTTTAGACTGATGTTGCTCTTAACGGGAAAAATGTTTTTATATATTTTAATGAAAGTTCGTTAACAACTAAAAGTTTTTGTGAGTATATTTTGATTGTCTGTTTTGGACCAACAGTCAGGGAATGACCCCTACATATTTAGTGTGGAAATGATGTTGGGAGCACAAAAGGAGACTGGGTAGAGAAGATAGAAAATTTTATTGTAGTTATTTTTACTTCGTGGGTGATTATTTTTTTTTTTTGCTACGGAAACCGAATAAGGAGGCTGTACTGTATTCTGCTCTTTTTAGTACATGACGGTGCTACCCGCTGTTGAGAATGCTCTGGGACCAGTTCTTTTTCTTCGTAATTGAGACCAGTGGATAACAATTAACACAATCCCGCGCGCTAATGTCGGGCAGAAAAAATCGGCAGGCACCACATTCATGACTGAGTGCCGTGTCGAACTCGGGATCTAAGGCCTCGTAATCTTGTGCTCGCTATTTCAGCCAACAGCGGCCTCAGTTAACGACACTGAATCTGAATTATGTCTCAGAGTCATTGAAAATAGGGACCATTTGATAGAGGTGCCCTACCGCAGTCGTGTCTAGTCTTTGACCGACATTTTGTTTCAGGGATCCTTCTATCAGAATAAAAAACCATTTTGTTTTATTTCAAATTAAAAACGGGTGTTACAGTGGGACCATATTTTGTAATAAAATGGTTCCATATCGAATTGTTAAAATTCTCGCATTCTGTTTTCATATAAAACGAAAAATTGACCGAATGTGGGATCATATTTTGTAATGAATTAACTTCGTATAGATTAATTAAAATTCTCGTATTCTTTTTCCATATAAAAAGACAAAATTGATCGAATTTTTGATAAATAAAAGATGGTGTTCCCTAAAACTGGCTTTTCATAGGCTGCTGTTCTTTCCTAATTATCCTGCACGATGCCTGAATTCTAATTTTTTGTAAATTAAAAGAAAAAAAAATTATAATGAAAATCAAATAGCCTGTCTATGCTGGGCCTTGGTTTTTTTTATTTATTATTAATTTTTCAATTTAAACTTCTTGTTAAGCAAAAGAAAAAAATTAAACAAAAAAAACCCCTGCTTGTGAAAATAGAATCCTTTCAAGGATGTTGTCTCCTGAGCAGCACATCCACTTGAAATTCTCTTGTTTTATTTATAAATTTTTTTTCTGCGCCTTCAATAAGCAAAATTTTTCCATTTCAATTGATCCAATTAAAAAAAATCTTCTTTATTTTTGAAAATATATTTAAAAACACACACAAACACACACTGACATTCAATTGATATTCAAATAAAAAACAGTTTTCTTTTTATTTACACCCAAACATTTCTCCCCAACACATCGGAAATGCGTATAAAACTTAAGTGAAGGTGGAATTGAATGGCTAAATCTGTTATCCTTAAAGGACATTTAACGAATAAGCAGTTCTTTTGAATATTTTACAGCGCCAGAAAAACACACGTAATATGAGATACAAAAGGACTTGTTTTCCACTTGAATTATCCTTATGATTGCTTTAGTTTACTAGGAAACGTTTTTGTTTTTCTTTCCAAGAAGTTTTTCTTATTCAATAAATCCTTAAATGTGAGCAAAATCGATGTTGTTAGAAAAAAGCAAAGAAAAGAGAAAGAAAAAAATAAACTGTGAGTGTTAAATAAATTAAATTGATTCAATTTATGTTTACTGAAAAGGATACATACAACAAGATGCGGGGGGTTGCGAAAAAGGACATGATAAATTAAATCAAATTCAATTCAATGTTGCAAGACAGTGTGAACTTAAATGAGGATGCTGGCGGCTGAGGAGAGGTGGAGTAAAAGTGAAAAAGAAAAGTGTGATTTGATAAAAAGATTTAGCCAAGGAAATGGACAAGGATTTGGTAACGTTCAAGTAGGCAGTGGAAGTACTGCCTTGCATGTGAAAATCGCGAGGACTTCAAACTTCTCTCTTAACTGACAATTTGCGAGGAGATAACTTCAGGATGGAGCATGCACGGGCGTGCACGAGCTTGCTAGCTTTAAATAAATAATTTGCAACTAACCCTTTTAAAGCAAACTCCTGGTGATTTGAACGCCCTACTGTTCAATATTAAGATATTCCCGATTAATTCAATACCCTACTATTCTTCAAATTTAAAAATATCCCGAATAATTGAATACCCTACTGTTTAACATCAAGAGCTTCCAATTAAAAGAACTTCAGGTTCAACTTATTTTTTAGCATTTAATATTTTTGAATAGACCTCGTATATGTAGCTCAGATGTATTTTAACCATCGGAAACATAACATTTCAACGATTAGTTGAATGCCCTACTCTCCAAGATTAAGATATCTCCGATTATTTGAATACCCTACAGCTCCTGAACATTAAGAGTTTCCCGATAATTTGAAAACCCTAATGTTTAGCATTAATTCAATACCCTACTATCTGCCTTTTAAGAGTTCCCAGTTAAAAGAGTGCCAGTTTAAAGTGTTTTCTTTATTATTTCAGTTTTTTAACAGACCTCGTATATGTAGCTCAGATTTATTTTAACCGTTGCAAACCTAACATTTCAATGAAGAACGGTTTCAAAAAGTTTTCATATATAAAAATTAAATAGTTCGGAAAAACTTTTATTGGACAGTTAAGCGATTAGCTCAAAATTAATCGATTAATAGTCGATTAAAAAAGAATCTCGAATAAATTATAAAACGCTTAATCGATTGAAAAAACACCCGACTGATTGAATACCCTACTGTTTATTATCAAGAGTTTCCCGAATAATTGAACACCCTATTGTTTAAAAATTAAGAGTTTCCCTATTAATTGAATCTTCTACTGTTTAAAACTAAGAGTTTCATGATTAATGGAATACCCTACTGTTTAACATTAAGGTTTTCCCGATTAATTGAATACCCTACTATTTAACTTTAAGAGTTTCCCGATTAATTATATACCCTACTATTTAAAATTAAGAGTTTCCCTATAAATTGAATCCCTACTGGTTAACAATAAGGAATTCCCGATTAATTTAATCCAATCCTGTTTAACATTAAAAGTTTCCTGATTAATTAAACACCCTATTGTTTAACATTAAGGGTTTCCCTAATACTTGAATACCCTACAGTTTAAAATTAAGAGCTTTCCTATTAAATGAATCCCCTACTGTTTAACATTACGAGCTTCCCCATAAATTGAATAACCTGCTATTTAACAATAAGGAATCCCCTATTAATTGAATACCCTAATGTTTAACATTAGGAGTTTTCCGAATAATTGAACACCCTACTATTTAAAATTAAGATTTTCCCCATAAATTGAATAACCTGCTATTTAACAATAAGGAATCCCCTATTAATTGAGTACCCTAATGTTTAACATTAGGAGTTTTCTGATCAAATGAATACCCTACTATTAACCTTTAAAGAGTTTCCAGTTAAAAGAACTCCAGCTTAAACTACTTTTTTCATCATAACAGTTTTCGAACAGACCTCGTACGTAGCTCAGATCTAGTTTAATTAATTTGTCACCAAACATGTGAGTACACCTCAATGCTGATCATTTAGTAGCCTGCATGCTAAATAAAATTGTTTTACAAAGTGGACAGTGTCCACTACAGAACGAGTAGTTTTTTTTTTGTTTTTTTTTTTTGTTAAAACAAGTGCTCGTCTTGTGGACGTTGTCTTCTACTTGTTTTTATTTTTCTGCTTTCTTTCCTTCTATTGTCGCAATTTAATACTTCAGAAAAAGTAATTGCTGTCAAAAGCAATTTTCTTAATAGGAAATTTCAATCTGAATTATTTCAGTTTATTTGAATATAAATTTCAAATCAAGTGAAATGAGTTCTTCAATAGAAATAAGAATAATAAATAATAATACAAAATAAGTGTGTGTGTGTGTGTGTGTGTGTGCTGGCTTGCATGTATTGAAGAAACGAAGGAAAGATTTTGTGTTTGTGGAAAAATCCTTTCATTTAATTGCACAACAAATAATTAAGACGCTTAACAATTCATATAAAATTTATGGTCTATGAGAAGATTTTTTATCTTTTGACTCGTTTATTTAGAATCATTTGAAATTCAAGACGGTTTTAGGCTGCCACACAAAAGCTTTTTATTTCTTATAATTCTTTTAAGTGAAGACGAGTTCACAGGCGAGTGAATGTATTTGATGGATGCTGTCAAAATATTTGGTAACTGATATCTCCTCTTTCTAATACGGAGTGAGAAAAAAAAATCAAATAAATATAAAAGGGATGATGCTGCGCTTAATTATTATTAAATCATGTGGCGGGCTAACTTAAGAAATACAGGGGGCGGCAAGACACCTTAAACAAACCAGTTGCGTGGATAACTTCAGGATGGAGCATGCACGGGCAAGCACGAGCATGCCGGCTTTGCCAGCAAATGGGTAAATAGTAACTGCTGTGGTCAAGCATAGATCTACAACACCAAACAGGCTGAGCGCGTGATTATAATATTGCAATTAGGCCCCTAAAAATAACCAGTCGTGATCTTAAGACCCTGAGAAAAGACCCGTTTCGGAAAGTTTTTTTTATTTTTATATAAAAATTAATGAGTTCTGTAAAGGTTTTATTAACCAGTTAAATGATAAATTCAAAACTAATCGACTGATAAAAGATTTAAATAAATTCTCAAAAAAATTCCCGATTAATTGAACACCCTACTGATCAAGTAGGGTATTCCCGATTTTGACAAGCGATCAAAACTAGAATTTCAAGTGGTTCCGTAGTCAAACTTTTTTGATAGCGGCCAGATCAGTTTGTTGTAGCTGCTACACGATCACTATTTATTAAACGCAGCAGAGCTACGAGACCAATTCAATAAGTCCTTGAGTTTTTGTATATCCCGCCTCTTAATTGATATGGCAGCACTGTCACTGTCACTGTCAACAGGCAACTGTCAGCTGACTACGTGCAGATTTAAACAAATTCTTTGCCATCCACTTAATAGTATTTTCTTCCTTTCTTGGCAGGGGGGGGGGGGGGGGGGGGTCGTCCCCCGGGTGCTGATGCAAGACAAAAAAAATCGGATACCCTTAAAGGCTTATTTTAACCGTGAAAGTTAATGGTTTTGAGCTCGTCGCGCTTAAACGCTATTATTTTGATTTTCAAATTAACCGATTCCCACGTGATAACCGGTTATTGATGCAGTTTTCGATTACTTTTCGATTAAAAGAATCGAGATATATAATTTCGGAGATTTTCGAAATGCAATTTTTTGTCCAATTTTTACATTCACGATATCTTACGAATGGATTAACCGCTTTTGAACCGGTTAAGGATGAGAGACTTGGCTTTTGACTGACAACAGCTGATCAGTTTGTGGAATCCATCGTTCTAAAAATAAATTTTAAAAAAAATGCTTTTTTGACGTTTTTTTTTTCGATATTTTGAAATCTACCAGCTCGAAGCGGTTTGAATTTATAGAAAATGCAAGTTCAAGAACGTTGCCAGACTGATTGGAAATGATGCAGTCGTTTAAAAGTTATAAGCGGGTCACATACTGACGCACATGCGCACACGTACAGACATTGAGACGGGCTCTCCTCTGGCCTAAAAACGTGCAGATCTGATGAGAAGTCGTTTGATCTCAAAAGGGGGGTAAAACTAAGAACTTCCCGATTTTTTCAAATTTTAAATACTTTTAGAGTGAAAAAGGGGGAGCGGGAGGGGGGGGGGGGTACGGTTACTACGCCAACTGCATATTAAATGGATTCTATGAGGCATTAAAATATATGGCCTCAGTAGACCCTGGAAAAAACTTCTTTCCCCCTCCCCTGGACAATGCAAAAATGTGGCGCATGCGGCGTTTGCATGGCAAAAATCCCCGGATTCGGCTACGAAATTCTCCCGCATTCGTTTTATTCTCCAAATTTAGAAGCGAGTGGCTGTTTCTAGTTCCCAAACTTGCAGGAATGGAATGGCGGGAAAATTCATCTTCCAAAGAAATGCCTACTGGGATGACCCTCGCAAATCGTAGATATCGGAAAGGATAAAACAAACATGGGGAACTGTTGATCAATAAAATAAATTTTTTATATAAAACCCCGTGCATCATTCAATATTTCAAGGACTTATTGATGCTCCCTCGTATCACATGCTCTCAGCTGTTTCTCGTGGCTTGTTTGAATCCGCCTGATATTTCCCATCATTATTCCCTACCAACTCTAAATAAAGTTTGATCTCCGATGTAGCAGATTTGTGGGCTTCTAAGAGCGCTCATTTGTCTCGTCATGCCATTTGAATTATCCAGGTTGGCCTTTCCAGTTTTAATAAGTTTTTTTTTTTTTTTGTTTTTTTTTTTTTGAGAAAAAACAACAACATTTCGAATTGTTTAATGAGTGTGTCATAATGATCGGGTTTCAATTACTTTGAAATTGACACTGCGCTGCTTTTTAAGTTGCTCAAAAGCACTTCCTTTTCCCAGTTAATGCTGCTGCTGTTGTTGCTGTTGTTGTTGTTCCTGCTACAGGACTACGCTGCCAGGCTGTTGTCGTCATCATTTTGAATGACACTTGAAAATACATAAATTTTTTAATTACAGCAAATGGGCATTATCTTTAGCAATGAGCCATGAAATTTTATACGCCATTTTAATAATAAAAAAAAGGGAAAAAGGTTAAAAAGGTTTGACATTTTCTAATGGGTTAACAGCACACACACACACTCACACACACGCACACAATTTGAAAGAAGGAGGAGCGCGACAATTTTTATTTGGAAAATGAATTGTTATTTATTATTTCACTTGCAGGCAAATCTTTTGTGTCCTCAAAAAAAAAAAAAATTATAAAAAAGAAAAGGAATTTTAAAAATTAAACCGAAAGAAACATGGCCGCCTGACTTTATTATGAAACCAATCCCTTGACAAAATAATCTTTTCTGTGACACACAATCACAAAGAAAAGAAGAAAGAAAATAACTTAAATCCATTTGACATTTCCGTCAAAATATTTGCCAGACGCGAATTCGCTGAAAAGTCTTTCAAGTGATTTCAAATAGATTTAATTTCCATTAAGAATTTTTTATGGATTTTTAAAAGTGTTCCCATCATTTTTATGAAAAGATTTTACCAAAAAAAAACTATATATATATAAAAAATATATGTGGCAAACGGTTAACCCTAAAGGCCATCCCCGTAACTTCCCGCTAATTGTAACCGTGAACGTTATTGTCACCTGGTTTTTGTGGCGTTCTAAGATTTTGAAATCTTCCAGCTAAAATAACTATAAAATAAAATGAAATAACCGGTTCCCATGTAATAACCGGTTTCCATATAATAACCGGTTCCCGTATAATAAACGGTTATTGATGTAGTTTCCGATTACAATAAAAGAATCGAGATTACGAACTGATCAGATACATAATATCTTTTAAAATTTTTCCGCTAAAGATTTTCCACTAACGGAATAACCGATTTTAAACCGATTGGCGGTAATCCTCCTGATTAGATTGGGAAATCTATCGGTGAAGCGGTTTAAAACTTGTTCTAAAAAGAAAATATGTAATGTAATAACCGGTTTCCATGTAATAACCGGTTTCCATATAATAACCGGTTCCCGTATAATAACCGGTTATTGATGAAGTTTCCGATTGCAATAAAAGAATCGAGATTACAAACTGATCAGATACATAATAATATTTTAAAAATTTTTCCTTTCAAGATTTTCCACTAACGGGATAACCGATTTTAAACCGGTTAGCGGCAATCCTCGTGATTAGTTTGTAGAATGAGTCAGTAAAGCCGTTGAAAACTTCTTCTAAAAAGAAAATAAAGAAACTCCGAAAAATTTATATTTTCAAGATGTCCTTTTGGGACATCTTGAAATCTACCGGTTCGAATCGGTTCACATTCACAGTTCAGGAACGCCATTTTGGAATGCCAACATTTTGGCTTTATTCGGTACAGCTCCTCCAAAGTTTTAAGAGCGTTACATACTTACACACACACACACACTTTTACACACAGCCATGGCGACGGGCTGTCAGAATTGGTCGGGGAAGTTTCCCCAGTATATCAAACCGTGGAAATTCAATTAAAACTCGATTTTTTCCAAAACGGGGCAAAAGTAATAACTTCGTGATTTTGGAATATTTAAAAAAAATAATTCACAACGTCGCCTCATATATTTTTAGGATTTCGAAAATCGCCAAAAACCGTTGCGCGTATTCAAAACTTTTAATTTTAAGATACAATTTTCGGAAACTTTTCTTATTTTGGTCGGTAAGATTAAAATCTAGTTTCTCGTTACGCTGTAGGAGAAACTAGATTTTAATAAAAAAAAAAATAAGAATAAGAATAAATGAATTTAAGAAAAAAGATGTTTTTGGCGATTTTTTAAGTCTTCGAAAATCGTCGTTCTTAAGATAAAATTTCCGAAGCCGTTTTTTATTTTGGTCTATAAAACTACAACGTAACGAGATATTAGATTAACAAAAAAAAAAAAAATTGGCGATTTTTGATGTCTTCGAAAGTCGCCAGAAACCGTTGCGTGTGTTCAAAATTTTTAATTTTCCACATAAAATTTTCAGAAACTTTTCCTATTTTGATCTCTAAAACTACAACGTAACGAGAAACTAGATTTTAATAAAAAAAATAAAAATAAGAATAAATAAATTTAAGAAAAAAACTGTTTTTGGCGATTTTTTAAGTCTTCGAAAATCGTAATTTTTAAGATAAAATTTTCAAAAAGTCTTCTTATTTTGGCCGGATTGGCAACTAGATTTAAAAAAAAAAAAAAAATATTTTAACGATTTTTGAAGTCTTTGAAAATCGCCACAAAAAAACGGTTGCATATATTAAAAATTTTTAAGATAACATTTTCCGAACCGTTTCTTATTTTGGTCGGTAAGACTACAGCGTAACGAGAAACTAAATTTTAATAAAAAAACAGGTTTCGGCGATTTTCGAAGTCTTCGAAAATTGCCAGAATCCGTTGCGTGTTCAAAATTTTTAATTTTTAACATAAAATTTTCACACACTTTTCTTATTTCGGTCTACAAAACAAAACCGTAACGAGAAAAAAAATTTTAATAAAAAAATTTTCTTGGCGTTTTTTGAAATCGTGGAAAATTTCAGGTGATTATTATTATTATTTTTTCTTTTTGGCTGTTTTTCTGCAACGAGTTTTGGAGAAATTGGAAAACCAAAACTTTTTCCTTCGAGATTCAATATTAAATATTTAGTCGTTTTTTTGGCGCCACCCCAAAACATATATATTTTGCATATGTGGTCAAACAACTGCTTTTTTGGTTTGGTGAAAGTAAAATAATACTATTTCTTTACGGAGACAAAGAATATATATCATTTGTCTAGTTTGGACAGCGGAGACATTAACAAAAGTGGTGAAAAACTGTACTATAACGTTTCTACGCCTCTAAGCACGTACATTAATTTATTTCGACTTGGATTGAGGAAGGTGTGTTTGGGGCTCGCTGTTTAGAAATAGGCGATTATAACCTAGAGGCGGCCACTTGCCGCTTTTGGAAGACCCCTTGCAATTAAGAATTGTTTAGCTTGAAAAGGCTACCACCACTTCCTTGAGTTCTTTTCGGACTCCTGTTCCTTGATAATTTTAATGACGTGATCCTACCTCATATTCTCACAGTTTGGATATTTTTAATATTAAGAAAAGTCTCAAGTGTTTAACAAAAAGGATAACAAATTTCATATAAGCGGGTAAAAAACGTCAGTTTCTTAAGGAGCTGCAATTATGAAATCAACAAGCGAAAATGAGAAAAAATAAATAAATTAAATTAAGATGACCAATTTTTTATTGAGGACTTTAGAATTCTCGAAGGACGAAAAACGAAACAATAATTTCAGAACGTTGATGGTTTTTAGGCCGGTACGATTCTCATGAGAGCATGGGGAGATTTCGGAAGTTACGCAGATCCACACTAATTTCCAAAGCGTATTTTTGTTTTGAAATTCTTCGAGAAGATCCTTTCTAACACCAACGCAAATATTCTTGTCCGTAGTGGTGGTTGTCCTTAACGTGCTGGCGTGTTTCAAATGTTTTTTACTTCTCAAAAAAAATAAATTGCGTATCCCGTAATAATCGCCTGTAAACGTGTTTGTTTAAAAAGTATTCAGTTACTGTTTTTTTTTTTTTTTTTTTTTTTTTTTTGTAAAAACATGTCAACACACTTGGCTTGTTATCCTTGTTATCCTTATTATCCCTTATTTAATGTCACTGTTTAATGACAACAACATTGTTATTGTTCGCCGTGTTGTCATATCCTGCTGTGAGCGGGTGTTTGTCCATTTAATTTCTACTCCCAACAATGCAGTCCTGGTTTCCTTGTCGCACAAGGACACACACAAGCAAACGAGAACAGAAAACGATGAGTATTCATTTGGAAGGACATAATGGAAATAATTTAGTTGCCCAAAAAAAAAAAAAAAAAAACATTGTAAATGCGGTGAGAAAATGCTCATAATCTTTTGACGTGTGTCTTCCGTCCGTCCGTCTTTCTTTAGGAAAAAACAAATAAAAACATCCTTAAGGAAAAGTACGCGCAGGAGATACTCAATGAATGTGGCCAACTGAGAAGTTGTTTCACAAAATTTAGGCAGCAGGTACTATTAGAAAAATTAAATTAAAAATATGGAAAACACTCGTCCCTAAAGAACGCTGTTATTTTAATTTTCAAATCAACCGATTCCCACGCGATGGAGTTTTCGATTCTAATAAAATAATCGAGGTTACGAACTGATCAGATATATAATTTTCGAGTTTGAAAAAAAATCACTTCTTTTAAATTTTTACGTTCAAAATTTCTCTTGAACCGATTTTAAGCCGGTTTATAATGATCGATGTGATCAAGAGTCAAGAGTTCAATCGATCGATGAAGTCTTTAAAAGTTATTCTGAAATAAAAAGTTTTCGTTCAAAATTGCTCACGAACGGAATAACCGATTGTAAACCGGTTTATAGTGATCGTCATGATCCAGAGTTGAATCGATCGATGAAGTCTTTAAGAGTTTTTCTGAAATAAAAAAAATTTCGTTCAAAATTTCTCACCAACGGAATAACCGATTGTAAACCGGTTTATAGTGATCGTCATGATCCAGAGTTGAATCGATCGATGAAGTCTTTAAGAGTTTTTCTGAAATAAAAAAAATTTCGTTCAAAATTTCTCACCAACGGAATAACCGATTGTCATGATCCAGAGTTGAATCGATCGATGAAGTCTTTAAGAGTTTTTCTGAAATAAAAAAAATTTCGTTCAAAATTTCTCACCAACGGAATAACCGATTGTAAACCGGTTTATAGTGATCGTCATCATCAAGAGTTGAATTGATCGATGAAGTCGTTGAAAGTTATTCTGTAATAAAATATTTTCGTTGAAGATTTTTCACGAACGGAATAACCGATTGTAAACCGGTTTATAGTGATCGTCATGATCCAGAGTTGAATCGATCGATGAAGTCCTTAAAAGTTATTCTAGAATAAATTATTTGAAAAATTTGTTTCTAATATTTTTTTGTATCTTGAAATCTACCGGTTCGTACCGGTTCAAATTCACAGTTGAGGAACGCTTTTCGGAACGCTCGCGTTTTGGTTTATTTCGGTTTGGCTGTTCAAAAGTTATAAGCGGGTTGCATATTTTCACACACACACTCTCAATCACAGACACATACACACACACACACACACACACATACAAAAAATCATACACACACATACACACACATATACACTTTTATTCACACTCATACACAAAAATACTTACAGACAGAGTAACGGGCTTTCAGTTATTTTTGAGAGGAGCTTTTTCGTACCTCAAAATCTAGAGATCGGAGGAGAACTCGATTTTTTTTCTAAACGGGGCTAAAGCCAATAACTTCCCGATTTCGGAAAGTTGACAATTTTCCTAGCGGGAAGTTAAATAAAAGATACAGGATTGAAAACAGTATTCGGAAAGAAAATACTTAAACATTCTTTTTCGCTTTAAAATTTAGGCGTTTGTGGTCCGAAATTTAGCCGCTTTACGGTCCCAAATCCCTTAACTCCAGCTAAGCTGTGGTTAATAAAGGTCCGGATTAGCAAAAAATTTATTACATTCTGCACGCTTGATAGCCAACATTAGCGTGTTTTAACAGGAAATTAGATTTTTGTGTTAAATTTAATTTGGAAAAAGTGCGGCATCATATTTTTTTTTTTTTTTTTTTTTTTTTGTGGAACACTTTTCAGCATTTTATTGCGCACCGTTTCGAATGATATACACGAGTTTCGAAAGGCATTTTTATGTAGGAGTGCCCTAAATCAATATGTTTTTTAACTTCCCGGCATAAATATATTTAAAAAAGCGTTTTCTCTTTGCTGGAAAATTGTTTAGAAAATCTTTCTACTGCGTGTTTTATATGTCAACACACATGCAATTACACACAAACAAATTGTCTTTAGAGACGGGTAGAATGAACATAAGTCGGCTCTTGGCTGAAATAGACTCAAATTCGGATAATTGGAAAAGGTGTGCTTTAAATCCCCACCCAAATTGTACGACACCACTCCTGCTACAGCAACACCACTCCACGTGTTGTTGTTCTCTATAATAATTTATTATTCCATTTGGTTTTTCCATATAATATTTTTCTATTTGAATGATTTCTCGAACGAAGGAAAAACAAAATAATTTTTGTGCTAAAAGAAAATTCCATGAAATTTATTTCTCATTGAAATAAATCGCAGACAATCAGCAGCAACCATCTCTGTCTGGGAGGTGGTCTGCCAATAGGATTTAAATACAATAATTCCACACAAAGACAAGGACATTTTGGTGTTGGAAGAAGCAGCTGCTTAGCATTTTATAATGGGATTAGTATGGGGGGTTTCCCCCCATTCTGCCGGTTATTTTTTTTTCTGTGTTTTTATTATGTGTCCCAGAACATACAACCAACAACCACTTGTGTTGGCTTTAGGTGGCATATCAATTTACTTAGGATCTCATTAAAATTTCATACCGTTTAGCATTCGAAAGCTTTTTGCTCGTTTTTATAATTTCTATTTTCATGGCAGGTCGTAGCCGCTGCTTCGTTGGCTCATGGCTGGTGGTATTGGATTATTATTTGCTGAAAGAATTGTACCAGCAATTAGTGAGTTTTTTATTTGATGTCAGGCTTTTTATAAATCCTCTACTACTTAAGATTTTCAATGATGATAATGATGAGGGTGATGATGATGATGATGATGATGATTATGTTGCAGGTATATCTGCCTTCACAAGCGTATTAAATCCCAAATTAAGATAATGATTTTGCAGCACTCATTAGCGTGGCAAATTTTGTTGTTGTTGTTGTTGTTGTTGTTGTCGTGTTCGTTTTCTCTGCGTTAAGAATGGTGATGTTTGGAAAACTGTTTTCGCTGACACTTGACATTTTCTTTTATGTTGTTTTCATAACGTCAAGTGGTATAAATTTCAAAGATGTTGGGCTTAAATAATTAATTACAAAAAATGGAATTTGTTTTTCAATAAAGAAATTCGACTAAATGAAATGACATAAATCGAATGGAAATGAAAAAGCTCAGAAAGAAGTGTAAAGAAAAATATGTATTTTGCACACAACGATAGATTGATTATATCGGGTGTTTTTTAAAGACTGATATAACTTTTAATTGGCATCACGTATTTTTATATATAAACTAAATATTATGTAGACAAATTTTTTGTTTTTTCTGCAAATTTCAATCATTTTTTATATACTTCAAGCTAAAAATTTACTAAAATTATTTATGTTCTGCATATTTGCACAAAAAGACCTTTCAAACGCAATATAATTTATTGTTATTAATGGACGTTAAAATACCTAAAAGTGTA
This sequence comes from Linnaemya vulpina, assembly GCA_963675445.1. Taxonomy (NCBI): domain Eukaryota; kingdom Metazoa; phylum Arthropoda; class Insecta; order Diptera; family Tachinidae; genus Linnaemya; species Linnaemya vulpina. The sequence continues at coordinate 71,053,892 of OY776280.1, read as the reverse complement.
CCACAAAAGTAACTGTGACGTATTTATATAGTGGGTGCTTTTTATAGACTGATGTAACTTTGAGTTGGCATCACTGCTTTATTTGATCACCCATTTAACAGCTGATAGTTGCTTTTTGTTTAGTTTTCCTTGACATTTTATTATGGATAAACTTACACCAGAGCAACGCGTGCAAATTGTGGAAATTTTTAATCAAAATAATAGTTCTGTTCGTCAAATTTATCGTGCACTTCGTGCATTCAAAATTTTATTTTCCAATGAAGCCCATTTTTGGTTGAATGGGCAATTAAATAGACAGAATTGTCGCATTTGGAAGGAAAGAGGAGAATTAACAAGCTTTTGTCGAAACACCGTGATATCCACAGAAAATTATTGTTTGGTGCGCTTCATGGTCTTCAAAAACCATGATGGTCAGAATGTTACTGTCAATGGTGAACGGTATGGGAACATGATTCGAAGTTTTTCCGTACCTCAATTAGCTGGCATTAATCCTGCTGATATGTGGTTCCAACAGGACGGAGCCACATGCCACACTGCATGTGGAAACTTTGGACGAAAAAATAATTTCACGAAATGGCCCAATCGATTGGCCCCCAAGATCGTGTGATTTAACCCAAGTGGGTTATGTAAAGTCAATTGTGTACGTCGAGAAACAACAAGCAATTGAGCACCTGGAAATCAACATTCGCAGAGTTAACTGCGAGATACGGCCGCAAATGATGCGGAAAGTTTATGAAAATTGGTGTTCCAGATTGCGTCTTGTACGCGCCAGCCGTGACGGCCACATGACCGAAATCATATTTAAACAATAATGTCATAAAATTTTCTATCCAACAAAGACCATTTTGTTGCTGTCAAAAATATATTTGTATGTTTTATTATTATTTAAACTTGTATCACTCTATAAAAAGCACCCGATATGTGACTTGATGCAGTTCTCTAATTGATTCAAGTAATCTCTAGTTGCACACTGGGGAAAAGGACGCTTAATTTAGGGGGTTAAATAGAAAAAGCAAGTTTAAGTGGCAGGAAAATGACTGAAAAGTGACCCATTAAACACTGAGAGAAAAGGCAAATTCAAAAACGTTAATTAAATAAATTCCATCATCGTTACGAGATTTCGAAAAAAATAGTCCCTCCTATTCTGTAACTTCTTGTCAACGTAACGTCAACACAAGACAATAACCAAAATTAAACACTTCTGCAGTTCTCTTCTTCAAGCAAATTGATACTTTTTAACAACCGCTTGTCTCATTCCAAGACCTTGAAGAGTGCTCGCTGGCTCCTCCTTGAGAACTTGTCAAATGGTATCCTCAAGGAGTACTCCAGTCCTATTGTGGATACTTTGTGGACATGAATAGTGAAAAATAATTCTCGAGCTCGAAAAGAAGTCACAATGTGATCAGAAGAAATTTAGAACGCTGAGACACAATTTTAAAAATTCCGCCGCTGCACACTGGGCCTTTTGACGTTAAACTGCTTTCAAGATTGAAAAGATAAATATAGAAATGGATGATATTTCCCAGAGCTTAAGGATGTAACGAATCGCTGCGGGGGTATAAGAAAACTTTGGCAAAAGTGTATTATTGCTAGATTTCACTCATGTTGCGTCCTTCGAAAACCAGGTCATTGAACAATAATTCAAAATTATTTTACTTTTAACAAACAAAATGAAAACAAAATTTATTTCCATGATAAAAACTATTTTTATATAAGGTTTACACAAAAAAAATAGTTATTGTATTCGCTAAGAGTTGTCCCAGATTGGCCCGCCAAGATCTTTCGACTTTCTTTGGGAATAGTCTGGCTTCCGATAACTCAAAACTAACAGCGTCGTCAATTTAAAAAAAAATAAGGAAATGATTTCTGGCTACAACACGCTCGTCTAAAACTTCTCGTGACTTATGAAAACAGACTACAAGTTGAATTTAAAAAATATGTTTTACAGCGTTTATATTTTTTTTAAATTTCTTGATTAAGAAAAAAGGTTTGGACTGGTTTTTTTCAGCATCTCGTGAAGTGACGATTTTGAGTAGAGAAAACTTCGCGTGACTTATGAAAACAGGCTATAAGCTGGATTTAAAAAAAAGTTGTACAGCGTTTATATATTTTTTTAAAGTCTCTTGATTAAGAAAAAAGGGTTGGACAATTTTTTTCAGCATCCTGCCGCAGGAAGTAGACGATTTTGAGTAGAGAAAACTTCTCGTGACTTATGAAAACAGGCTACAAGTTGAATTTTAAAAATATGTTTTATAGCGTTTAGATTTTTTTTAAAATCTCTTGATTAAGAAAAAAGGTTTGGACTGGTTTTTTTCAGCATCTCGTGAAGTGACGATTTTGAGTAGAGAAAACTTCTAGTGACTTATGAAAACAGGCTATAAGTTGGATTTAAAAAAAAGTGGTACAGCGTTTATATATTTTTTTAAAGTCTCTTGATTAAGAAAAAAGGGTTGGACAATTTTTTTCAGCATCCTGCCGCAGGAAGTAGACGATTTTGAGTAGAGAAAACTTCGCGTGACTTATGAAAACAGGCTGTAAGTTGGATTTTAAAAATATGTTTTACAGCGTTTATATTTTTTTTAAATTTCTTGATTAAGAAAAAAGGGTTGGACTGTTGTTTTTTCAGCATCCTGCCGCATGAAGTAGATGATTTTGAGTAGAGAAAACTTCTAGTGACTTATGAAAACAGGCTATAAGTTGGATTTAAAAAAAAGTTGTACAGCGTTTATATATTTTTTAAAGTCTCTTGATTAAGAAAAATGGGTTGGACAATTTTTTTCAGCATCCTGTCGCAGGAAGTAGACGATTTTGAGTAGAGAAAACTTCTCGTGACTTATGAAAACAGGCTATAAGTTGGATTTTAAGAATATGTTTTGCAGCGTTTATATTTTTTTTAAATTTCTTGATTAAGAAAAAAGGTTTGGACTGGTTTTTTCAGCATCTCGTGAAGTGACGATTTTGAGTAGAGAAAACTTCGCGTGACTTATGAAAACAGGCTGTAAGTTGGATTTTAAAAATATGTTTTACAGCGTTTATATTTTTTTTAAATTTCTTGATTAAGAAAAAAGGGTTGGACTGTTTTTTTTTCAGCATCCTGCCGCAGGAAGGAGACGATTTTGAGTAGAGAAAACTTCTAGTGACTTATGAAAACAGGCTATAAGTTGGATTTTTTTTAAATGTTTTACAGTTTTTATACATTTTTTTTTTAAATCTTTTGATTAAGAAAACAGGGTTGGGCTGTTTTTTTTTCTTCAAATTTATTTGAAATTCAGCATCCTGCCGCGTTAAGTAGACGCTTTTGAGTGGCGAAAACAGCAGGACATTTTGCTGAAAGTTGAGGACAAACAGCCCCAAATATTAAGCCTTTTTAAAAATTAATTTTTTCTTAATGCGGGTACTCAAGATAATGGAATGCAAAAGTAGAGACCGAGAAGCGCATCATCAATATTTCTTGAGAGACGGGGGAATGAGGGCAGCGTGTGTGTGTCTCAAGAGCTTTTGAAAAGCAACATCTTCCTGCAGACAGCAGCAGGTGGCTGGCGGGCGGTTTTAACATAAAAATGCAGGGAATATGCAATTTTTAGTAAAAAAAAAAAAAAAAAAAATGGCAGCCAAATGGCAAACGCCGGCTAAAGCGTGCTAAAGTGGGCGCTTTTTTTTCAATAAAATCTTTAATTAAATTATAACCACAAGCAACAACTTGTTAAGGCCCAAGCAAATGAAAAGAAGAAGAAAAGAGGAAAAAAAACAAAAACAAAAACAAAAGCTTAAGACACACAACAGCAGCATGGCGTTTCAAATATGGCCAACACTTGATTGTCTAAATGCAACAGTGCGCATAACGCACTGTACACCCACACTTGCGGCCAACTTCAGCCTTAAGTAACCAGTTGCAAGTGTTTTTTTTTTTTTTTTGTTTGTTTGTTGCTTCCCTTATTTCGTTTAAACGTGTTCGCTTGAGTGGGAATTTATTGAAATTGTTTTTTGTTTTTTTAAATATTCCTCTCATTTTTTTTTCATATTTTCTGATCTTTTGATATTCAAATCAGGGAATTTGGCTTTTGTTGTTTTCATTCAAATTTTAAAATTCATTAAAAATTTATGTTATTTTCTGAAGCGCATTTCTTTTGTAAATATAATTGTTAAGAGTTTGAAAAAAAAATAATGACTTGAAAAGTGTTTGAAACTTTTGACATCAAAGAATTAACGAAATTGTTTGCATTTCAAGCTCTGATGGGCTTTTGCTCCGCTGGGTAAGGGAGTTTCACTGCCTTTGTAATTTGCATAAATTTAAAGAAATCTCTCAACACCAACAAATTGTGTAAAAAACAATAAATTTTTTGTAGAAATCTTTTTGTTGCTTTTCTTCAAATTTCATTAACTTAAAATAATGCACAAAATTAGGGCCTGAAAAAAGTACCTGCTCCCAAAAGCTCTTTTGAAATAAAGATGTTTTCTTCAAATTACCCACTTAAAAAAGGAAAGGCTAAGAAAGTACCTTTTCTAACACAAAAAAAAAGTACCTAAAAGGGGTAAAATTTTACCCCCTATAACTGGGAATGGTCAAAAAAGTCCCAAAAAATATTCGAGATCTTTTGCGAAAGCATAAAATGCCTTACCATGCTTTCTTTTATCCACTTTAATTTACCAGATGTATGGAGTACACAAAAAGTACCAAATTTAATACTCAACTCTTGTTTTATCCCCTAAAAGTACACATTCCAAAAAATGTACCAAACAATTGTGGAATTATTTTTTAGTGTTATTTGCTTGCTTGCGGAGAGATGAGCTTAACTACCGTAATTTCCAAGATATCAAATTACCGATTGTACCCTTTTTGGCCCCTTTTGCCAACTTCGTAAACGACTTTTTAAAAAAATCCCTTTTCAAGGATACTAAACAAAGAAAATTCAAAATTATTTTTGAATGTATGTGCTCATGTATTTAATTATTAGCAAAAAAAAAGTACCGAAAAGGAGTACGATTTTACCCCGTAGAACTAAGAATTTTCAAAAAGTACCAAAATATATTTTTGAAAATTGTTTTCAAGAATAAAAAGTAGTCAAGTTTTCCTACTCGATTCTGTACTTTAGAAAATATATGTACTGCGAAAAAAGTACCAAATTTAATTTAGCACCTAAAAGTACCAAACACGTGTGGTATATCCAAAATTTCAAAATCTCTTTTCCGAGCTGCTAACGATGGAGAGTAAAAATAATAGTTAGATGTTTATCAAAGAAAAGTGCCCAAAACGGATAAAATTTTACCCCGTAATATTTTCAAAAAGTACCAAAATACTTTTGAGAATTTTTTTTCATAAGAATAAAATATGCTAGAAAGCCTTCTGCTAAGGAAAGTAACTTAGAAGGTATGTGGAGAGCGAAAAAAGTACCACATATACTTTTTCTCCCCCAAAAGTACACATTTGAAAAAAGTACCTAATAATTTTTGCCCCCTAAAAGTACACATATGAAAAAAGTACCAAATATACATATTCTTCCAAAATGCCTTTTCAGTGCTACTGAATAGAGAAAAGTCCGAATAATTTTTTTAAATAAACAAAAAAGTACCGAAAAGGGCTACTATTTTACCCTGTCGAACTGCGAATTTTCAAAAAGTACCAAATATTTTCAAAATATTTTTTTTTAATATTGAATAGCGCTTTAAACTTTTCTTCTAAGTACTGTAGCTTAAAACATATGTGAAGTACGAAAAAAGTACTAAATTAAATTATTGGCCCCTAAAATTACACATTTAAAATAGTACCAAACATGTGTGAAATTTTCAAAAAAAAACTTCTTTTCAATGTTACTAAACGATAACGGGTAAACATAATTTTCAGATGTGCCTCCTGATGTATTTTATCATTAACAAAAAGTGCTCAGAAGGAAGAAAATTTTACCCCATAGAAATGCGAATTTGCGAAAAGTACCAAAATATTTTTGAGATCTATTTTTCATAAGAACAAAATGTGCTAGAAAGCTTTCCACTAAGTAAAGCAACTTAAAAGGTATGTGGAGAGCGGAAAAAGTACCACATATACTTTTTCTCCCCCAAAAGTATACATTTGAAAAAAGTACCAAACACGTATATAATCTTCCGAATTTCCTTTGCAGTGTTACTGAATAGAGGAAAGTCAAAATAATTTTTTTTTATATAAACAAAAGGTGCCGAAAAGGGGTACTATTTTACCCTGTCGAACTGCAAATCTTCAAATAGTACCAAAATATATTTAAAAAATGTTTTTTATAAGAAAAGTAAAAAGCATTCAGCCTTCTCTTATGTACTGTAGATTAAAAGAAGAGAAGGCCACATTTAATTTTCATCTCCTAAAAGTACACATTTGAAAAAAGTACCAAATACGTACAGAATCATGCAAAATATCTTCTCAGTTCTACTGAATAGGGGAAAGACGAAATAATTTTTAGAAGTATTTACTCATGTCCTTAATATTAACAAAGAGGTACCGAAAAGTGGTATGATTTTAATCTGTAGAACTGCGAATTTTCAAAAAGTACCAAAATATGTTGAAAAAAGTTTTTTGTTTAATAAGAAAAATTAATCTCAAGCAACTTTCTCTGTATTTTAGAAGATATATGTAGTGCGAAAAAGTACCCTAATAAATATGTCTCCTAAAAGTACGCATTTGTAAAAAGTACCAAACGATTGTCAAATTTTTTTTATCCCTTTCCAATGCTACTGAATAGAGTTACGACAAAATAGTTTTTAGAAGTATGTGTTCAAGCCCTTTATTATTAACAAAAAAGTGCCGCAAAGGGGTGGGATTTTACCCTTTGTAATTGCGTTTTTTGCAAAAAGTACCAAAATATTTTTATTTTAATTTATTGTATTTTGGCAGATGTATGAAGTGCTAAAAAAGTACCAAATTTATTCCCGAAAAGTACCCAACACGTGTGACCACTTTAAGGCCAATATTCGCCATAGCCTTAAGTGGCCGACATACAACCACTTGTGTTGTAAAAACTCTTCGAAAAATGGACCTCAAGATTAAAATACGTCCGAGTAAAGACGTGACGATCATGTGCCAGAAGTCATATTTAAATTTAATAGCTCTCTAACTCTTTAAAAAACACCCTGTATATAATTTACTAATTTAGAAATTTAAAAAATCAAAATAAATAAATAAAATAAAAAACCTGTCCCAGATTTGAACTCGAGCCTCCCGTGAATATGAACTTCTTTGTTTGTTTGCAGTCAAACGGTAATTGAATTGATTAAAATTTTTGTTGTTTTTGTATTAAAAAGTTGATATCGTTTCAATCTCTTGAATAATTTTTATTATTTTTATTTTTCACGCTTCAGTGTCAAGGGGCCGGCTCCATTTTGCAATAAATTTGAACCGAATCGACTATTTTGCCCTGCTCATCCAAATAACTGTCCATCACGGGCCTGCACACCTTTACCAAAATAATGGGCGGCGTAGTTGTTGTAATTTTGGGTGTGGTAACTACAACTGGTTTTCGTGTGGTGGTTGTTGCCACGGCGGTCCTGGGGGCAGGATCGCATACCTCCGTTACGGAATCAACAATTTCACCCACTTCATTTAATTCGCTATTCATAACGCGTCTACAATTAATGCCTTTAGGCGTTGTGCCCGCTGGGCTTTCCGTGGTGGTGGCAGGCAGATGTGAGGCCATGACTTCCAATGCCTTAAGGTTGGCTGCAGCCGGGGTTAGAGGAGCGCAAATATGTTGTATGTTCTCAATCACTTCCCCCCGGTTGTTGATTTCGGTTTTGCTTATTTGGCGACAGTGGATTTTTTGCATGGGAACAGCTCTGCCGATGGGCAGCAATAATTTCAGCGTTTCTTTGTTATTCGTCTCCTGGTAGACGTCTTTGGTCATCTTGAAGACTTCAGTGCGTTTGGTTTTCGCCGCCGGGTTTCTAAATCTCTTGGATTTGGATGTTGAGGGAATTTTGGATGTTTTGAAATTTTTAGAAATTTTTCGGGAGTTTTTATCAGAATCTCCTGGAGAGTCTAACATGGCTGGTGCTGGTGTTGCTAAAAGTTGCTTGCCAACGATGGCCTTTTCTTTTCCACAAATTTTGAGCTCCCCTTTTCCGTGGTCTTTCAATACATCAGGCGCCAGATCTGCTAAGAAACCCACTTTAAATTAACAAGTTTTTTTTTTATAAAAATAATGAAAAAAAGAAATCACCTCCACAACTTTTGCCTTGAACTTCGAGAGCTGTTTTGAATAGTACGAACGCAATTAGAACACATTTTTTATAAAAAATCATGGAAACTTTTTCGAATTTCCGTTGTGCTGAGTTAATTTGCCGGGGGATCTCAACGTTGTCGTTGTTGCTTTAATTACACACTAATTTAATTGATAGTTTTAAAAATGTGCGCCGCTAGAAATCTTGACTAATTGAGCAAGCTGATAACGAGAGCAGCAGCTGCTGCTGCATTAAAAATGTGATAATAGTCGACTTCTTAGATGAGCTACAAACGGGCTTTTAATCCAGCTTTAATCTTGCTTTCAACGGCACCAGTTTCCCAGCCCTGTTTAAAAAAATTATAATAAAAAAAACAACTAATAAAAGTAGTTCCATGTTTGTCTGTATTCCCAGGTAAAATGAGGGCATTTATATGGGTCATTCCGCGTGTAATTTCCACAATGAAGGTTGGGCAAATTTGAGGTTAGGAAGTAAATTGTCTTTAAATCACTTGTTTTCCACTCCAAATTCAGTTCTATATAGTTTAATCTAAAATAGAAATAAGGGAATTAAAAAGGAAATATAATGACGGGCATAAGTCCATCTCTGGCACAACGCCCCCCCCCCCCTCCGCTCTTCTCACAAAAAGGAGGAATTTTAATTTTCACGGCCTCAATCTTTATGTGATTTAATCACGCAAACCTGGTTTTTCATATACTCACTGAGAAAATCATCCAGCGTTATTAAATCGCAAAAAACGAACCGGCTAATTGAAAAAACGCCAAATGGAGCAATTCCACTGCCGGTAAATTTCTCTAAAATAACTGAATTGCTTGGGCGCCTTGTTGCTGAAACCAAAGGCCACTGACATCAACGTTAGCCGATTTCGGTCACAAAAAATCGATTATCAGAGTTCTGGTAGCGCAGCAAAATCACCGTGGCGACGTTTCCTCGCTCATTTGCGTTAAAGTACGAGCTAATGATGCCGTCTAAGCACAACACGCATCAAACGATCCCGTTATTTGTACGTAACGATTTTTCGAGGATTGGTTGGGGATCTTGTGGGCCCCATATGCAATAATTTGCGTTCTTTACAAAAACGCCTAATTGAAGACAGGCGTTTTTGAAAAATAATCCAGCGGCATTAAATCGCAAGAGAAAGCCGGCCAATTGATAACCGCCAAATCGAGAAATCATACTGCCGGTAAATTTCTCTTAAAATAACTGAATTGTTTGGGCGCCTGAGCGGCTTCTGACACCTGGGCGGCTTATGTGACGCCCTCTTACTGAAACCAAAAGCTACTAACAGCAACGTTAGCTGATTTCGGTAGCAAAAAATCGGTTAACAGGGTTCTGATAGTCCAGAAAACTCACCGTGGCGATGTTTACCCGCTCATTTGCAAAAAAGTACGACACGAAAATGCCAGCGGAACTCCAAACGCAGCAAGCGATCACTTTCTTTGCATATAACGATTTTTCGAGGACTAGTTGGGGATCTTGGCAGCCCCATGTGCAATAATTTGAGTTCTTTATAAAAACGCCTAATTGAAAATAGACGATTTTTGGTTGTTATTTTTTTAGTTTTTCAAAATAGCCTATTTTTTAATGCTCTCACGCTCTCAGAATTTTTCCGGAAAGATTCCCAAAACTCAATTTTTTCCAAAACGAAGTAAAATTAATAACTTTTCGATGCCAGAGTTGGACAATTGAATCCTGCTTTGGTACATAATATTAAACAACTAAAACAATTTCTTTCCGTTTTCTTTATGTGTAGAAATATATTATATATCTGAAAGAAATTCCTGGGGCATTAGAAATCCATCAGAAAAGGAGCGCTCCAGAGCTGGAAAAAGTAAAAAAGAAATTTTTTATTTCAAATAAATTTTTAATTTTGTTAATCAAACATGTTTTCTATATCAAGAAAAATGAAACTGATATTGAAAATGAAAAAAAAGTCTAAAAAATTATTCCAGAGTTGGAAAATTGAAACTAAGTTTGAAAGTTAAACATAAAAGACGTGTGCAGGTCGGTGAAAAGTATATAAAATTCGGCTTAGCCGAATGTAAAATTAGTTTTCAATATGTTGCTACAAAATCTCACCTTTTTATGAGCTATAAAATCCTATTTCGTCTTATTCTGTAACTACTTGTCAATGTCACTTCAAGACAATATCACAAAGATTTAATATTTCGAAGTGGTGAATGTGTTTAGTGTATAACATTCTTAAAATTTTGTAGATTCAATTTAAGAACATGTTGTTTAACAAAAAAATGGCTGTTGCCATCAAGACAAAAACTTAGAATATATCACAGGGTTGTATTTTTTAAAAAGCAGCAGCTTTAATTTGAAAAATTTTAATATATGTGGGCTGTAGGGTGCCGCTTGTACTTAATATTACAACACAAGCTGATAACGCTAATACAAATAGCACAGAATTCCTCTATTTATATATTAATCCGCTACCCTGTAGAACTGATAACACTTAATATATTTATATTAAACTTAGGAAAATAATATAATTCAATTAGAATTAATATGTCCCGAAATTTATAATAAACGAGTTATTAAACTGTTGAACTGCAAATTTTCAAAAAGTACCAAAATAAGTTTAAAAAAAGTTTTTTGTTTAATAAGAAAAAAATGTCATGCAACTTTCTCTGTATTTTAGAAAATATATGGAGTACGAAAAAGTACCTTAATTAATATTTCTCCTAAAAGTACGCATTTGAAAAAGGTACCAAACGATTGTAAAATTTTTTTTATCCCTTTTCAATGCTACTGAATAGAGGAACGACAAAATAGTTTTTAGAAGTATGTGTTCAAGCCTTTTATTATTAACAAAAAAAGTGCCGCAAAGGGGTGGAATTTTACCCTGCGAATTCTTAAAAAGTACCAAAATATGTTAAACATTTTTTATAATAACAAAAAAAATCGCACACAACTTTTTCAGTAGCTTAGAGTGCATTTAATTTTTCTGTCCTAAAAGTACGCATTTCAAAAAAGTACCAAACACTTGTCAAACTTTTAAGAATCCCTTTTCAGTGCTACTGATTGGAGGAAAGTTGAAATAATTTTTTGAAGCATGTACTCATGTCTTTTATTATTAACAAAAAAAGTGCCGCAAAAGGGGTGGGATTTTACCCTGCGAATTTTTAAAAAGTACCAAAATATGTTAAACATTTTTTATAATAACAAAAAAAAAATCGCATACAACTTTTTCAGTAGCTTAGAGTGCATTTAATTTTTCTGTCCTAAAAGTACGCATTTTAAAAAAGTACCAAACACTTGTCAAACTTTTAAGAATCCCTTTTCAGTGCTACTGATTGGAGGAAAGTTGAAATAATTTTTTAAAGCATGTACTCATGTCTTTTATTATTAACAAAAAAAGCGCCGCAAAGGGGTGGAATTTTACCCTGGGAATTTTTAAAAAGTACCAAAGTATGTTAAACATTTTTTTTAATAACAAAAAAAAATCGCATACAACTTTTTCAGTAGCTTAGAGTGCAAAAAAGTACCACAATTAATTTTTCTGTCCTAAAAGTACGCATTTCAAAAAAGTACCAAACACTTGTCAAACTTTTAAGAATCCCTTTTCAGTGCTACTGATTGGAGGAAAGTCGAAATAATGTTTTGAAGCATGTACTCATGTCTTTTATTATTAACAAAAAAAGTGCCGCAAAGGGGAGGGATTTTACCCTTTGTAATTGCGTTTTTTGCAAAACGTACCAAAATATTTTTGAGGTTTTTTTTTCATAACAATAAAATGCGCTAAAATGTGCGCTGTAATATGGCAGATGTATAAAGAATATATAGAAAATTTTATTACAGATATGTAGGGATTTCAGATCTACAGGGTATATGAATTCTTATATACATACGTGTAGATGTTAAATATTTAAGTATGTATAAGTGTGTATGTAACCTAAAAAGCTTGTGCATATATTTAGAACTGCCTACAAACGTGTGTTTATTCATAAAAGTTTCGTAATTACACGATGCATTAGATTTCATAATACACCCGAACAAAAAACTGTTTTAATGATTAACAATTTAAAAATATTATTCAATTTTATTAATATAAAATTATAAAAACCATTCAATTACTCTCTATTCTGCCACTACAGAACGGAAATGTTTAATTTGCCACCAAATCAGCTCGTTTTCCATTGTCAAAAACTCTGGCAACCGAAAAGCAAACACAAACAGAAGCAAAAACCTCTTAATCACAACAGAGACAACAACAAAGAACACTTTTATCCAACCCTCAAACCAACGTTTGAGAAAGAAAAAAAATCCCTCCCAAACAAATTGTTACACAATCAAAATAACAAAACAACAACCCTGTAAATAATGTCTTCTCATATTGTGTGCTCTCTCTAACTTGAACAATGTCCCACTCTCTGACACTCAAACACACTGTGGGTACATGTCTTGTTTTTGCTTGCTATCAATGCTTGTAGTTGTAGCTGTAGTTGTTGTTGCTATCAATGCCTGCTGTGTGTTTGGCTTGACTAAATACCTGTTAAGAAGAAAAAAAGAAAACAACCCTCATCTGGGATTTTATTTTCTCTTACCGTTTCATTGTCAATCCAGGCAGTTGTCACACGTTAATGGTTTGATTCTTGTTGTTGCTTTTTGGAATCAGAGTCAAACAAAAAGCATTATTTAGAAAAATGCCCCTCCCCTTTAAATGTGCTGAAAACTAGTACTTTTTTCTTTTGAATTAAATTTGATTAGTACTTTTTCTCTTTTTATCTTATGAAATTTAGTTTGATGATTTTCATTCTCTCTATTTTGTTGTTATTGGGTTGGGGCTATTTATGGGATTATTTTTAATGGCAAAAGTTTTGTTTCTGCTGAGACTAATAAAATCGGTTGGTGATATTTGAAAGTTTTCCAAATGCGATTTGTTAACTAACGGGTATGATTTTGGGGAACACAATAAATTTGTTTAGTAGTAAAGGGTGTTCCACATGGAGGTATGTACATTTGAACAGGAATCATTAACTACACAAGATAATATTTAAATTGACATGAAATTTTCTCTAAACGAGAGCTGCTCTTGTGGATAATGATCGGCCACGGCTGGCTCATATGTAGTCTTTTTCGACCTCAAACAGCCGTATATCGGCAATAATGCGTCTGATGTTGACTTCCAAGAGGTAAAACATTTCCGGTTTATCGGCGTACAACAATCGTCTTCTTATATCGCGATAGAAAGTAGGGATCTTGAAGGCCAGATCTCGGGTCCGAAACGCGAAAACATGCGGTCACCAAACGTTTTCTTTAATAAATCAAAAAAATAAAATAAATAAAAATAATCGTGACTTTTATATATCGCTAAATAAATAAAAGTTATTTCTTCGCTTTAATTTACCGATCAGCAAATAAAAGTTATTTCTTTGATTTCTGTTTATTCTTCAGAAAATAAAAGTTATTTGTTGACTTTTATTAATTTTTCCGAAAATAAAACTCAAGAATCGAAAAGTTTAAGTAAAAAATAATTATTATTTTCTGATGAGGAGACAAAAATCCATAAATAACTTTTATTTACCCAGGAATGACTAAAAATCAAAAAATAACTTTAATTTTGTGACGAAGAGATAAAAATCAAGAAATAACTTTTATAAAAATAAGTTATTTCTTGATTTTCATTTATTTCTTCGAAAATAAATGAAAAAGTAATAACTTTTATTTTCTTATGGACTCATAAAAGTCAAGAAGTAACTTTTATTTCCTGACGGATTAATTTTTACTTTTTCTGAACAAATAAAAACAAGAAACCACTTTTATTTTTTGATAGATAAAATAACTTTTATTTCCTCGTGGATAAATAAAAATCAAGAAATAACTTTTATTTTTTGTTGGATAAATAATAACTTTTATATGCTGATGGATAAATAAAAGTCGTGAAATGACTTTTATTGCCTGATGGAAAAATAAAAGTCAATAAATAACTTTTATTTCCTGATGGATAAATAAAAGTCAAGAAATAACTTTTATTTCCTGACGGATAAATAAAAGTCAAGAAATAACTTTTATTTTTGTTGGATAAATAAAAGTCAAGATATAACTTTTATTTTTGTTGGATAAATAAAAGTCAAGAAATAACTTTTATTTTCAGATGGATAAATAAAAGTCAAGAAATAACTTTTATTTCTTGACGGATAAATAAAAGTCAAGAAATAACTTTTATTTCCTGATGGAAAAATAAAAATCAATAAATAACTTTTATTTCCTGACGGATAAATAAAAGTCAAGAAATAACTTTTATTTCCTGATGGATAAATAAAAGTCAAGAAATAACTTTTATTTTTGTTGGATAAATAAAAGTCAAGATATAACTTTTATTTCTTGACGGATAAATAAAAGTCGTGAAATAACTTTTATTGCCTGATGAAAAAATAAAAGTCAATAAATAACTTTTATTTCCTGACGGATAAATAACAGCCACGAAATAACTTTTATTTTTTGTTGGATAAATAAAAGTCAAGAAATAACTTTTATTTTTTAATAGATAGAAATAACTTTTATTTCCTGTTGTAAAATATAAAAGTCGTGAATTATCTTCTGTTTTCTGAAGAATAAATAAGAAGAAGCAGCTAAATTTTTGACTGACGTTTTGTAAAAGTCCCACACGGTTCAGGGCCGCACCTCCTTTTTCTAATTGACTTCTGTGGCATCGTGTAAATTAAAGAATCGATTTCGAAGAGTTTCAAAATTTGATTTAATTTTTTTGGACTCTTGCTTCGTTCATTTGAAGTTGTTCCCAGTTTTACCACAATATTTTTAGGTGCTACTCCAACCCATTTTTTTTTTTTCAATAAAAAATGCATCGCAAATCAATTGAATAGTGAAAATTTGGAATATCCAGTCAACATTTTTCCCCACCTCTTCAAAACTTAAATTATAATTTAATTCTGTTGCCTTCAACTTTCCTTAATTTTCATTTCCTTATTTCATAATTGACTTTAAAACTTCTTCTTTTTTTTTTTTGACGCCAAAAAACTTCTCATTTCGCTCCGCGTATTAAAAAGAACAGGAGAACTTTTCATTATGCTGATGAAAAAATTGTGTTACTCATGGGTATTCCTTTGCAACGCGCTGGAAAAAAGTTGAATTTTATAAAATACTTCATTAAAATTTTCCTCGTTTAGAATCGTGTTTTCAATTTTTTTTTTCTTTTTATTCAAAATCGTTGTATCTTTTCTGAAGAAAAATAATGCCAAATCAACATGTATTTTTATTTGAAAAAGAAAAAAAAAGAAGAAGAGGAATAAATTATTAATGCATATGAAAAAGTGGGAAAAAATATAAAACCTCAAGAGATTTTCCTTTAGAAAATACACGAAAAAAATTGTGGGTTAGAAATATTATTTTCTTTAAAGGTCGTAGACGAATTGTATTTGTGCGCTACACACAATTATGAAATAACGTAAAAAAAGTTTGTTTTCTTTGGAAAAATTCTAGAATTTTAAATTAAAAAGTATATTAAAATATGGAGCACCCTAAAGACCCTCCCCGTAGCTTCAAGGCTTTTGAGCTCTTCCAGCTAAAACGCTATTTCGATGACCATAAAAATGGAGGAAAAAAATAATAAAAATTTCTTTTCTAATTTTTTCGCTCACAACATCTGACAAATGGCTTAACCGATTTTGACCCGGTTCGTGGGGATGCACGTGATAAACGAGGATTGATGCAAAGAATGGAGAAAAATATTAAAAAAATATATTTTTTCCAGTTTTTTTCGCTCACAACATCTCAAAAATGGCTTAACCGATTTTGACCCGGTTCGCAGTGGTGCAGGTAATAAACGGGGATTTATTTAATTCTCGATGAATGTAAAAGAATCGAGAAAAAAATTTTTTTTAATTCTTTTCGCTCACAACATCTCACAAATGGCTTAACCGATTTTGACCCGGTTCGCAGTGGTGCAGGTGATAAACGGGGATTTATCCTCTTTTCAACGACTATAAAAGCATCGATAAAAATAAATAAGAAAAAAATTATTTCCAATTTGTTTCGCTCGCGATATATGGATTAACCGATTTTGACCCGGTTCGTAGTGATAAACCGGGTTTGTATGCACTTTTCAATGACTATAAAAGAATAAAAAAAAAATTAAAAAATTATTACATATTTCCAATTTTTTTCGCTCACAACATCTCATAAATGGCTTAACCGATTTTCACCCGGTTCGCAGTGGTGCAGGTAATAAACGGGGATTTATTTAATTCTCGATGAATGTAAAAGAATCGAGAAAAAAATTTTTTGAAATTCTTTTCGCTCACAACATCTCACAAATGGCTTAACCGATTTTGACCCGGTTCGCAGTGGTGCAGGTGATAAACGGGGATTTATCCTCTTTTCAACGACTATAAAAGAATCGATAAAAATAAATAAGAAAAAAATTATTTCCAATTTTTTTCGCTCACGAAATATGGATTAACCGATTTTGACCCGGTTCGTAGTGATAAACGGGGTTTGTATGCATTTTTCAATGACTATAAAAGAATTAAAAAAAAAAATTAAAAAATTATTACATATTTCCAATTTTTTTCGCTCACAACATCTCACAAATGGCTTAACCGATTTTGACCCGGTTCGCAGTGGTGCAGGTAATAAACGGGGATTTATGTAATTCTCGACGAATGTAAAAGAATCGAGAAAAAAATTGTTTGAAATTCTTTTCGCTCGGAACATCTCACAAATGGCTTAACCGATTTGGAACCGGTTCGCGGTGATGTACGTAGTTTTCAAATGGGTATAAATAAAAGCCGATTAGCTTGTGGAATCGATCCATGAAGTCTTTTAAAAGTTCTTCTAAAACAAATCAATTTGAAAAGTGCTTTATTCCGAATGTGTTCGAGAGAACTGAAAATCAGCCGTTTCGAATCGGTTTAAATTCGTAAGAAATCTAAGTTTAGAAACGTTGTGCAGAACGCTGTCACTTTTAATTCAATCGGCCGATCAAAAGTTATAAGCGGGTTAAATACTAACGCAAGAACATACACACACACACGTATACACACACACACACACACACACACACACACACACACACTTACGCCGCATACACCCATAAATACAGGCATACTGGCGGGCTCTGAAAATTAGTCAGAGAGTCTTCCCAAGACCTCCGAAAGTGGAGGTCTTGTGGGGTAAAACGGGTAACTTCCCGATTTTTGAACATTTTCAATCTGCGTACTGGGAATTTCAAAATAAAGTTTCTTTTTTTAAAATTTAATTGATACAGTGATTGCAGAAAATACTAAAAATAATACCGCGTAAATAGTTTCCTCATAAAAAGAAACTTTTTCGTGTTCGTTTCTAAAAAAAATAGGCAACATTTTCAAGCCCTTAAAAAAAGAAGTCACACGAATTTGGCGAAATTTTGAGCGAATTTTATACAAATCGTAAGACGGTCGTCTCTAACACTTTGGGGATATATAAATTTTCTTTTATAAGTTCTTATGAAATTATAAAAAAAATTTATAAAAATATTTGAAAAAAAAAATGTTACTGGACCCACTGACAAGCCGGCTATTACTTTTGATATACCGAAGTAGCGGCTATAAAAGGAATTATAAATAAAATGATAATGATGCTGCTAAGGTGCATAATTGTATGCGTGTGTGTGTGTGTATGTGTGTGTGTCTGTGTGTGTGTGTGTGTATTTAGTACTTCTGGTTTAAAAAACCCAGCAAAAACTTTTTGCTGGCAAAACTTTCTTCCAGTTGTTGTTTTCTTTTTTAAAAGAGTATTTAAATAACCGTAATTTAATCTCCTAAACATGAGCGTAGCTAAACTGTTTTTTTTTTCGGGGGCTCCCCCTTTCAAAAAAATGGCTTTTGGGCAACCACAACATTTTGTTTTACTAAAGCAAAAAATAAAAGGTGCAGCACAAAAATTCAATTTTCAAATAAATTTAAGAAAAACTAATTAAATAATCGTTGTTCGATTAATCGATTAATTTTGGCAGATTAGCTATTCAAATAATTTAAAAATGCTCATTTTCAAATAAAGAATATTTTAAAAAATTTATGCCGATTACTCCTGAGAGGTAGTGACACCCCCTGTACGTCTATATGTGTGTTTGTGTGAGCGTGTTGTATGTATTGAAATGATTAACCATTATTCGATTAATCGACTAATATTGGCGGATTAAGTTTTAAAGAAATCTGAAAGCTTTTATTTTCGATTAATGAATAATAGCAATAATTTATGTCAATTAATCGATTAATCTTGGGAGGTACCGAAACGATTATTCGCTTAACTTTGTCCGATTAACTGAATTGTTTACTTCCAGCTATCGAATAATTTATGACGATTAATCCTGGGGGGTTACCGAAACGATTAGCCATTGTTCGATTAATCGATTAACTTTGCGCGATTAACTTTTAATTTTTTTCTATTCTTAACTGAAATTTTTTATATTCGATTAACAAATAATACAAATTATTTATGTTGATTAGCCGTTTAATCCTGGGAGGTGCCGAAACGATTAGACGTTATTCCATTAATCGATTAACTGCTCAGATAATTAAAATTGCTGACTTTCTATTAGCGAATAATTCGAATAATTTATGTCGATTAATAGATTAATCCTGAGAGATAGTGGCACCTTCTGTGTATGTCTGTGTATGTGCTTGTGTAAAATATCGCACAACTAGTGTATTCGAACGATTAACCATTGTTCGATTAATCGACTAATTTTAGGAGGAGATTAACTTTTAAGTTAATCTGAAAGTTTTTATGATCGATTAACAAATAATACAAATAATTTATGTTGGTTAACCGATTAATCCTGGGAGGCAGTGAAACGATTAGTCGTTGTTCGATTAACTTTGAGCGATTAAATGCTCAGATAATTTAAAATTATTTGCTTTCGATGAGCGAATAATTCGAATAATTTCTGTCTATTAATTCTGAGAAGTACCGCAACGATTAACCAGTGCTTGATTAATCGATTAATTTTGGGCGATTAAATTCTGAAATAATATAAAAATTTTTATATTCTATTAACAATAATACAAATAATTAGTGTCGCCTCATCGATGAATTCTGGGAGGTACCGAACCTAGTGACCACTATTCGATTAATCGATTAACTACTCAGATAATCTACAACTCTTTTCTTTCGATTAGCGAATAATTGGAAAAATTTATGGTGATTAACCGATTAATCCTGGAAGGTACTGTTTAAAGTAGACTAACAGATTTTTTTCTCAATTAACGAATAATTCGAATAATTTATGTTGATTAACCGATTAATCCTGGTAGGCACCAAAACGATTAGCCGTTGCTCGATGAACTGATTAACTTTGAGATAATTTAAAATCGTTTACTCTAAATTAGCGAGTAATTTATATTGATTAACCGAATAATGCTGGGAGGTCCGAAACGATTAATCATTGTTCGATTAATCGACTAATTTTTGGCGATTAACTTCTGAAGTAAACTAAAAGTTTTTATATTCAGTTAACGCGCACTACAAATAATTTATGTCGTTTAATCGATTAATCCTGGGAGTACCGAACCGAATAACCATTATTCGATTAATCGATGGACTGCTCAGATAATTTGAAATTGTTTACTTTCGATTAACGAATAATTGGAATAATTTATGATGATTAATCGAGTAATCCTGGAAGATAGTGTTTAAAATACACTAACAGTTTTTATATTCGATTAACGAATAATTCGAAAAATGTATGTTGATTAATCGATTATTCTGGGAAGCAACGAAACGATTAGCTGTTGTTCGAATAATCGATTATATATTCAGCGATTATAAATTCAGATAATTCAAAATGATTACCTTCGATTAACGATTAATTCATGTATATTATGTCGATTAATCGATTAATCCTGGAAGGTACCGAAAAGATTAGCCGTTATTTGATTAGTCGAATGATTTTCGACTGTTAACTGTTTAGAAAATTTAAAATTTTTTACTTTCGCTCAACGAATAATTCGAATAATTTTTGTTGACTAACCGATTAATCGGAAAATTATTTTTCCGTTTTTCTTTAGTAAAAAAAAGGTTCATCTTTTTATTAAAATTAAAAAAAAAGTCTACAACAGATTCAAGTAGTTTAAAGGAAAATTAATTAAATTTTTCGAATAATATTCGATTAGTCGTATATTATTCGATTAATCAAATCATATGAAATTATTCGAATATTATGCGATTAAATTTTTATTTTAAAAAAATCAACAACAGATTCAAGTAGTTTAAAGGAAAATTAATGAAATTATTCGAATATTATTCGATTAGTCGAATATTATTCGATTAATCGAATAATATGATATTATTCGAATATTGTGCGATTAAATTTTTTATTCAAATAACATATTGTTGCGATTACAAACTGCATTACGAATACTTTGTAATTAAAATTGCAGGGAAGTTAGGGTTAGCCGTCTCGGAGCATATTTTTTGTAAGCCACTGTACAAAATTAAAGAACGAAAATCCAATAAAAGCGAAGAAGTGGAAAAAGTTTTTCAGAAAAAAGATGTAATTTTTAGAATATAATTTTGAAATAAAACTTTTGGTGAACTGAAACCCGGTATTCGGTTATTAGCGATTAATTTCCCGGACAATTGAATCAGCCGTGCTCCAGAGCCTCTTCGAATTCATGGTTTTATTCGCCGCCTGGTGAAAGTGTTGGTGCAATATTTTAGGCCACTGTTTTGTGAATGTTAATTTAATAAAGCGGCAACACTTGAAATCCGGATGAATGTCAAACAGCTGATTTGCCTTAAATGAGAAGGAATTTCTAAACTTTTTGCCAAGAAGTTGGTGGTCAACACATTTTTATGGATTTATTTTTAACGATTTTTTTTTTATAAATTCGCAAGAATTTTGTCGATTTCTTTTCTAGAAAAAAAGGCAAAATTTTTCACACTTTTTGACAAAAACCAACAACATTTTGCCATTTCCAAATAGGGAATTTATTAGAAATGAATGCAACATCCCTCTTGAAAAATAGTTTCTGCTTTAAAACTTTTCCAAACCGCCAGTTTTCAGAAAATAAGTTGAAAAATGTTACATTTTTTTTTTCTAGAAAACAAAAGAAGATAAATTTCCATGAAAATTTGTTGGCTGGGCTATGAAAAGATGTCAGCCATCATGGCAAGAATATTAAGGAAATGATTATTACATTTTTATTTTATTATGAAATACAAAAAAAAAAAAGTCCTGCGAAAAAAAAATCCTGCGAAAAAAAATTCATATAAAAAACGAGCGAAAGGAAGCAACTGAATACGCTCTGAAAAACTCGCATCTAAACAAAAACTTAAACTGTAGCCTTTCCACTTCACACACACACACACACACACACATTCAAACACACACACACTTGCGACTTGTCAGCTGCTGCATGAATATGCAAAAGGATTTCTTTATGCTCGCACATCCTTCGCTCCTTCCCAGTGCACCCATTTTATATGTGCATGAGTTTCACACAATTTTTTTCTCTTCTTTTTTCTGTGTGAGTTGATTTCAATGAAAACTCCCTCGATTGAAACATCCGAGTGATTATTATGAATTTTGCAAATTTTCTTGTTTTTTTATTTGTTTTTGTTTCTTTTGAAATGTCATTTGAAATTCTTTTGAGATTTATTTAATATATATATATATATATATATATATATATATATATATTTTTTTATTTCTTTGTGGAATATCGATATCGCAAAGATGCAGTTCGCTTTGTGTGAAACTACTCATTCACCTGCTTGTGATTTGGTTCGCAGGTTGGCGACATCAATTTTAATATCAAGTGGAATTATTTTCAAAAATTATTTGCTAAATTGACATGAAAGATGCTGAAAATATTTTTATTATATATTTTTATAAAAAAAAATATTTTCAAAATGCTGAGTAAAAATGATACAAATAAAAATTTGAAAATAAAAATCCCGCCAAAAATATAAAAATTTTTATTTGGAAGTGTTTGAAGTCACATGTGATTTGAAATTGCAAGTGATTCGAATCGCAAGTGAAATCACACGTTGTTTGAAATCGCATGTGATTTGAAATCACAAGTTTTTTTAAATCACACGTTGTTTGAAATCGCAAGTGTTTTTTGATCGCATGTGATTTGAAATTAAAAATGCTTTAAAATCACAAGTTTTAAAAATCGCGCGTTTTGAAATCACATTTGTCTCCAAATCACATGTGATTTGTAATCACAAGTGTTTTGAAATCTCATGTGCTTTAAAATCACAAGTTTTTAAAATCACGTGTTTTTAAATCACATGTGATTTGAAATCGCATGTGATTTGAAATCACAAGTGTTTTGAAATCACATGTGAGTCGAAATCGCAAGTGCTTTAAAATCACAAGTTTGTTGAAATCACTTGTGATTTGAAATCGCAAGTGATTTGAAATCACAAGTTTTTTGAAATCACATGTCTTTTGAAATCGCAAGTGTTTTTTGATCGCATGTGATTTGAAATTAATAATGCTTTAAAATCACAAGTTTTTAAAATCACGTGTTTTTAAATCACATGTGATTTGAAATCGCATGTGATTTGAAATCACAAGTGTTTTGAAATCACATGTGAGTCGAAATCGCAAGTGCTTTAAAATCACAAGTTTGTTGAAATCACTTGTGATTTGAAATCGCAAGTGATTTGAAATCACAAGTTTTTTTTAAATCACACGTTGTTTGAAATCGCATGTGTTTTTTGATCGCATGTGATTTGAAATTAATAATGCTTTAAAATCACAAGTTTTTAAAATCACGTGATTTTAAATCACATTTGCTCAAATCACATGTGGTTTGAAATCACACGTCTTATATATTCTGTTGCCCTACAACTGACACGATCTTTTGACGCAATATAACTAAATCACATAAGAAAACAGTTTGAAATCACGTGATTTTAAAGGGTGTTCCCCTTACGAGAACTGCAGCAAAATCACAAAAGTGCTTCTCTCTGCGTTATAGTTTTTAATTAACATGTGTTCTGAAATCACACGCGTTTTGAAATCAAATATTTTTTGAAATCACTTGTTTTTTGCAATCACGTGCTTTGAAATCACATGGGCTTTGCAAAAAATTATAGACAAAATCCAGCCAAAAATATAAAAATATTTATTTGGAAGTGTTTGAAATCACACGCTGTTTGAAATCGCATGTGTTTTGAAATCGCATGTGTTTTGAAATCACGCGTGTGATATTCTGTTGCCCTACAACTGACACGATCGCTTGAGGCGATAAAACTAAATCACTTAAATTAACAGTTTGAAATCACCTCTTCGTGTGGTTTGAATTATCAGGTGGTTTTAAAACCACAAGGGTGATTTTCAAATCACACATTTAGTATTTTTCGTGATTCTAATTCGTGTTTTTTTTTCATATCCAAAATTTTGAAATCTCTTAGATTTTGAAATCACAAAATCTTTATAAATTTTTTTTTTTTGAAAATCATATATTCTTTAAAATTACATGTGTTTTCAAATAACATGTTCTAAAATCACATGTTTTGAAATCACAAGTTTTGGAATCACAAGTTTTAAATTCATAAGCTTTGAAATCTTTTGTTTTTTAAATCACTAGGGGTTTGAAATCACACGTACAGCTCAAAATCACATGACTTCGAATAAAATTTCTGCTCCGAAAAACATGTGATTTAAAAGCACAAGTGTGATTTTCTGCTACTCTGCAAATCGCACATTTATTTTGTATTAATCAGTCTGATATATAAATTTTGAAATCACAAGTTTCGAAATCACAAGTTTTGGAATAACAAGTTTTAAAATCACAAATTTTCGAAATCACAAATTTTCGAAATCACAAGTAAATCACATTAATAAACAATTTGAAATCACATGATTTTAAAAACTTGTAGGAGCTCTTACCTGGTCTGAAAAACAAGTGATTTGTAAAAACAAGTGCTTTTCTAAGAACAAGTATGTTTTCCTAGTGATCTGCAAATCACATTGTTTTTGTTAAATTATTTATTAATTAAATTGTTAATTTAATCAACAAAAAAAAGGGACGTTTAAATCTCTGTGGCTTTAACTGCCACAGATTTTGAAGATTTTGTGATTTTGAAATCACAAAATTATTTTACATTTCCTGTTATTCAAAATCACAATAATAAAATGTACACTTTCAGAACGGGCATGTAAGTGATTTGAAATCACTTTTTTTCGGAGCCGGCCTGATAACAAAAAAAATCTTTCTTCAAATCAAAAATGCATGATTAGTCCTGCTTCATCTCGTCATATTAAAGCAAACTAAATGGGAAGTCTACTCACCTCTGGGAGCTTTTTCAATATTTTATTTTATAAATTATCCTCTTATTCCCCAAAATATGTCGTTAATTAAAATGAAATTCAATTTATTTTTCAATACAATTCCTAAAACAAACTAAATGAGAAGTCTATTCACTTCTGGGAGCTTTTTCAATATTTTATTTTATAAATTATCCTCTTATTCCCCAAAATATGTCGTTAATTAAAATGAACTTTAATTTATTTTTAAATACACTTCCTAAAACAAACTAAATGAGAAGTCTATTCACCTCTGGGAGCTTTTTCAATATTTTATTTTATAAATTATCCTCTTATTCCCCAAAATATGTCGTTAATTAAAATGAAATTCAATTTATTTTTCAATACAATTCCTAAAACAAACTAAATGAGAAGTCTATTCACTTCTGGGAGCTTTTTCAATATTTTATTTTATAAATTATCCTCTTATTCCCCAAAATATGTCGTTAATTAAAATGAAATTCAATTTATTTTTAAATACAATTCCTAAAACAAACTAAATGAGAAGTCTATTCACTTCTGGCAGCTTTTTCAATATTTTATTTTATAAATTATCCTCTTATTCCCCAAAATATGTCGTTAATTAAAATGAAATTCAATTTATTTTTAAATACAATTCGTAAAACAAACTAAATGAGAAGTCTATTCACCTCTGGGAGCTTTTTCAATATTTTATTTTATAAATTATCCTCTTATTCCCCAAAATATGTCGTTAATTAAAATGAAATTTAATTTATTTTTCAATACAATTCCTAAAACAAACTAAATGAGAAGTCTACTCACCTCTGGGAGCTTTTTCAATATTTTATTTTATAAATTATCCTCTTATTCCCCAAAATATGTCGCTAATTAAAATGAAATTCAATTTATTTTTAAATACAATTCCTAAAACAAACTAAATGAGAAGTCTATTCACTTCTGGGAGCTTTTTCAATATTTTATTTTATAAATTATCCTCTTATTCCCCAAAATATGTCGTTAATTAAAATGAAATTCAATTTATTTTTAAATACACTTCCTAAAACAAACTAAATGAGAAGTCTATTCACTTCTGGCAGCTTTTTCAATATTTTATTTTATAAATTATCCTCTTATTCCCCAAAATATGTCGTTAATTAAAATGAAATTCAATTTATTTTTCAATACAATTCCTAAAACAAACTAAATGAGAAGTCTATTCACTTCTGGGAGCTTTTTCAATATTTTATTTTATAAATTATCCTCTTATTCCCCAAAATATGTCGTTAATTAAAATGAAATTCAATTTATTTTTCAATACAATTCCTAAAACAAACTAAATGAGAAGTCTTTTCACCTCTGGGAGCTTTTTCAATATTTTATTTTATAAATTATCCTCTTATTCCCCAAAATATGTCGTTAATTAAAATGAAATTTAATTTATTTTTCAATACAATTCCTAAAACAAACTAAATGAGAAGTCTACTCACCTCTGGGAGCTTTTTCAATATTTTATTTTTATAAATTATCCTCTTATTCCCCAAAATATGTCGTTAATTAAAATGAAATTTAATTTATTTTTCAATACAATTCCTAAAACAAACTAAATGAGAAGTCTACTCACCTCTGGGAGCTTTTTCAATATTTTATTTTATAAATTATCCTCTTATTCCCCAAAATATGTCGTTAATTAAAATGAAATTCAATTTGTTTTTAAATACAATTCCTAAAACAAACTAAATGAGAAGTCTATTCGCTTCTGGGAGCTTTTTCAATATTTTATTTTATAAATTATCCTCTTATTCCCCAAAATATCTCGTTAATTAAAATTAAATTTAATTTATTTTTAAATACAATTCCTAAAACAAACTAAATGAGAAGTCTATTCGCTTCTGGGAGCTTTTTCAATATTTTATTTTATAAATTATCCTCTTATTCCCCAAAATATGTCGTTAATTAAAATAAAAACCCTCTCGTTTTTAAATACAATTCCTCGTCTTGATGTTTTCAAATGATTCCGGGCTAAGAGAAAAGAATTTCCCATAAATTTAGCTTTTAAATAAAAAAATCATCAGCATCTTGATTATGAAAAGAAAAAAATATTTAATTCATATAATTTTCATAATGATTTCCTTTTAATTTCCAACGCTCATCAATTTATACGCCACCGAAACATCAATACCAAAATAAAGAGTTCTCATCCTGTGCAAGAAATGAAATGCATGGGTCTCACACACACTCACACACACACACACACACACACCCATACACGCTATTGCAACCAAACATGAAGTCCTCTTCTTCTCAAGTCCTTTTTATGGCAGCTCAAGGAAATGATGGGGTAAATAATGCCGGAATGCATTATTAAGCGGAATAATTTACACTCAACCAGCACCAGGAGCCCCCTTTTTCTCTCTCTTCCTCTCATTTCTTCTCCCATTTTCCTTTCTTCTTTGCTAAATCGCATCGCCCGAGTGTGCGGAGAGACTGTCAAAACAAGTGGATTTTTGTTTTGCCTACCAATAAAAATGCGTTACTTAAAATCCTTTTTTTTTCTTTCATTTTCTATTCAATTTTTCTTCCAATTTATGGAATTTTTTTCTCTTCTTTTTTCTTTCTTTCTTATTATTTCTGCTTTGCGAAATTATGTATTTGATGACAATAAATGGGTTGCAATAAGAGGTTTTTTTTCTTGGTGGTATTCATCAGCATCATCATCATCGTCATCATCCTCATTCAATGCGAATCGATGCTGGGTTTTGTAATGAGGCAGGCAGGTCTCTGGTGGGAGTTGAAACGAAAAAAAAAAAAAAATATTAAAAAATTGCTGATGATAAATATTTGTATTGATGAGGATAATGATGGCTGTCAAGTGGATTCATTTTCTATCATGGTCTATTTCTTCTTCTTCATAGTTTAAAGATACTCTTTTCCCGGCAGCTTCTGACAAGACCGGTTTAGATGGCAGATATATTTTAACATAAAAATATGGCAACTCTTTCTAAAATTTAGAATCTAAATCGATAACATTCTGAGAGTTATAGAAAGATAAAGAGAAAGAAATGAAGAATTAGAGATATAGAAAGAGAGCGATCGAAAGAGAGAGAGAGAGAGCGAGAGAGCGAAAGAGATTAATCATCCTTAAATTAAGAATTTTCGTCATATTTCAGTCAATTAAAACCAGACTTTTCACTCCATTATCGGAAAAAAGTACCAGAGAAAACTATATTCAAAGAAGTACTAAAAAAAGTACCTTTTTTTACCATTTGAAAGAAAAGTACCAAAGAAAGAAATGCGCAAAGAAGTACTACAAAGAAAACAAAAAGTACCTCTTATTTTACCATTTGAAAAAAGTACCAAAGAAAAACAGGTCCAAAGAAGTACTATATAGAACAAAATGTACCTCTTATTTTACCATTTGAAAAAAAAAGTACCAAAGAAAGAAATGCGCAAAGAAGTACTACAAAGAAAACAAAAAATACCTCTTATTTTACCATTTAAAAAAAAAGTACCCAGGAGTGCTATAAAGATAAAAATGTACCTCTTATTTTAACATTTGAAAAACAGTACCAAAAAAATGAGCAAAGAAGTACTATAGAGAAAAAACTGTACCCTTTGAAAAAAAAGTACTAAAGAAATAAATTTACGAGGAAGTATCATAAAGAAAAAAGTACATTTTTTTACCATTTCACAAAAAAAGTACCAAAGAT
The DNA here is from genome assembly GCA_963675445.1 of Linnaemya vulpina. Lineage (NCBI taxonomy): Eukaryota > Metazoa > Arthropoda > Insecta > Diptera > Tachinidae > Linnaemya > Linnaemya vulpina. The sequence continues at coordinate 71,025,752 of OY776280.1, read as the reverse complement.
AAAACTGTGCAAGGAAGTACTATAAAGAAAAAAAGTACCTCTTATTTTATCATTTGAAAAAAGTACCAAAGGAAAAAAGGTCCAAAGAAGTACTATAAAGAACAAAATATACCTCTTATTTTACCATTTGAAAAAAAGTACCAAGGAGTGCTATAAAGATAAAAATGTGCCTCTTATTTTAACATTTGGAAAAAAGTACCAAAGAAAAAAGTGCTCAAATAAGTACTATAAAGAAAAAAATACCTTTATTACCATATAAAAAAATTTACCAAAGTAAGAAATGTGCCAAGAAGTACCATAAAGAAAAAAAATGTACTTCTTATTTAACCATTTGAAAAAAAAGTACCAAAGAAAAATTGAGGAAAGAAGTACTATAAAGAAAATATGTACCAGTTGAAAAAAGTACCAAAGAAAAAAGGTACCAAATCACCAAAAGTACTTTAAAGAAATCAAAAAGAACTCTCTCTCTTTAGAAAGAAAATATATTTTAAACAAGTCCCTCGTTTCAAATGGCCCACTACCTGGAGCCTAAATACTCTTTTCGAATAAATAAGTACTAAAATAAGGACTTAGAAAAGATATTATTATTTGAAAGAAAATTTCTTCCAGGTACTTTTTCGAACTACATACATTTTCAACATATTTTGAGGGCAATTCGTTGGAAGTACTTTTCTAGGAAATATATTTTCTGGACCAGGTACTTTTTTAATTGGACTTTTTTTTTAGAAAACAAGCACTAATTGAAAAAATAAATTTTTAAAAGAACTTTTGAAGGTACTTTTTTTGTAAAGGTACTTTTTTGTACAGGAATTTTTTTTTTTTGTTTAGGTAGGTACTTCTTGGTACTTTCCTAAGGGGTAGTTTTTTTTAAAAAGCTGCTTTTCTGGTGTGCATAACTATTAAAAAAAAGTCTTTGTTTGGAAGAAAGTAGCTATTAGAAAAGTACTTTTATGAAAATAGTACCTTTTTTTAAGGCTTAAGTAAAAAAGGTACTATTTAAAGGTAACAGTTTCCATCAAGCAGTTTTTTCGATGGGTTCTGGTTTTGACAGCCAATTTTTTAATAGTTGCTTTTTTCAAAGAAAAAATATTTTTTTTTCTCTCGGCTGCTGTAGCGCATGTCGCAAGTCGTGGCAACCAGTTCCTTTTGCATTTCATTATAAATCAGGAAATTAACATTTCGTTAATGAGGACGATTATAACGATGATTTTATTGCTTTTCGATGATTGCACTTGATGAGTTCATATTGATGACAGCGTGTAAACGTACATAAATTTGTCCGGAATGAGAGCACTGGAGGGTGGTGGGTGGCCTGGTTGGCTTCCATGTATCCCTCCATGATGGTTGAAAACAACATTTGACTGGCTGTTACAGTTGAGTTTATTTCATTCTATTTCCTTTCTTTTTTCACTTCAGTTTCATAACTTTTTCATTTCTTATATTTTTGGTTTTTTTATTTTTTTATTTTTTATTATTTTCAACCAAAATCATAGTGGAAGATTTGCTGATGACTACTTCACTTAATGCAAATTCTCTGAATTGAATTCTGCTACTGCCGTGCTGTTGACTGCAAAATTAAAGAAAAAAAAAAAATGATGATGATAATAATAATAATAATAGAATCTCTTTTTAGCTCATTGAATCTTTGCATTATTTTTCTTTTCCTACCGTAACATGTCTTATTACTCAAGGGGCTCGAAAAAGCAGCGAAAATTTATTGGAAAAAAAAATTATGAAAAATAAAAAATTGCATTTTAAGCTCCACTAGATCTGGTATAATGAATCAGTTAACAAGTGTAGCACAACGCATAGTTGTGTAATAATAATAATAATAAGCAAACATGTATTTACACTGAGACAAATTACTTTTACTTGTCATTTTGGAAGCGGCGGCATGCAGGGATTCAAGAACTGTAAAGCAGTTTCATTCTACAGTGACTCAAAATATTAAATTTAAAAAATTATATGAACATGAACTGTCAAACATAAATATTTAATTTTTCGACTTTACCCCCAATCATTTTTACTAACTTATTTCAAAACTTATTTCTTTTAATTTTATTTGAAAGAACATTTAATAGCAATCAAATTGACACCTAAATGGTTGCAATCGGACAAAAACTTTTAAAGTTATAATATTTTTTCTGCAAACACTTGAGGATTTTTTCTCAATATATAAATAAAAATGACTAACGTCCTTCAAAGTCACAAAATAAAATATAGTTTTAAAATAGCTTTGCTTAAGTCGTAGAGTGACTTGAATAAATAATTTTATAATTTTTCGAATTCCGATAACACTTCCAAAAACGAAAGTTATCGACAAAATATGATTTTCCTTGTGTATTTTCACTAAAACCCGCTTAATTTAAAAAGTTTGAACAATTTCGCAAAGAGCGCAAACTAGTCTTCAAAATGCTACAGAAATTATTTCAAAAACAAACAATATATTATAAGAATGTGAACTGTCAAACATAAATTTTTAATTGTTGGCCTTTACCCCCAATAATTTTTACTAACTTATTTCAAAACTTATTTCTTTTAATTTTATTTAAAAGAACATTTAAAAGCAATCAAATTGACGTTCCAATGGTTGCAATCGGACCAAAACTTTTAGAGTTATAACATTTCTTCTGCAAACTGTCAAGGATTTTTTCCTCAATATTTAAATAAACATGCCCAAAAAAAGTTTCAAGGTTTTAGGAATAACATGATATAGTTTTAAAATAACCTGTTATATTTCGTAGAGTGATTTCAATAAATAATTTTATAATTTTTCAGATTTCGATTGCTCTACCAAAATCGAAAGTTATCGATAAAATATTATTTTCCTTGTGCATTTTTACTAAAACCCGTTTAATTTTGTCTGCTGTTGCTTGATTTCAAAATCTTAAACAAAGAGCGCAAACTAGTCTTCAAAATGATACGCAAATTATTTCAAGAACAAACAAGAAAAAAAAATTATAGGAATATGAATTATCAAACATAAATTTTTAATTTTTGGACTTTACCCCCAATAATTTTAACTAACTTATTTCAAAACTTATTTCTTTTGATTTTATTTGAAAGAACATTTAAAAGCAATCAAATTGACGCGTAAATGGTTACAATCGGACAAAAACTTTTAAAGTTATACTACGTTTTCTGCTAACGGTCAGGGATTTTTTCTCACTATTTCAATAAACATGCCCAACATTTTTCAAAGTTTTTTGAAATAACACGATGATGCAACATAAAATATGGCCTGAGGTATTTTTTACAGTGATTTGAATAATTAATTTCTTAATTTCATTCGTTTCGATTACACTTTCCAAATCGAAAGTTATCGATAGAATATCATTCTCTAAAAATATGGAGAGAAAAGAGCGCCGATGATGATGTTTTAATTATTTATAAGATCTAAATGTTGCTTTTAATTTTGTTCAATCGGATTTCTGTAAGAAAAAATTTTTTGCATAAATTTTTTTTTAAGTGTATCTAGAAAAAATGTTATAACTATAACAATTCTTGTCCGATTTTAGCCGTTAGAAGGCCAATATAATCGCTTATAGTTGTACTTTCAAATAAAATTAAGAAAAATTGTTTTTCATAAAAGTTATTCCAACAAATTGAAGCCAAACTTAAAAAATTAAAATAATTTTTTTTGTTTTTATGTTTGACAGATCATAATATCGTTTCTTGTCGTTGATTTGAAATAGATTATGCGTCATTTCAAAGCTGTTTAAAGCAGGGAACAGGTTAAAAAAAAAATTTTTTTTAAATAAACAAATTTTATCGATAACTTCAGATTTTGAGGGTGTAATCGAAATTTCAAATATGACAAAAGAATCTATAAAAGTTTGACTTTCGACTTACGTGAGGGTTTCAAAATTGTTAGATTATTTCAGGGCCAAGCTTAAAAAATTTTGGGAAAAAAAGTTTTTTTTTTTTTGCTTTATTTGATAGGTTGTAATATAGTTTTTTTTCATTTGTGTGAAATTATTTATATGACGTTTTGGAGTCTTATTTGTCTTCTATCAAAAGCTGTTTAAAGTTTTCAAATCAGCGAATAGGATACAAGATAAAAAATATTTCATGAAAACAGTCAAAGAAGAGCATAAATTATCGATAAGTTAGGATTTTGAAAGTTAAATCGATATTCCAAATATGACAAAATGATTTACACAAGTCGCTCTACGACTTGATTGAAGTAATTGTAAAAGTTTTTTTTTACTGTAGCACAGTGTAAATTTATTCTTAAAACAATTTTTAAATTTTATTATCAAAAGCATTTGATTTTAATAAAAATAATTTCCTAATATTCTATAAAAAATATTTAAGTTATTAAAAACCATTTAGAGTTTAATAATGAATTAACAATTTTTGCTTTAAAGTTATTTCTTTCTGTGTAAATATTTCATATGAATGATATGCAATTTGTTTCGTTTGTATGGGTTGGGGCAGGTGCTGGTTTTATTTCCACATTTTGCCACCAGGCAGGGCATCATTAAGTACAACGAAAGTAAGAGAGAGAGAGAGAGAGAGAGAGAGAGAGGGAGGGAGAGAGGGAGATTATGAGTGATGGAGTGGGGTTAGTGGGTTTCGAGAGCTTTCCCTGAGTTGAAGGATAAACTTGTTCGGCTTAAGTACGCATTATGCAAATTTCAATTCAGTTTATTTCTTTCCCACAAGTCGCAGCAGTTCAGATGTCGTTGTCATTCGACTCGATTCGATTCGATTTAATGATGTTTTAGTTCGCCTGCATTTTTATGCAAATCGCTGTGGTGCGTACGCTAAATTTTAATTATCAAATTTTTAATTATTTTAAATATATATGAAATTTTTTGTTCCATATCATTTCTATATATACACTTAATGGCATTTCTGTTACACTTGATTAAACTTGCGAATTTGAAATGGAATTGCTTGGAAGAGTTCAATTCATTAAGCAGCAGATTCTGATGCAAATACTGATGCCAAATCATTTGAAATTTATATTGAAAAGCAGTGGAAGGCTTGAGACAATCGTTCTTTATGACAATTAAATAGATGTCCCAGTAGAATAATAATGGCATTGCCCAGCCTTATTGTTCTTTAACATATTCGCAAGATGAAAAGTGGTTTTTTTTGAAAAGTTTCAATACGTTTTGAAATCACGAGTAATCAAGAAATTTTGTTCAATTGAAGTCAAAAAGCTGTTGTAGGGTGTTCAAACTATTAATCGATTAATCGTTATTCGATTAATCGGTTAATAATCAGCTTTAAAATGCTCGAAAGAGTTAAAATCTAGGGTGTTCAAGCTATTAATCGATTAATCGATTAATCGTTAATCGTTAATCAATTAATCGTTATTCGATAAACCGATTAAAACAAACGAATAAGTACTGAATATCTCATATTCAGTTCTTGATTAATTCGAATAATATATGCCGATGCAATAATATGTAGGATGTTCAAGCTATAATTCGAAAAACTTATGTCGATTAATCGACTACATTCAAATATCTAGGTTGTTCAAACAATTAATCGATTAATCGTTATTCAGTTAATCGTTATTCGATCAATTTATCGTATATCAATCGATTTATATAGATATTATTATAATAATAATTCTAATAGTTTATGTCGATTAATCGAAAATAATAAAATCTAGGGTGCTCAAGCTATTAACCATTTCTTAAATAATTGTTATTCGATCAATCTATTAACAATCAGCTCGAAAACATAAAAATCGAGGGTGTTCAAGCTAGTAATTGTTGTTCAGTTAATCGTTGTTCGATTAATCGATTAATAATAAGCGATTAAGTACTCGAATACATCAAAATATCTCATATTGAGTTCACGAATAATTCGGATACAATATATGTAGAGTGTTCAAGCTATAATTTCAAAAATTTATATCGATTAATCGACTACATTAAAATCTAGGCTGTCCAAGCTATTAATCGATTAATCGTTATTCGATCAATTTATCGTATATCAATCGATTTATATAGATATTATTATAATAATAATTTTAATAGTTTATGTCGATTAATCGAAAATAATAAAATCTAGGGTGCTCAAGCTATTAACCATTTCTTAAATCATTTTTATTCGATCAATAAGTTAACAATTAGCTGGAAAACATAAAAATCGAGGATGTTCAAGCTCTCAATAGTTGTTCAGCCAATCGTTATTCGATTAATCGATTAATGATAAGCGATTAAGTACTCGAATACAGTAAAATATCTCATATTCAGTTCACGAATAATCCGGATAATTTATACCGATACAATATATGTAGGGTGTTCAAGCTATTAATCGTTGTTCAGCCAATCGTTATTCGATTGATCGATAAAAGTTAAGCGATTAAGTGTTCAAATACGTTAAAAATTTGTATATTCAGTCAATGAATAATTCGAATAATATGTATCGACCAATCTAATATACTAAAATCTAGGTTTTTGAAGCTATTAATCGATTAATCGCTGAACTGTTAATCATTACTCGAGTAATCGATTAAAAATAATTTAATAATTCGAACACATTAGAATTAGTTGTATTCAGTCAACGAATAATTCGAATAATATATGTCGTTAATCGAATACGCTCAAATTTAGGGTGTTCAAGCTATTAATTTATTAATCGTTGTTTAATTAATCTTTATTGCCTTAACCGACTAATAATAAGCGATTAAGTGCCCGAATAAATTAATATTGTTCATATTCAGCCAACGAATAATTGGAATAATTTATGTCGCTAATCGAATACATTAAAATCTATGATGCTCAAGCTATTAATCGATTAATCATTGTTAAATTAATGGTTATTCCCTTAACCGAATACATAGAAATTGCTTATATGCAGTCAACAAATAAGTCGAATAATTATGTTTTGTAATCGAATACATTAATATCTAGGTTGTTCAAGCTATTAATCGATTAATCGTTGTTAAATAAATCGTTCTTCGATTAATAATAAGCGATTAAGTGTTCGAGTACATTAAAGTTTCTTATATTCAGGCAACGAATAATTGGAATAATTTATGTCGTTAATCGAATACGTTGAAATTTAGGGTGTTCAAGCTATTAATTGATTACGCATTGTACAATTAATCATTATTCGCTTAACCGATTAATAACAAGCCATTAAGTGCTCGAAATAATTAATATTTCTTATATTCAGTCAATGACTAATTCGAATAATTTATGTCAATTAAACGAATACATCAAAATTTAGGGTGTTCAAGCTATCACGCGAATAATCGTTGTTCGCTTAAGCAACTAAAAATAGGCGTTTAAGTACTCGGGTAAAAAAACTTGACGTTAAGTTGTGACCCATAATTAATATCATGCATTATGGTTGGAGCACCCTATTAATTTATATATATTCAGAAGAATATAAGTCGTGTAAAGTCAATCACAGAAATGGATAAAAATACGAATCGCCGTCGGCAACTGTACTCCGATATTTTTGTTCATTTTTATTTGAAAAATATGTCCGAGTTCAGTCCGAATTTAGTCCGAGTTTAGTCCGTATTTCGTCATTATTGTTTATTTATTTATAACAAATGACTTTTCTGAACTTTGTTTTCTCAAATTATAATAATTTTATTTTTATTTAAAAAATATGTCCAAACTGAGTCCGAATTTAGTCCGAATTTAGTCCGAATTTCGTTATTATTCTTTATTTATTTATAATAAATGGTTTTTGCTAAACTATATATTTGAAATTATAATTATTATTTTTTATAAATTTCTTTTCTTTCAGATTTTGTATTTCTATAGCAGAAAATGAGCTCGAAATAGCTTTCACTGCCGGTAAGTCCTTGAATAACATTTTTAATAAAAAATATTATTAATCTTAATTATAAAGAATTTATTACATTAACTGCTTGTAGTTATTTCTAAACTTAAGATAATTTTGAAATCCAGGAAATTCCAACGTGTTCTTTTCTGGAAAAACATGCTGCATTTCTTGCACTTTTTTGCAAAAATTGACAGTTTAGAGGGGGTTTAAAACGGAGGTAGTTTTTGTATGCGACGTTCTATTAATTCCTAATAAATTTCTTATTTTCAAATGACATTCGACATTTTCAAATTGTAATTTTCTATTAAAAAGTGTAAGAAATGTCGCATTTTCTTAAACAAAACATCTTTGCAACAAATCATTTAAATGAACTTTAAATTTGCTTTACTCTTCCAATTCCTTAACTAAGTATTTTCTCTGTAAATGCTCCGCAACAATTTCCCGTACTCCAAAATAAAAAAATAATATATTTTTCCTATTCCAAAAGAACTCAACTGCCATCAAGTTGAAAGTGTAAAAACTGTTTAAATATTGGCACGACGGAAATTGTTAACTTGGCTGTTAAACTGTATGCAGTAAATAAAGTTATACGCTTGCAAATAATCTAGAATTCATAACAATCAAGTGTGACAAGTCAACAACATTAACGCACGGAAATATATTTTCCTCAGTTTATTTGAAAAAAGAAAAATAAATTGTGAGAAGAAAAACTAAAATGCAATTTCACACAACAATTGAAGAATTGCTATTGACAAGCTTAACAAGTGCAATGAAAATAAATATTTTTAAATGCAGGACAGATTTAATTCAGCGCTGAAAACTGTAGCTGTTTACTGGCTAAAGAAATATCCCAAAGAAATCGAAATTTTATATGAAAATCGTTCATTATTGAGTCCGTCATATTCACAGACATGTTCCGTGTTAATACCCGCTCGGAAATAATTTTATTTCGTACAAAAATCCTCTCAAAGAAAACAATCAGATGTAGTGGAATGGGCTGCTTTTATCAGGTGTTTCCAATATATAACTTGGCAGCACCCAACTTAGCACAGACAAAAACAGTATGTGTCTTCCAATATTCAATAATTATCGATATTATTTATATTACTTTTCTCAATAAATTATCTAGCTGAGCTAGAAAAAATTTTATTCAGCTGCGAAAAATTCTATTCAGCGAAAGTTTTTTGCTCAAATGTCAGCTGAATGGAAACTTAACTCACTTAAGTATCTTCTATATAAATATATTTACTAGAATTGCTAGAATAAATCTTATTCAGCTGTGAAAATTCATATTCAGCAGAAGCCAATTTCTTAGCTACCAGCTGAATAGCAACCTTAAATACCTTAAGATTTAACAAACGAACTTATTAACTGAAATTGTTTGAAAAAAGTTTATTCGTACGCAGCAAATGCTATTCAGCAATGCTAATTTTTAAAGTTGCTTACCGAATAAAAACTGAAATTGCGCTAAGATCTAATGTACGAATTTATTACTTGAATTTTTTGGAGTAAGTTATATTCAGCTGAGAAAATTGCTATTCAGCTGAAGTTCTTTATATAGGTAGTAACTAAGTAAGAACCTAAATTAATTTAAGCCTCAGCATACGAATTTCTTAAATTAATCTGTTCGAAAAATATGTACTCGGGTGAGGCAAATGCTATTCAGCAAAGCTTTTTTATATAATTGAGAGCTGAATAGAAATTTAAGCTACTTTGAGATCTAATATATTAATATTTTACTTAAAGTTCTTTGAGTATTAATTTAAATTGTTAAAGAATATTGTGGTCGAATTCGGCAAATGCTATTCAGCAAAGCTTATTTGTATTGTTGCCAGCTGAATAGAAAATGAAATAGTTTTAAGACCCAAAATACAAATCCTTTACCCAAATATATTGAAATTAGTTTTATTCAGCTGCTAAACAGTTTATATAAATAATATACGTGCTAGCTGAATACAACTTTAAATGACTTTAGAGCATTATATATAAATGAATTATTCGTATTTATTGTTATTGATACCATTGAGCTGTGGAAAATGCTATTCAGCAAAGGTTATCTATTTACCTGCTGACTCATTAATTAACTTAAACACCTAATATGTAAATTCATTAACTAAAAATTGATTCAGCAGCGAAAATCGCTAGTAATAATGCGCTGAATAGGGACTTCCAACTATTAATGTTGTAAAGAATGATTTTAAAATGCGATATAACCTAGAAAAATTTCTATTCAGCTGTTAGAATGTTTTAATATTATTTATATATCTATCTGAAATTCAGCAAAGCTGAATTAATTAATTTAATTCTTTAAAGTAATTAATTTAATTCCTTAACGATTTCTTAATCAAATTTGTACAAAATTCAATTACATTGAGATGCTTTTGTGTTTGTTGTTTGTATTTGGGTTACACCCACAAAACTACTCAACAATTTAATCTGCCCTTAAAATCATTTAACAGATAATAAAAACAGCAGAAAAAAAACTCCGGTGACATGTCAACAGCAGCATTTGCCTCTTGAAAACTCGCAACTTAAATTGCTACTACAGCAACTAACAACTACTAAATTGCAATAACTCGGTATACCCAGCAGTTCTGAAAATAACAACAGCAAAACCAAAAATTTATTCTTCCCGTCTTTGTTATCTGTAATCATTTAGTATTCTTAAAAAATTATTTGGGGAATGTTGTTATCAGACTTTCCTTGTGAATGTCTCTGGCATTAGCACTGCCGGGTACTTACAATAATCATCCAATAAATGTTGTAGGGGTTCAGTTGCAAGTTAAATGCTTTCGTTCTTATTTGTGGTTGATGCTCTTAAATAAATTGTATTAAATTGATGTTTATTTGTTGGATTTTATTCAATTACAAACCAGAAATTTTCTTTATTTGTCTTGTTTTATTTTTCTTCTTTAACTTCTTTGTGGGTGGGACAAACGTCTCGCGACCATTTGCAAGCACAAAGTTTTTGATTTATTACAAGTTTTAGTTACTTAAGGACATGAATGTTCCCCAATTCAAGGAAAGAAAGTGTTTTGCAACACTTGAAGAGATAAAAACTGGGAGAGTTGGGAAAACCTAAAAATGTACCAAAAAGTGCGTATCAGAAGTGCTTCCGGGATTGGCAAAAACTGTGACACTAGTGTCTTATATATGAGGAAGACTCCTTTAAAAAGGAAAAAAAAATCGAGATTCATGACTAAATAAAATTTTTGGGAAAAAATAAAATTAACCAAATTTTTGCAACAGACCTCGTATAAAGTTCCAACTTCCATCCGTATGGCATCACCGTATTGTGGCACCACTGCAATACGGCTTTTGTAAACAAAATTTGGCCAAAAATGTCGATATATTCATTTACTTTGTTTATAAACCAGAGACAAGCAGTGAGTACTGAAAAAGCGAATGGAGTTGGATAATCACTGAGAATTCCTTGTGCTTAAACGCATTCATACGTATCGGAATGGTCTAGAGATTGATATCGGAATTGATTCAAGGATTCGATATAACGCTTTCCAAAAAATTTAAAATTAACCTAATATATTGAACAGGTCTCGTATGAATAGCTAATCTTCTCAGCATTTAAGAAAAAGCCAAAAACATAATATAACTTTAGTAAATATAAATAGCCAAGAAATTCTTGTTTCATTTACATTCTCTGTAAATTGATCAGAGATCAGCAATGAGTATTGAAAAAGCTAATCGAGTTGTATTTATTGAGAAAAAATTAAAAAAAAAAAAAGATTTTTGCAACAAAATCTAATTTTATAAATAGAAAAATATTTCTCAAAAAAAAAATTTACATAGTATACCATATAATTTTGAAGAGACCTCGTATAATTTTTTTTTAACTTCGCTGAATTCAGAAGAAGTCAAAACCTCAATTCAGCTTTTGTGAATAGAATTTGGCCAAGAAATTCATTCGCTTTCTTCTTTTTAGTGATCAGAGACCTGCAATGAAAGCTTCGCAGCATTCAAAAGGAATCAAAACCACAATTCAGCTTTTTTGAACAAAATTTTAGCCAAAGAAATTTTTGCTTCATTCGCTTTATTTGCTTAGCGACCAGAGACCTGCACTGAGTACTAAAAGAGCGAATGCAGTTGAATCGTGAATTGCGATTTCTCTTAATTAGTATTTACTTACTTATTGAGAAGAAAAGTTGTGTAGGGCAAATTTTTTTGAACAGACCTCGTATCAATTTTTGAACTTCGCTGTATTCCAAAGCAGTCAAAAGCACAATTTAGATTTTGTGAATAAAATTTTAGCCAAAGAAATTTTTGCTTCATTCGCTTTCATTGTTACGTGATCAGAGAACTGCAACGAGTACTGAAAAAGCGAATGCAGCTGAATCATGACTTAAGATTGCTTGTAGTCAGCATATGCTCATACTTACTGGGAAGATATATAATATAAAGCAAATTTTTTTGAACAGACCTCGTATAAATTTTTTGAATTTCGCAGCATTCAAAAGAAGTCAGCACGACTTAGATTTTGTGAATAAAATTTAGCCAAAGAAATTCATGCTTCATTTACGTGCTTTCTTTAGTGATCAGAGACCTGCGTTGAGTACTGAAAAAGGCGAATGGAGTTGAATTATGACTTATGGTTGTTTGTAATCAGCATATTCTTACTTATTGAGAAAAAACTTAGTATAATACAAATTTTTTTGAACAGACCTCGCACAAATATTTTTAATTTGGCAGCATTCAAAAGAAATCAAAACCAAAATTGAGCTTTTGTGAACAGAAATTTAGCCAAAGAAATTTTGGCTTCATTCTCTTTATTTTTTTTTTAGCGATCAGAGACCTGCATTGAGTACTGAAAAAGGCAAATGATTCATATTCATACTTATTGAGACGAAAATGTATAATTTGTTTAACTCCGTAGTATATAAAAGAAGTCAAAATCACAATTTAGATTTTGTGAATAAAATTTAGCCAAAGAAATTCATGCTTCATTCACCTGCTTTCTTTAGTAATCAGAGACCTGCATTGAGTACTGAAAAAGCGAATGCAGCTGAATCATGACTTATGATTGCTTGTAGTCAGCATATTCTTACTTATTGAGAAGAAAGTTACAATATTTTTTTGAACAGACCTCGCATAAATATTTAAACTATTTAGTTATACAAAAGGGAAACTTTTAATTAATGAAATAAAATTATTATAATCCAGTCAATTAACAACCAGTTAGAACTCGAATTGTAAAATATTAATTTTTTTAGTACTAACGGAAGCCTTTCCGAGGTTTTAGTTCTAAAAATAATTCGCACGATATTGTTGTCCTGCCTATAAAAATAAAATTCAATGATATCATCTGTTTTGAATTGTTTTTTTTTCTTTTGCTTCTATAAAATCTCCAAGAATTGCTAAAATAATTTGGAATTCTTTTATGTTTTGAAATTCTTTATGTTTATAAAAACATCCTTTTCACAAACAAAATATTGCTGGCATTTTTATCAAATCATATTTTGTGAAAACGTAAACAAAATATCACACCTTTCAAACACAACTGCCAAACAAACATCTGATCAAATTCCCATGCAACACACACCGCACAAACAAACAGAAACGATGTTGGATAATTTAGGCAAATATTTACTATTCTCTTGAACGCCATGAAAGGAAAAATAAATAACAATAACAAAAAGAAAAAAAAAGTGACAGAGAGAGAGAGAGAGAGCGAAGATAAAATCTATTAAACAAATGACATGTCTGTCAGGCATGTCTCTGAAAAGGTTGAAAATATGATGCGGGAATAATTTCATCAAAAATAATTCCAGCAAAAAAAAAAAGCCGAAGAAAAATAATAAATAAAATAATAGAAAAAATTTGTCAAACTGTCACATGTGACACTCATCAGTAGCGGCCATTGTTTGTGACGAATTCAGAAACAACAACAGAAAATTATACAATTTCGAACAATGAAATAGACAGACAATTAAAACTCCTGCTGAATTAAGGGCTGCTGATGAGTTTTATTTTTTTTATTAATTTTTTTGTTGCTTTTTTTCTACAACAACAATAAATTGTATTAATTTGACTGGTTGCTGTTATCAGGTTTATTCAAAATGCCATCGAAATATTTAATGAAAACACACCGATTGGCAGATGTTGGCAACAACCTGAAAAATAAAGAAATTTTTTATTTAAAAACACAAACTTCTTCACACTTCAAAATAGAAGATATTCCAAAATTGTTTTTTTTTCCATAAAATTATTTTTCTTTTACCTCGTTTAAGAAAAAAAATGTGTAAAAATCAAGCCGTTATATAATTTTTTTGATTTCAAGTCAATTTAATTTTTGTGCGAAAAATTTATTGTCCCCCTGTTGGTGGCAGCAATTTCTATTTACTGGAGATTCAATACCTCAATTAAATAACACATAATTCATATTTGATAAATCACAGAAAGCTCGTTAACATCTTTGGGAAATAAGAAGTCTGCTCAGCAGGGCAGAACAGCTGTTTTCGAAAGCCGCCGCACTTTTATCAACAGTACTCATGTGCAATTTTGATGATCACCATATTTTTAGGTGGCTCCGTTTTGAACCTGACACAAGTTTCTGTTTGTAACAATTAAATGCTGAAACACAATACGAGAAGTGTTAAGTCCCAGTGTTGCCGTTTCATTATTTTCATCATGGCCTACTTTTTGGAAAAATTAAAAAAAACTGTTAAATATATTTTTAAATATCAAACTATCAACTGTAGAACATTTGAAATTGCATTATTAATTTTAAGAAATATATTCACTTGTTCTGAATTTATTTACAATTCAGGTGGCAGCTTCTCTTCATATACAATCCCTGTTTCCTGATTATATTCTATATCGTGGACGAAAATTTTTTGATGAAAAAGAATTGGCTCTCAAGAGAGAATATCAAAATATACTCAAAATAACTCGTCTTAGAGAAAAATTTCATTCTGCCATCCATACGAGAAGTGTAGAGTCCCAGTGTTGCCGTTCGATTATTTTCGAAATATTAAAAAATATGGTTAAATATATTTTTAAATATCAATTAAAACTTAAGAATAAAATTTTAAGAAATAAGTTGGCCTGCTCTGAATTTACTTACAATTCAGGTGGCAGCTTCTCTTCTTATACAATCCCTGTTTCCTAATTAAGAGAATTTCGCGGATGAAAATTTTTGGACAGAAAAAGAATTGGCTCACCGTAACTCAAGAAATAATATGAAATTACAAGACTCGTCGTGCAGAAAATTTCATTCCATCAACCACAAACTAGCGGCCATTCCCTGTAGATTAAAAATATGGCAACTCTTCACAGGGTGGAGAACTAAATGTGGAGACACTAAATGTCCTTACTTTCTTTGAACGAGTACTGAAAAGTGCCCGTTGAGATTAAACACGACTTTAGGAATAGGCGACAATAACGAGCCCCATAAATAGTGGTGACATGCACCTCCTCATCTCCTTTTGAAACCACTCAGCGGTTCGTTGCAAACACGTTCCTTTCACACATTCTACTGCAGTCTGAACTAGAGTTCGGTGCAGCTTCATCAAACGCTTAGTTTTGTCACAAACCTCTGGTCAAACCCATGTTATTTAAATGGGACTTAACACTTCTCGTATTCCCAACTCTAGTCTGAATGTATTTTATTATGTATCTCAATTTTTTTTCATAACTTTTTCTGCTAAAACTTCAAAGTCTTTTTTTATCTCCCTCAACACAAACAAACAGCAAACAAATATAAAACATAAAAGCAAAATATTCCTCTATTTCAAACGCTGCAAAATTTGCTTAATAAGCAGAAATTTTTCATTTGCATGAAAATTTATTTTTTGATAGACTGAAAATCATTCTGCCAACCATCCAACCGCATCTCTTATTAACAGCAATAACAACAACTAAAGGAAAACGTAACACAAAAGCATAAAAACTTGTGTCTAATGGAAAATGGAAAATGGGAAATGGGAAAACAGAAACTCAAGCAAAATTATAATCAAAAGAAACGCCATCAAATGAAATAATAATTTATTTTCAAATTATTAATCGCAACACAAAGACAAGCCACGGGGACTGGGAGAATATTTTCTTTTCAAAAGCAGATTCAAAACAGAAAATCAGAATTTTATAATATAAGAACTAGTGCACTGCAAGAATAAATAGTTCAAACAGGGATTGTTATTTAAATCAGACGTGAATTCAATTTAAAATTATAAAAAAAAAAAAAAACAAATGAAAGTGCTATATTCGGCTGTGCAGAATCTTATATACCCTTCACCAACGTACGTCTGACGTTACACATGTTTTTAAGTAACAATTTTGCTCTTCCCGAATTATAAAATAGAAAAAAAAAACGCCAGTTGCCTTTTGGGTTACTTTTATGTATAAAAAACTTTCAATTTCCCACCCCTGGAAACGAGATTTTTCATATATTTTTTATCAGTGCAACTCTTCATGATGTATAAAACGGTTTTATTTAAGAAAAATTTGAAATTTATAAAACATTTTAGATATTACAGGTGCTACAAAATACTGAATGTGCGAAAAGAAATCAATTTGCCACCCCTGGAAAAAAATTTTAATAAAATTTTTTTTGTCAATGCAACTCTTCATGAATCATGATGTGTAAAGTAGTTTTATATGAGAAAAATTTTTAATTTCTAACCATTTTGGCCACTTTCATGTACCATACAATGTTGCACTTGTCCAACCCTGGATTCGAAATTTTTATATTTTTCATTTTTGATACCAATTTTCTTCTTCTTAAGTTATAAAATAGTTTTAGTTACTTTTATGTACGGAAAATATTTCAATTTCCGAACCCTGGACGCGAAGTTTTAATATAATTTGTTTTATTTTTTTATCAATGCAACTATTCATGAGATATAAAATAGTTCTATTTAAGAACAATTTAAAATTTTTAACCATTTTAGCCACCTTCAAGTACCATAAAATATTAGACTTGTCCAACCCTGAACTTGGAAGTTTGATTTTTTTAATTTTTGATACCAATTTTGCTCTTCTTAAGTTATAAAATAGGTTCAGTTGCTTTTATTTTTGGGTTACTCTTATGAACGGAAAAAAGAATAAATTTCCCACCCCTGGAAAACAAATTTCATATCTATTTTTCATCAGTGCAAATCTTCATGATGTATAAAGCAGTTTTGTTTAAGAATAATTTAAAATTTGTTAACAGTTTAGTTATTATATGTACTACAAAATACTTAATGTGCCAAAAATAAATCAATTTCCCACCCCTGGAAACAAAATTATAATATATTTTATTTTTTCATCAATAAAACTCTTCATGAGGTATAAAACAGATTTATTTAAGAAAAATTTTAAATTTTTAACAATTTTGTCCACTTTTATGTACCATAAAATGTTGCTTTTGTCCAACCCTGTATTTGAAATTTTTATTTTTTTTTTAGATTATTGATATCAATCTTGTTCTTCCTAAAAAATAGTTTTAATTAGTAAAAAAAAATTACGTCAGTTGCCTTTTTGGTTACTTTTATTAATGAAAAAAAAAATCAATTTTCCAACCCTGGAAACGAAATTTTAATTTAAAAATTTTTTTTCTTCAATTTAAATATTTATGATGCATAAAGCGGTTTTATTAAAGAAAAATTTGAAATTTGTAAGCTATTTAGTTATTGCAGGCACTACAAAATACTGAATGCGCCAAAAAAAAAAATATATCAATTTCCCACCCTTGGCAACGAAATTTTAATATCTTTTGTTATTTTTTTAACTGTGAAACTGTTCATGAGGTATAAAGCGGTTTTATTTAAGAAAAATTTTAAATTTTTAACCATTTTGGCCACTTTCATGTAACATAAAATATTACACTTGCCCAACCCTGGATTCGAAATTGTTATTTTTTTTTATTTGAAATTCTTTATACCAATTTTGCACTTCTTAAGCTATAAAATGGTCTCAGTTAGCAAAAAAAAAACGTTAGTTGCCTTTATGGTCAATTTCCCACCCCTGGAAACTAAATTTTAATTTATTGCAAATCTTCAAAATGTATAAAGCGTTTTTTTTTTCGGAGAAAAACTTGAAATTTTTAAAAATTTTAGTTATAACATGTACCGCATAATGCTGAAAGTGAAAAAAAAAATATTTTAATTTACCATCCCTGGAATTTTTTTAAATTTTGTTTAGTTTTTAATAGACAATTGAGGCTTCCCAGAGCATGCAAGAGATTAAATTTACAAACAAATAAAAAACTCACTGGTTTTTGGTATTAATGTTGCGTCGAGCAAGAGTTGTAAGATTCCCAGCTCTGGAACTGTATTTCAGATTTTTCAATACCACTCTATTTAGGTTCATTTCCAATCCATCAGTCCAAGATCGAAGTCTCTAGCTCTTCTGGGTCCCAGGGAAAAGCGATTTCAAGTACAGGCAGACAGACGGACAAACGGACATGGCTCAATCGTGATCGCTATTCATAAGAATCCAGAATATATAGACTTTATAAGGTCCCGTATTAACAGGGAAGAAATTTCCCTTTTTTGTGAAGGATATAAAAAATATTGAGTCACAATTGAAAATATAAATTTCAAATATATTGAGATACAAATTCATTTTCCAATACTTTTTCACTGAATATAAAATCTCCAAACAGAATTCCAACACGCATCTACGAAAATTCCTTCAGTCCAATTTGCCAAACATACCATGACACATACTCTCTCACACACACACACACTCTCTCTTTCATTTAAACCATCTCACCCATCAAAGAAAAAGCTTTCTTTTGCATTCTCTTGTGTTTGTTGTTTTGATGTGTTGCTGTTCGAAAAGCTGTAAATATTTGCAAACTTTCGAACACTTGGCACACAGCTGGACACACTCTGCCAGCCGTGACACTTCCAATTTAGTCGGGACCACAACCTTTCAAGATTGTTTGTTTGCTCATAGAAAATTAACAATTTGAAATGGAAGAACAACAACAAGGAATTTAGTTAAGAATTTTTATTACGTATCTATGTTAATTACGTCGTTGTGAAAAATTACACTGTGCTACAAAAAAAAAATAATAATAATAAAAAAAACAAGGGAACTGATGCGAAGTAAAGTTGTATATATAAGCAAACAAAATTATTGCAAATATAAAAAATTACACTGTGCTACAAAAAAAAAAAAAGAGGAAAAAAGTAAAGCGTGGTAAAATTTTATTTTAAAACAAACAAAATTATTGAAAATATGTATTTGAATTGCTACTCCTGCCGCAAAAAACATACACGTTAACATAAAAATAATAATTGTTGATCTCCTTTTATATGAAGAAACTTAAAATTGCTCGCAACCTTAATCTTTTTAAATTGTATAAATTCGTTGTTCTGGGAACGACGTCAGGGTTACTTTTCAAGGGGAGCTGACTTTAAAGCATCATTTTTATTGTAAATAATTGTATGGAACTGTTTATTGTTAGAAAAAAAATTCAATTGAAAGGTTTCTTATTAATTCTGAAAAATGTGATAAATATTCACGGGCTTGGGGGAAAGTCAGCAAACCAGAACAGCTGTTTTCGAAAGCCGCTGCACTTTTATCATCAGTCTTCAAGTGTATTTCCACTTATCACTACTTATTTATTCGGTAGCTGAATTGGATGTGATAAAAACTTCTTATTTATATAAAATTTATTATGAAATAGAATACGAGAATTGTATGCAACCGATGGTCGTACAATTTATGTTAATTTTGAAACATAAACTAGACGACTCAGGCACCGTCAACTACATCTAGTTGAAAATTGCAACTCGAAAACTCTTCCTGTTACTCTCATACACCGATGGATACTGAACTGTTGTTTCAGAATTAATGATGATCTTGAGAAGTACTCGCAACTCCATATTTAAGAGTTATTTTTTCCAAAGGAAAAATAAAAGTTGAAATGAAATTGTTAAAAAGCAGCCACTTAAAAACGGATTTTATTCAAATATCGGATGAAATTTTTTTTATTTCGCCCAAGTGAAATTAAACTCTCTTTAGGAGTTTTTTTCCGTCTAAAAACAATTTTATATCTTAAGAGAAGTTTTTTTCCGTCATAAAATGAAACTCTTTTAAACTGTTTGATTTTTCCGTCTAATAAGGATTTTCTTAAAAGGAGTCTTTTATTTCTTTCAAAAAAAGTCTTTTATTTTTTACGAGGAGTTTTATTTTACGTCATAAATTGAAACTCTTTTAAGGAGTTTTATTATTCTTTCTAAAAAAGATTCTCGTAAAAGGAGTCGTTTATTTCGTTGAAAAATAGAAATTTATTTTTTATGAGGAGTTTTGTTTTGCCGCTGTAAAATGAAACTCTTTTAAGGAGTTTAATTTTTCCATCTAAAAAGGATTCTCCCAGAAGGAGTCTTTTATATTTCTTCAAAAAAGAGGTTTAATTCTTCTGAGGAGTTTTATTTCCTGGTATAAAATTAAACATTTCTAAGGAGTTTTATTTTGTCGTCTAAAAAGGGATCTCCTAAAAGGAGTTTTTATAAAGAAAAAAGAAGTTTATTTTTCTTATGAAGAGTTTTATTTTGCCGTTATAAAATGAAACTTTTTTAAGGAGTTTTATTTTTACATCTAAAAAGAGTTTTTTACTTCTTAATAATAGAAGTTTATTTCTTATGGGAAGTTTTTTTTTCGTCTCAAAATGAAGCTGTTTTAAAGAGTTTTATTTTCCGTCTAAAAAGAGTCTTTTATTTCTTAAAAAAAATGAGTTTATTTTTTTTATAAAGAGTTTTATTTTTTGCAATAAAATTAAACTATTTTAAGGAGTTTTATTTTGTCGTCTAAAAAAGGATCTCCTAAAGGAGTTTTTATCAACAAGAAAAAAAGAAGTGTATTTTTCTAATGAAGAGTTTTATTTTGCCATTATAAAACGAAACTTTTTAAGGAGTTTTTCTGTCGTCTGAAAAGGACACTCCTAAAAAGAATGTTTTATTTCTTTAAAAAAGAAGTTTATATTTTATGAGGAATTTTATTTCTCGCCATAAATGGAAACTCTTTTAAGGAGTTTAATATTCCTAAGTTTAATTTTTCTAAGAAAACTCTCCTAAAAAAGACTCTTTTATTTCATTGAAAAAAAAAGAAGTTAATTTCTTATGAGAAGTTTTATTTTCAAAAGAGTGTTTTATATATCTTAAAAAAGGAGTTTAATATTTTTATGAGGAGTTTTATTTTCCCGTCTGAAAAGAGTCTTTTATTTCTTTAAAAAAAAGTATTTTATTTCTTTCAAAAAAAGAAGTTTCTTTCTCATCAGCAGTTTTATTTTCTGTCATAAATTGGAACTCTTTAAAAAAGTTTTTTTCTTTCTAAAAATGATACTCCTAAAAGGAATCTCTTATGCCATTAAAAAAGAAATTTACTTTTTATAAGGAGTTTTATTTTCCGTCATAAATTGAAACTCTTTTAAAGAGTTTGATATTTCCGTCTAAAAAGGATTCTCCTAAAAGGAGTCTTTTTTAATTCGTTGAAAGAAAAGAAGTTAATTTCTTATGAGAAGTTTTATTTTCCGTCACTAAATTAAACTCTTTTAGTTTTTTTTTTGGCGTCTAAAAAGGATTCTCTAAAAGGAGTTTTTTTATATTTTTAAAGAAAGAAGTTTATTTTTTACGAGGAGTTTTATTTTCCCGTCCAAAAAGAATGTTTTATTTATCAAAAAAAAAAAGAGTTTTATATTTTTATGAGGAGTTTTATTCTTAATGCGGAGTTTTATTTTTCCGTCTGAAAAGAGTTTTTTATTTCTTTAAAAAAAAGAAGTTTATTTCTTATAATAAGTTTTATTTTACCGTCATAATATATAACTCTTTTTAGGAGTTTTATTTTGCCGTGTACGATCACTCTCAATTTGTTTGTTAATTTTCTTGCTTTCATTTTTATTTTACTGGCAATTTAGTGCATTCTAATCCATGATCTCCAATAGGAGATCACTGATCTACACTGCGTTGCGTGCTAATTTTTATAAAATGAGTTTTATGTCTTGAGGAGAAAAAAGTGAGTTTTGAAAAGAACATTTCTTCAAAATTGTTTTTTTTTCAATGAAGGCAAAATGAAACTCTATTTTTTTTAAAGAGTTTCACTTTGAAAGAGTTTTACTTTGAGAAAAAATTTATTTTAAATTGTTGCTATTTTTTGCAAAATTTTTTGGTGAAAAAAGTGAGTTTAAAAGACTTTTTAAAAAGA
This sequence comes from Linnaemya vulpina, assembly GCA_963675445.1. Taxonomy (NCBI): domain Eukaryota; kingdom Metazoa; phylum Arthropoda; class Insecta; order Diptera; family Tachinidae; genus Linnaemya; species Linnaemya vulpina. The sequence goes on along the minus strand of OY776280.1, from coordinate 71,003,837 downwards.
AACTCTTTTTTTAAGAGTTTCAAAAGATCTTTTATTTTTTTTTTGTACTTAAAAAAAATCTTTTCAAATCCACAAATTAACTATTTTAAAAATAGTCATTAAGACGCCTGTTATGATTTAAAAGTTTGTTGTGTGTGGTCGTTGTTAATTAATTCAATTATTAATTAATTAATTCAATTACCTTTCAATTATTTATTTTATTAAACCAGGGATGGTTATAACGATTGAAATTTGGATTTTTATATTAGAGAAATTTTTTCTAAAACTCCTGCACTCCGTAATTAACTCAGCAGTTTTTAGAAACGAACTTGAAGGACTTAAATTGAAGGACTTAAATTGTATATTTTAAATTTTTTTAATATCCTTTAAATGAATTTAATGAAACTGTTTAGCATTTGAAAAATATATATAATTCCCGCTCTATTTCAAAGTTTTCCACACTTAACTCGCTGCCATTATTTGCACAAACAATATAGAAAATTATCTTTTAAGCAATAATTTCATCAACATCAGCAACGCTGCTGCCGCCGCTGCTGCTGCTGCTGGTGCTGTCATTCATGGAATATGACAAAAATGGAATTAACATAATAATTCTTTCTTTAACTCCTTCCCTGCTCAGAGCAAAACGAAAAAAGAAATAATAATAATAATAATATTTCGTGTGTCTCTGCCACCCCTCTTTTTCCCATTAAAAAAAAAAAAATAAGAAATATAGAAAAAGGAAAAACGTCCTGATGACTGCTTTCGCACATCATCATAATGGATTTTAATGCGTTTTTTTTTCTGTCACCATTTTGTGTATCTCTTGAGTTTTAAACGTTTTTATTTTCAAATGCCGTTTTTTGCTTGTCACATACGAATCCTTTTTCCATTTGTCCTTAATGCAAATTAAGATAAAATGTAATCATAAGCACCTACTCTTGACGGCAGCAGCAGCAGCAGCAGCAGCAGCAACCAAACGCCCACTTACCCCAACACCACGGCCGGGCTGACTATTTCGCATGGAAATGGTTAGTGCGGGGGCGGGGTAAAAGGGTTTGGGTTTGGGTTGCCTTCTTTGTTTACCCTAAACTTTTTAGCTGGTATTTTTAATTATGCTGCACTTTAATCCTCCACGTTTACGAATTCATAAATCCCTTCACTTCACCTCTCTTCTCTTCCTTCAGCAGGACTCGGCACTATAAATTTTTGTTCTCATCTTCCTCATTTTTTTTTTTGTGTTGTTTGCTATTTTAAGGTATGCGTTTGTGTAGGTGTGAGTGCCGTATGCGCAATTTTTAATTTAAGTACAATTTATTTTCTGTCAGTGTGTTGTCAGTTTTTATCCTTTTTTTTTGCTGCACTCGCTATTTGTGCTAAATATTTTATGAGTTAAAAGCTGCTTTAGCAATTTTTTTTCCTTTAATAAATGCGTTTTGTTTGCCTGCTGCCTACTGCGGGGGAAAAAATTAATTTGTCAGAGCCTTAAAGGAATTAAATCCTCAACGAAATGGAATTTTTTATTTTATATAAATTCAAAGGACTTTTTAAATTTTCACTGCCGTCACAATTCGGTTAAAAGCAGCAAATTTCTGCATATTATTTTAATACGGAGTTTTTTTTTATTTAAAAAAAAACCGGAAGCTCTGCTGTTCTAATTGTGTCATGACTGCGAAAAGAATCACTATTTTTATGCGAAAAAAATCATAAAATTAATTAACTGCCCCTGCTGGCAAAAGTGCGGAAAATGAGAATACGAGAATTTTAGTAATTTATTTTTACTTTCACTGTTGTCTGAAATGCTGAAAATGAGAATACGAGAATTGTTGTAATTTTTTTGATAAAAAAAAATTTGTATTTTCAAAAAGTCAAAAGTTCTGCTGTTCTAATTGTTTCAAAATCAATTGACTTTGACTGTTGTCTGAAGTGATGAAAATGAGAATACGAGAATTATTGTAATTTTTTTGAAAAACTTAAAAGTCCTGCTGCTCTGATTGTTTCATGTTAGACTGAAGTTTAACATGCGAAAAGAATCACAAAATTAATTAACTTCCAGTTTTGGCTGGAGTACTGAAAATGAGAATACGAGAATTATTGTAATATTTTTGGTTACAAAAAAAAAATTAATATTAAAATAAAATTAAAAGTTCTGCTGTTCTAATTGATGACTGCGAAAAGAATCATAAAATTAATTAACTGCCCCTGTTGGCTAAAGTGCTGAAAATGAGAATACGAGAATAGTTGTAATATTTTTGATTAAAAAAAATTAGTACTTTCAAAAAGTCAAAAGTTCTGCTGTTCTAATTGTTTCATGACTGCGAAAAGAATCACAAAATTCATGCGAAAAGAGTCACGAAATTAAACAACTTTCACTGTTGGCTGAAAATAAGAATACGAGAATTATTGTAATACTTTTGGTAACAAAAAAAAATTTATATTTTTAAAAACTTAAAAGTTTTGCTGTTCTAATTGTTTCATGACTGCGAAAAGAATACAAAATTAATTAACTTTCACTGTTGTCTGAAGTGCGGAAAATGAGAATACGAGAATTATCAGCATCGTTTCTCAAAACTTAAAGTCATACATCTAGAAGTATAACTATTTTCAAAATTTATTGTTGTTGTTTGTTAGCATTTTATTAGTGCAGTTTAAATCTGAAATCTTTATGAAACGGGTGCCCCTATTGGCTGAAGTCATGAATAAGAGACCACTTTTCCTAAATAGTTGTGGGCCAGCCTAGCACGGTCACTGAATAGCACAGACATTAATTGACACAATCGTATGCCACAACCCTTCTCGTCAAGAATGGAGCAAATTTTTCCCTTAAAATAAATTCTTGATTATAAAAAAGGGGAACTATTTTTGTGGTACCCTTTTAAGCATCGTAAAGTGCTCTCGAATTAATAAAATTTATGTGATCAGCAACAGATTTCGGTGCACAAATGCACACTCTAACTAGTTTTCCTTAATATGAAAAATAAAAAAAGTTTTTAGCGCTCTAATTTAGAATTTTAAATGTTTTTATATAAAAATTCTTTAATTTAATTCTCAGTATTCAATATTTTGCCATGACTTTAAGGAAATTTATTTATTATTTTGTTCCCTTTTTAAAACAATTAAAAATAGAAATCATTTTTTTTTTTTCAATTCTTTTGTCCCAAATTATTTTAATATTTAAATAAGTGAATTGCGCGGAAATTAGTTAGTTCCTAGACGTATTTAACTGCTGCTTATGCTTATCGGCAGAATAGCTTTAGCTGAAATTACTTGGAATAATTATAAAACTATTAAATCACTTCCATTGAAATGAATGAGAAGTTTAAGGGAAAATGAAAGTCATGTCAAGAGAAGTAACAGCACGATGACAATTGAAAAGCTGAAAGCAAATGATTTGAATTTTTTTTGTATTTATTTTGTATTTTGTGCAAAAAATACATGTAAAGGGTGTGCCATTAAGGACTTGCTAGTTTTAAATTTATATAAAACTAAATTGTCTCTTCGTTTAAAAGATTTTTTATAGAATGCCAGGGCAAAATATATCCATCACTGACTCTTTTAAAAAATTTTAGTTTTTTGAAAAGGGGGCCTCAGGTCCCATTGTGCTTAGTGGCTATATTTTGATGCTTTCCAGTGCGGAATATATATCCGCCATGGACTCTTTCCGAAAATATCCAGTTTTTCCAGACTCGGTGGTATATAAATCAGGTTGATTTCGGCCAATGGCCTGACTTATAGGGGCCTCGGGGCCCACTGTGTTTAATATTTACATTTTAATGCGTTCCAGTGCGAAATATATCCGCCTCGAGCACTTTCCGAATATGTCCAATTTTCCCAGACTCGGTGGTATATAAATCAGGTTGATTTCGGCCAATGGCCTGACTTATAGGGGCCTCGGGGCCCACTGTGTTTATTATTTACATTTTAATGCGTTCCAGTTTGCGAATATGTCCAATTTTCCCAGACTCGGTGGGGTATAAATCAGGTTTATTTAGGCCAATTGGCTTGACGTATAGGGGCCTCAGGGCCCATTGTGCTTAGTGGCTATATTTTGATGCTTTCCAGTGCGGAATATATATCCGCCATGGACTCTTTCCGAAAATGTACAATTTTCCCTGACTCGGTGGGGTATAAATCAGGTTTGATTTAGGCCAATGGCCTGATTTACAGGGGCCTCAGGGCCGGCATACTGCCAAACCAAAAATAGTTTAACGTTCTAAAGATCTGGAAGCGTATTTTAGTTTTGAACGATTTCAGTATTATTTTCCAATGCCGGACTCTTTTTTTTTCTGGGGCTTCGGAAAACAGCAGATTTCAAGTACCCAGGAATGGACATCGCCTATTCGACTTCCAAATTAATTTGGTTGGCATATAAAAATTTTCATCGTATCGGCTTTATGCGACCCCCACTTTAAACAGGGGCAAGGCAGCAAGTGGACGAATGGGTCAGAGACTCCCCCGGCCGTTTTATAGCTAAAATTATCAAGTTCCAGAAAATGTTGTCCATCAAATATTTCCATGATTTTCGAATTCACATCATTTCAAAAGAATGATGAGGGGTGATTCACAGCAATTAACGTGTTTTATAATGAATTTTAGCGGGGCATAAATTTACGCCGATTTTTTTTTTCTTTTTCTATTTTTAATATTCTGCAGTGGGATTTTATTTTTTATTTAATCTTTTTTTTTCTCAGCCACCTGCAATTTAAGGACACATTGAATGACGAGTTGGTGTTTGAAAATCACAATTAAAAATGTGCAAGTAAAGAAGCGCATGAAAGGCAAGTGGATTTCTTACACTCGAATTGAATGAATAATTAAAAAATTATGCAAATGCGAGAGGACACACCCACCAAAAATATATTGAAAAAAAAAAATCTCAACAATGACGCTGACAATTATGGAAATTGGAAATAAAAATTCTAAGAATTCTGTTAATCAGAAACGAAACGGCCGCATACAAAACAGTTGAAAACAATCAAAAATATAATTGCAATCAAGCAATAAATTGCAGTTACACTTCAAGCAGAAGAATAAAAAACACAAGAACAGAAAGCAAAGAAAAAATGCAATTTCCATAATTTCTTTATTAACAGCAGACAAATTCAGAAAAAAAAATCTCTGTTGTGTTGTTGTCAAAAACCGCATAAAAACGCAGCCGAAAATACCGTGAAAACGAGCGAATTTTTTTTGTGAAATTATGAATTCTAAAAAAGCAGAAGAGGGCTTTTGTCTCAACGCCAAATAAGGCAGGGTGAGGGCGAAAGTCTCCTCATGTGGGAGGTTGTGGTGGGAAATTTGAAGGCAAAAAAAACAGCAAAAAAACAAAAACTGTTTTATGCTTGAATGGATTTTACTTGAATCCATTCATGATCAAAAGGACGACACTCTTGAGAAATTATCATAAAAGGATTTCTTTATGTTTTAATCTGAATTGTGTCGCCTTAAGTGTAGAATTTTGTTAAGATTTCTTCTCGTTGTTGTTGTTCTATTTGCATTAAAATGATGAATGCATGCAACTGCATGCTCAACCCAAAATCCTTAATAACTAAAAAGCCGGGCGTGCACCGTTTATGCTGATGATGTCCTAACTTGTCGTTTGTGTCTCCAGCTCGTGAGTAATGAATTCTTAATGGATGTGCAGCATGATTTTGACGCCTCGTATTTATACTTGATATGACAAGGACGAAAAAAAAAATAGGATTTGATTGTTTGAGCCCAACAATTCCTGGCAAAGCTTAAGGACTTAATTTGAATAACGCATAATGCCGTAATTGCGCAACTTTTCTTTCACATTTTTCAATTTCGAAATACTCTGCTGCTTTAATGCATTTTTTTTTTGCATTCATGCAGATTTAGTTTTAAGTGCATTCCCGGCTTCTCACAATAGCTTTTTCATTTATTACAGCGTGCGCCGTACTGAAGGCCAATATATTGTTGTTGTTGTATTTGTAATATCCTAATTGAAGGCTTTTCAATCCTCTTTTCAATTTGCCAGCATCGTTCATAGCAAATCTACATTTTAAAATCACAAATTATTCCATCTAATAAAAGCAACAAAAACAAAAAAGTCCTTCAATGCGTTAATACCTCTACGACTGATTACGAGAAACTCAATTTCAAAATCACATCTTCGCTTTAAAACAGCAGTTCGATACGTTTCAAAGAAAAGTTTGTGCTGCACAAATCAATTGTGAAGGGTGTCTAGGCTAGACAAAACGGAACATGCTCAATGGTTCTAGTCTACGCTAAGCCAACTCAACGATTAGCACTCGTACAGGAATTGAGAGAATGCAGGGATAAAATTTTTTTTAATATAATTTTATTTTAATAATTTCTTGTCCTGGCCCAGCACTCCATGGCCCGGAACGTACACCTGCCGTCCACTGTGCCGGAACTAGAAAACCAGAGAAAGTTTTAAATGGGCACATGGTAACAGACTGGAAGATAGAGAATTTTGCTCTTTTTACTTTGAAACTGAGAGAATTCAGGAATAAAATTTTTGATCGAATTTTTTGTAATTTTTTTGAAATAATTTCTTGTCCTGGCCCAGCACTCCATGGCCCGGAACGTACATCTACAGACCACTGTGCCGGAAGTAGAAAACCAGAGATAGTGTTAAATGGGGACATGGAAAAGACTATGAGATAAAGAATTTTACTCTTTCTGCTTTTTATTGCGGCCAGTGAATGTTTTTGCTGCAGGGCCTGAAGAAGGAGGGGGCTGTACTCTGCTCCTTTTAGTGCCTGACGTTTTCAATCCCTGTCGGTAATAATCTACGGCCAGTGCCAGTGCCTTCCCTTCGTCTTTGAGACCAGCCGATACCATATTAATGACTGAGTGCCAAACCGAACACGGGATCTAAGGCATCATAGTCTTGTGTCCACTACTTCAGACAACAGCACCCTCGGTCTAACTCCGCCGCGGAGTTTGTTATAAGCAGCAACGAACGGGATACTTTTTAGTGCATAATTTTGAGAAATGAGTTCGGTACTGTACAGTGACCATCACTATTCTAAATAACGATGTAAAGGGTGGTCCAAAACTTATGAACTAAACAAAAAGTTTCTGAAAAATTATCTTAAAATATTTTTATTGTGATAAAAGGATCCACGACAATTATCTTCTATCCGATTTTTTCAAAGACCCGTAGACATAATTCTGACCCCTGTTATTTACATCGTATATCTTTATTTTAAAAAAATCTGTAATTCCAAAAATCATCATCATTTTAAAAAGATTAAATGCTAATCTACTTTAAAAAAAGTTAAATTATTCAATTAAGCGATTAACAATAAAATTTTTCAAATTTTAATGAAATAAATTTTTAGCTGAGATAAATTTGGGTTATTAATCGATTAAGAAAAAGCCTGGATTAATTGAATAACGTAGCAATAGCGTAAAAGTACAGTTTTCCATCTCTTGGTGTGGTATCTACTACACAATTGGAAGTGTCTTTGCTACCAAAAAGGAAAAACCAAAAAAATTTTACTCGTCTCCATAATAAATTATTACTCGCATCAAACAAAAAACAAGTTATTTCTTACTAAATAAAAAATCTCCTCTATTCCATAACTCAATGTCACGTCAATACAATATCGAATATAAAAAAATTAGTGAATATTCGGTTAATCAATTAATAATATATATTTCGTATTTTATTGAATTAAATTTAGAAAAAAAAAAAAAACTGAATTAATTGCATAACAACGTAGAAGTACAGTTTTTCACCTCTTGTTGTAGTCTGTACTACACAATTTGAAGTGTCTTTGCTATCAAAAAAACAGAAAAAATCGTACTCGTCCCTATAATAAATTATTACTCCCATGAAACAAAACAAAAGTTATTTTTACATAAAAAATTTTTTCTATTCCCTAACTCAATGCCACGTCAATACAATATCGAATATAAAATATAAAAATGCTAGTGAATATTCGATTAACAGATTAATAATAAATTATTCGAATATTATTGACATAAATTTTTACCTGAAATAAATTTGTGTCATTAATCGATTAAGAAAAACCGTGGATAATTGAATAATAAATAAGAGTACATTTTTCCACCTCTTTTTGTGGTCTATACTAAACAATTTAAAGTGTCTTTGCTACCAAAAAGAAAAAACAAAAAAATTGTACTCGTCTTTATAATAAATTATTACTCGTATCAAACAAAAAACAAGTTATTTTTTACTAAATAAAAAATCTCCTCTATTCCATAACTCGATGTCACGTCAATACAATATCGCATATAAAAAAATTGGGAATAATGAATCAAAAATAGTTGCTGAATATTTAACAAAAACCAAACAGTAGTCATGCCTGAGGCACCGCATTAAAGCGCTTTGGTTGCCTACAAAAAGATTGAAGATTCCCTGGAGGAACGACGTTTTAAGACGATTGAAGACATAAAAAAAAGGAATTCTACAGAGAGCTCCAGGACATAAAAGATCGGCTTCGAGGATGAGAAAATATGCTGGCACAAGTATACCGTTTGTGAGGGGGTCTACTTTAAAGGGGACAAGGCAGAATTTCATGAATCATTAATTTTATGTTTTACTTAATTTTCTTAACAGACCTCGCATTTTTTTTACAATAGCGTTAAAAAAGTAGCTCTGACTTTCAGGACACAGTCATGACTTTTGGTGTTTGTTTTATGAACATAATTTATAATTTTTATTTTTTAGAAGCAGAAAGGACTCCTGCTTCTAAAAAGCAAAAATTTATTTTTGAAATAAATTCTTAAGGCAATTTCTTTTGTTATTAATTAGAAGATAATAAAGGGTGGTCCAACCAAAGTGCACTTTACGAATTGCAAATAAAACAAAAAGTTTTCAGCAAATTATTTTAATAGTTTTTATGCTGATGGAACGATTCATGGAAATTTGTGCGTGGTGGCAATAAATGTAAACTATATATTTAATAAATATCTTCTGGGACATTTTATATGTTGCATATCTGCTGAAAAATTACTTTCAAATAATATCAATTTCATCGCTTTTTAAGCAGGATAAAGCATTCAAAAGAGTACCACAAAAAAGTTGCAACTTATTTATGTGGGAAATTTCCTGCAGGAACTGTTGTGTGTGATTGCGCCCCACATCACAGTGCTTCTCAAGCCATGTCTTCAGTCAAATTTAGTGTGATTTATGCTGCACAGTTAAGGAAATTTTTTCCAATTCAGACAGCTTAAACTTTTGTTCTCAGGGAGCGTGCAGGTGCGCTCCAAACTTGTGTATTTAAGTTTGCCAGCTGTCTGACATGCGAAAATTTGGAACAGCCATTCGGTAGTGGGTTTTGAAAGGGGAAATTAATAGAAATAAAATTTTCTTAATATACGGAATTGTATTTTTATTAATTCCAAAGCAGTTCCTTGCGAACTCTCGGGGCCTTGATTTTATTAAATAGAGTCCCAGGCCATGTTAAATACTTGGAAACTTTTCGTTGTTCTTCTTTTTTATAAACTGGTTTATTACTTGTTTAATATGGTTTTTTTTACATTATATTAATTTAGAAATTGCCAAACTTAGTCGATTTTCAATTTGGGCCCGTTGAATAGGTGGCACATTTTTTTTGTGGTACACTTTTAAGTACCGAATTGTCTGCCCATATTAATGAAAGATATATAATTTGAAAGGTATTTTTGTGTAGATTTGTAAAATAATTAAATTATTTTTGAACTTAAAGTAAATGGAAATAAGAAAAGCATTTGAAGAGCAACAAAATATCCTTCTAAAGCAATTTTTTTTTTCTTGTAAATTCGCATGTAAAAACGTTGAACGATCTCTCGCAGTGTTTTTTTTATTATTATTGGCTGCTCGAACGAAAATAAGTTCTTTTTGTAATTTTTGTAATTTTTTTAATACAAATTTAGTCTGATTTATGGTGCAGAAAGCAAATTCTTTCGAACTTTCGGGGCCTTGATTTCACTAAACAGGCACTCAGGCCCTGGTAAATACGCGGAAACTTTTCTTTATTTTCCTCGTTTTTTTTTACAAACAGATTTATTAACTTGTTTAATACGGGGTTTTTTTGCCGTTATATTTGTTACGAAAACAAGAAACTAATTCGATTTTTAGATTGGACCTGCTAAATAGGTGGCACATTTTTTTGTGGTACACTTTTAAGTACCGAAATGTCTGCCCATATTTATGAAAGATATATAATTTGAAAGGTATTTTTGTGCAGATTTGTAAAATATATAAATTGTTTTTCAACTTTTAGTAAACGGGATTAAGAAAAGCATTTGAAGAGTAACAAAACATCTCTCTAAAGCAATTTTGTTTTTTTTTTCCTACAATTTCGCATGTAAAAACGTTTAACGATTTCTCGACAAATTTTCTTTTAATTATTGGCTCTCAGACCCTGTTATATAATTGGAAACTTTCCTCTTTTACAAACAGATTTACTAACTTGTTTAATACGGTTCTGTTTTGTTAGAAAATTTTTATTATTCCCTCTTATAAAGTAGAAAAAAATTATAATTTTCAAATACTCAAAACTAAATCGCAAAATTAAAAACACAAAAATTGTTAATGATTCTGCAATTGACTTTGATCTTTTCAGCAGAAAAGAGAACAGGGAAAATATTAAATGAAAAGTGCCTGAAGCGTTAAAACAAAGTGTTCGCCGGCATGAAAAGGGAAACTTGCTGATAAAAGGAGGGAAAGGATAAAAGAAAATTATTGTTATTTGAAATAATAAGAAAATATTTCTAATAAAAGGAATTATTTTTGAAATACAAATTAAAGCACTTCAAACACTTCAAAAGAAGTCCAGAATTAAAACGAAAATTATTTCATGTTTCCTTGTGGATAATATTCAAAGTCTATGTGATTTATTACAACAACAACAACAACAAAAAGATGTTGTTCAAATTAAATTTGATGACGCTGCTGCCACAAGATGTGTCTAGAGCTAACAAACCAATTGGTTTTTCCCAGTTTTAATGCGTCAGTCAAGTGGCTTTTCCTTCAGCCAAAAATGCTTAACAAACTCTTGTCACGCCTCCACATGAGCACTCGCAATCGCACTCACTGCACGGCCACTTCAAGTGGCTGTTCTTTTTCTAAAGTATTTTTAGTATTTTTCTTATAATAAAAAATTGTATTTTTTTTTTCAACTAAAAAAAAGTGTGATTTTTTCACACATTCAGTTTAAGTTGTTACCCGGTGTTGTTGTTTTTTCCTCGAACACTCTTATGAAAACAACTTGTTAACAGGATAATGAATATGTTTCCAAAAAAAAAAATAAGGTGCTAAACGCCTGAAAGAAATTTGGTGGTAAAAAAGTAGCAGGTGGCTCGATTTAATGCGCTGTCTTTTTCAAACCGCACCTCCTGCACTTCATGGCCGTTCAATAGATAAACGAATATGCGAGTCAGTAATCGTGATATTTAAGCAATCGTAAGATCATCTTGTAGCATTAAAATTTATATAAAGACTTCCGGACATGAGCGCCCCGGCTGGCTCGGAGGTACTCTAATCATTCGCAACGTATATCGGCAATAAAGCGGCGAATGTGGCCCTCCAAGTGCTCAATCGCCGTGGACTATTCACTTCCCATATTCCCACAAAGAATAGTCTAGCGTTGTTAAATCGCCCGATATCGGAGGCCGATTTATGGGCGTCCGAGACGTAAACTATACGGCTGCCAAATGCTGCCTTTAATAAATCAACGACAGCACGAAATGTATGACATCATGCGGCGGCATCTGGTTGAAACCACAGCGCCTGCACAACAGCTCCTGCCCTACAGCTCCTGCGTGATGGTTCAATTGATAAACGAAAAAGTCAGTCAGTAGTCACGGGCTCTATGGCGATCAACATTAACGGAAATGTCCTGACCAGCATCGTTTTCAAAATAAGACGGGCCCGTGATTCCATCAGCCCGTGAAGCACCTCAAACAGTCAGTGTGCAAACAGGCCAGTAATTTTCTGCATGTAACGGAACACTTGAGGAATATCTTCACCCCAAATACGCCGGTGTTATTTACCGACGCCTCCATTCAAACAAAAACGTGCTTCAACGCGAAACAAAATTCGCGCGTTACGTATTTCGCACGGAACCGTGATTTTCAAAATAAATTCGCACAATTCGGAAGCGTTCATCAAGCGTCTGTCGTCTATTCAAATTGAAATGCCAAATCAAATTCAACAGAACGAAGTCAACAGCTGACAAAATGGCCGCCATTTAAAGGAAAAAGTGTTGTCAACTTGAAGTTTTCTAGTCCTATAAAAAGAACTAACTTTTATTCAACGAATTTTTCACATCTTTAAAAACACTGGGGCCTTCTTTGAAAGACTTTTTCTGGGCTGTGACGGACCCAACAAAATTAAAAACCAAAATTAAATTACAGCGTTTAATTAATCACTTAAAGTGGCAAAGGTTTGCCGAAGCAACTTCGCGCAGAAGTTTTCCCAATTTTTTCTTGTACAAAAACGATTCTCCGAGAGAGCTATTTTAGAACAGAGAGGGACAGAAAAATGGAAAAAAAACTTCAACTTTGATTTTTCAAGCATCCAGCAAAAATCACGGGCTTCCAGAGGAAGCAGGTTGGTAAGCGAAAGGTGACCAACTCTCGCACACATTTCCATTTGCAATGATCCACTTGTCAGGCCTCTTTGTTTTTTACAAAAAAGTCACTCCCTAAAATAATCGCAACGTCGTAAGAGAGGGAGAGAAGAGGTTTCATGTATTTAAACAATATTCACTTTCATATAATTTTTGGTTTTCATCAACAGCATTCAGGCATTCGCTTCAGCGAAGCTATTCCGTATGACGTGATACTCTCTTTTTCAATGCAGAGATGTAGACACTTTGGATAGAACGCTCTTCAATTTATAACTACGATTTGGAACTGGGTCGCCAAACGACGGGGTTCTAACAGAAATAATATTTATAAGAAAATAAAAAAACAATTGATGTCCTTTTTATCCTTTTTTTTTGAGAAGTCGCTTAATACTTGCGTTAATGGCTCGCATTTTCTATTAAAGAAGGAGGCGCAGCGACATTGCAAATTTAATTACAATATGAAAGCATTTGACAGCTGACTACCTCCAAAATCCATTACCTAGTGAGAGGATCACTTCCCCACATTTAGCTCCGTTAGTAGTTGAAGTCCAATATCTAGTCTCTGCTTGGATGCCGGGAAATTTTAGTGCGATAGTTTAGCGGTCTGATATAATTATTTTCGAAACAAGTTCGTTGGTATTGCAGCGAAAATTCCTGGGTTAAATAAAATTATAAATAAATGAAAGTCTCTCTCTCTCTCTCTCTCTGATCTTTCACCATCTCTCCCCTCAATGCTTCACTATCTTTTCATTGGCGTAGTAGCGGAAAGTTGTCAGCTGAACACAATATTTCGAAAAAAATTTTCTCTTTCTCTCTCTCACTCTCTCTCTTCTTTTGCTGATTCTGCGCCAGCTGTCAATCCAATGCTACACCATTCCCATTTCCATAATGCCGGTCTTTGTTAAAATAAAGTATCCTCGAATCGAGTATCAAGAGGAAAAAAATAGCTTCTGTCAGCTGCTGAAATTCGCACCTGCGCAACGCATCAATGGCGTTCCTTCTCCCGTCCAACAGCTGCATCAACAAAATACTAAAATTTTTTGGCAGATTTGCTAGGCCTGCAGTCAATAATTTCTTTACACCAAAACTAATCAATCGAAATGTGATCGAGAGACGCGATAAATATTCTACAAAAAAATAAAAACAATTATAGAAAATTCAAGGCAAAAAAGTTTGCCTTAACAAACCTGGAACAAACAATTCAGTGAATAGAACACGAAAGGAAATAACCAAACGGCAACACAGACACTTTAAAAAACGTGTTACTACCTGTTTGATACAATTCTCGTATTATTTTTTTCGTTTTAAAATTTGTACAAATAAAAACTGTACTTGCTTGAAGCCGTAGTTCACTATCCCGCACAATCGTGCGATCTGGCAACTATGACATGTGGGCTAAAAAAGTGTGGTAAAGCGGCTTAAAAATGTTAAGGAATGTGGGACAGTTTTTTTTTCTCATTTTATAAGTCACGTGATTTGATGAAAATTTTTGTAAAGTTTTTTGTAAAATATATTCCATGCGATCAGCTGTTTTCCCCTCACACTTTTGTGCAACAGTGTGGCAACTGCCACTGCATTTAAAAGCGATTTTTTTTTTAAAAGATTCTCCAGGTTTTCTTTGGATTTTCCTAGTGATTTATGACTTTCAGTGTTGATAAGCAAAACTACTTTTGACTACTGCTGACTAAAGTGCAGTGGCTTTCGAAAACAGCTGTTCTGCTGTTCTGTGTAGGTGAAATAATTAAATTGATGATGACTTTCCCTGGTGTCTGGGAATATTTGTCATGAATAATTGCGTATTTAACGTTATTAAATTTAATTTTAAAAAAACAGTTCTAAATAAATAGATGAGGCACGTTTTCACTTACGAAATAGTTGACCGGAAGATCACATCGAGCCCTTTGAATCCGGCTTCTGGTAGTACTGCGTGGCTTAGTTTGGTCTACGTGATCGGCCATTAAATGATTCGTTTTTCGTCAGACGACCTTACTGTCGCCGATATCGCGCCCATTTATGGTTTCGATTAGTGGTACCTGTCCCTTTGCAATATCGGATGAGACCTTCTAGATGACACTCCCGTAACTCTGAAAGAATTTGTATCTTGCGCGAAAGAGGTGAAGTACTGACTGTCTCACCTCTATTTTCTTGACAACTGCTACGACTGAATTCGTTATAGGAAAGTCGTATCCTTTAAGCAGCTGGCGCGGATGCAGGAAGAGGAGGGACAAGGAAAGGGGTATAGTTCCGACCCCCCAAAGCCGTTAGAGTTATTTCAACAATTTGTTGTCATCGAAATCACACGGTTTTGTTTTCTATAAAATTCTAACCAAACGTCCAGTATGTCGGCAGGACTAAGATGAGACACGATATGTCCTTACAGATCCTGTTTATGAATTTCGTGGAATGTCTGTCCTTGTAGCAGCACCTTGTATTCTTAAACAGCCTCATAGAGCGCTCTCCGTCTTCAGAAATTTATTATCTGTTTTAATCTGTTTCACTAGATGATGAGTTGGTTCAGGAGCTGAAACTAAAATATCCTGCACCCTTGGCCTTTACATTTTCAGACGCCAAAAAACGACAACAGTTGAGTTTAATTATATTTCAAAACAATAAAATTCACTACAAAACTCGTGCCACTTAATTTGCAAAAGCTAAAAAAACTCCCCGATCCTGCCAGGACAATAAAACATCATTAACAACATATTTATTAATTAAAACTCCAGCAACAGGCTGGATTTTAATTATTTTGTCAACTTGTCAACACTTGACGAAAATTGCGTTTCTAAAAAATTACAAATTTTTCTATAAAAAATCAAGTGGGAACAATAACGAGGCCAGATTTCCTGTTGCATAAATAAATTTTCTAACTCGATTTGTTAGTTCAGCCCGCAGATCCCCTTGTCCTGCACAATTTTTATTTTTTTATATTATTTCTTCTTTTTTTTGCAAATTTCATTTGTTGTTTGTGTGCCTTCACAATGGAATGGATTTTTTTTTGATATTTAAAAGGAATCGCACGTAATTGTTTGAGATGTCAAAATATTTGTACAGCAGTTGTCATCAAGTCTACCCTCACAATTTCTAGATTTAAACAGAAATCTTGCTCGTACCTGTCACACATCCTGCAACATAATTTAATACACAGACAGACAGACGGACGGACAGACAGACAGCCAGCCAACTCGCTGTTAAGATAACAGAAGCAGTGCGATTAATTTGCTCGCTTCCTTTTAACAGTTTTTGTTTTTGTTCGTTTGGCCAGTATTATTATCCAGTATTATTTTTTGCTTAAATCCTTGTTAATCCTCTTGCCTCAGCCTTTTCAAAATGTTGTTCATTTCTTAAGCTGGATGTTCTTTGGAAAATCTTATTATATTTACATTCAAATAAAATTAGTCAAGTGCAGTTGTTTTAGGGAAGGAGGCGTTTTTAGTGGACATTTATTACAGTTATCCTGCAAAAGGATATGCTGTTGTTACTGTCTTCTATATCAATAGCCAGTCAGTTTCTCACGCATTATTGTTTTGCAAGTTAAGCTTTAAACAAGTCCGGCTATTTCAAATTCTATAGCACTCGATGGCCCATAACTTTGGGTCTGTGGCTGTTAGACAAAACAGGAAGTTAATTTCTTTCACTAACTTGGCCAATTGTAATAGTTTAATCGATTATTTTTCAAAATTTTTATAATAATTTTCGTTTCAATAACTTTTTCTAGAGAACTTGATTTCTAGTAAATTTTACACTTTTTGATTTTTAATCGAATAATTTTAAGATTAATCGAATAATTGTATAAATAATCGCTTAATTTATTGGAAAAGAAATTTTTGGATTTACCTTATTTTGAATATAATTGTATTATTCTTTTGCTATGAAAATAATATAAATATTAATCGATTAAATTTGAATTTATTCGATTAATTTCAAAATAAAACGGTGAAAATATTTTTGGTTTCGATAATTCTTCCAAGCAAGAACTTTATTTCTAGTAAATAAACTCATTTTAAATTTTTTTTAAATTTTAATCGATTAATTTTAAGATTAATCGAATCATTGCATAAATAATCGTTTAATAGTAGAATAATTTTTATAATAGTCTCTAATATTTTTTAAGCTCAAGATCTCTTTATTTTATGTAAAAATGTTAATCGATTAATATTGCATTTATTCGATTAACTGCAAAATAAAACGATTAAAACATTTTTGGTTTCAATAATTTTTTCAAGAGACAACTTCATTTCTAGTAAATAATCTAATTTGTACACTTTTTGAATTTTAATCGATTAAGTTGAAGATTAATCGAATAATTACAAATTTAATCGCTTAATTGTAGAATAATTTTCGTTATAGTTTAATATTTTTAAAATTAAAATCCTATTTTTTATGTAAAAAAGTTAATTATTTTGCAATATCCTGCCCTGCCGTGAAGCGCCTTCGATTAATTTTGAAATTATTCGATTAATCTAAAAATTAATAGTTTAATTTTTGGGAAAAGAAATTTTTGAATATATTTTATTTTTAATATAATTGTATTATTCTATAACCATAAAAAAATATTTCACTATTATTCGATTAAATTTGCATTTATTCGATTAATTTCAAAATAAAACTATTAAAATATTTTTGATTTCGATAATTTTTCCAAGCAAGAACTTTATTTCTAGTAAATAAACTCATTTTTAAAAGTTTTTTTAATTTTAATCGATTAATTTTAAGATTAATCGAATCATTGCTTAAATAATCCCTTAATAGTAGAATAATTTTCATAATAGTCTCTAATACTTTTTAAGCTCAAGATCTCTTTATTTTATGTAAAAATTTAATCGATTAAATTTGCATTTATTCGATTAACTGCAAAATAAAACGATTAAAACCTTTTCGGTTTCAATAATTTTTCCAAGAAACAAATTTATTTCTGGTAAATAGTCTAATTTTTACACTTTTTGAATTTTACTCGATTAATTTTAAGATTAATCGCATATTGCATAAATAATCGGTTATTAGTAGAATCATATTCGTTATAGTCTGATACTTTTAAGCTTAAAATCTTATTTCTTACGAAAAAAAAAATTTCATTATTTTGCAACATCCTGTACTGCTTTAAGCTGCTTCGATTAATTTTGCAATTATTCGATTAATCCAAAGATTAATTAATTAATAATTAATTAGTCTACTTATTGGAAAATGATCTTTTGAATTTACTTTATTTTAAATATAAATTTATTATTCTATAACCATAAAAAATATTTCATTATTAATCGATTAAATTTTCATTTATTCGATTAATTTCAAAATAAAACAACTAAAAAAGCTGGTTCAAAATTTTATTTATCGATTACATTTCCATTTATTATTATTATTTATGTATTATTATTCGATTAAATTTGCATTTATTCGATTAATTTCAACACAAAACGATTAAAATTATCTAATTCAAAATTTTTTACTATTACAATATATTCTATTATTGTTTTTGTGTTTTCAAAAGTAATTGAAATAATAATCGGTAACTTTTCAAATTAATCGACTAACTAATCGGGTTTCACTATGAGATTCTTCTCTGCATGAAAACCCTTCCCTGATCACTTAAATCGAAAGTATTGCTGTTCTGCTTGTTCTATATCCTAGTTTACACAAAACGATTAATATAACAATAAATCCATTAATCTAAGAATTAATCGATTAATAGTAGAATAATTTTCATACTTAACACTAATATTTTTTAATCTTAAGATATTATTATTTTTTGTAAAAAAAGCCTTTGAACCGCTTCGATTAATTTTGAAATAGCTCGAATAATCTCAAAATTAATCGATTAATAGTAGAACCATTTTCATAACAAACTCTAGTATTTTTCAAGCTATTTTTTGTAAAAAAAATAGTTATTTTTCAATGTGCTGCCCAGCCTTTAAGCAGAATTATTTTACAATAATTCGATTAATCTAAAAATTAATCGATTAATAGTAGAATAATATATTTATTAATCTCTAATATATTTTCAGCTCAACATCTTTTTATATTTTGTAAAAAAGTTATTTATTTTGCATTATCCTTCCGTGCGGCTTCGATTAATTTCGAAATAGTTCGATTAATTTCAAAATTAATCGATTAATAATGGAATAATTTTCATAATAAACTCTAATATTTTTATTAATTTTTTTCGTAAAATAGTTATTTATTTTGCATTGTCCTTCCGTGCGGCTTCGATTAATTTCGAAATAGTTCGATTAATCTCCAAATTAATCGATTAATAGTAGAATAATATATTTATTAATCTCTAATATATTTTCAGCTCAACATCTTTTTATATTTTGTAAAAAAGTTATTTATTTTGCATTGTCCTTCCGTGCGGCTTCGATTAATTTCAAAATTAATCGATTAATAATGGGTTAGTTTGAAAGTTATTCAAATTTTAATGAATGAAGAGGCCTTTTTTAAAAAAAGGCCAAATAACAAGCAGTCTTGTCATGGAAATATCTGTCCATTCTAAAGCCCTGCAGTTCTGGTCCCCCTACATCTCTAGACAGTTTACAGAAATCGGTAGAGTCCTCGTTGGAGCAGTAACCATTTAATGCTCTCTTCAAAACTCTTTCCGAAACTATTGCAGCAAGTAGTTTGCAAAAATAAAATTGTTGGTATATATACGAGGTATGTTATATGTATCAAGTAAATTGAAATTTTTCCCAAAAATGTTTTATTTATGAAACAATTTCTATTTTGTTCCCGCCCTCAGATTTAAATCGCTTGTGTCCAGGTTTTTTCCATTCCCGAAAAACAATTTTTATGAAAAACTATTTTATAATTTTTGAAATAATTATTAAAATAATTTTTAAATTAATTTTTAAAATAATTTTTAAAATAAAAAAAGAAAGCTAACGAATGTTAGTGAATGGCTCACCCTATAAACTATACCTTATCCAGCATAATTATTAATTATTTTATAAGAAAACTTCTCACGGAATCCAGAATATCCCCGCTGGCATGCATAAAGTGACATGTCGTGTACGGTGGTTAAATTTGAGGTTAGGAAGTAAATTCACTTAAAAGCACAATTTTTTTAAAAAAATTCAATTCTATTGAGCCCAAATGTAAAGTAGAGATACGGGAATTGATAATGGAATAAGATGGCGGGCAATTACCAGACTCCCTGAATGGGCAAATTTCAACCGCATAAAAAGTTAACTTTTATTGCAAAATTTATTTATTAATAATTCAATATGTTTTCTTTTCTTAAATTAAAATATAAATATAATAAAATGATAAATTTTTAGCTATAAAATTTATTGACACACTGTATTTGTATACCAAAAATTCAATCGGACTCGGCTTCCGCACCACACAGACCCCTGAAACTCTGTAATCAATTGCAGCAGGTCTGTGGTCTCTTAACTATTTAAATCATGTGATTTTGAAAATATTTTCATTGAATTTGGAGAAAATCACAATTAAAAGCAGAGACGAGAAGCCAATAGTTTTATGCACGAAACCATCCAGCATGACTGACATCATTCATTCGGTTTCAGCCATCCAGTCGTGGCATGCAACTGCATGATTTGGGAGGTTCTTTCCTTCAGCCATTATTTTCAGAAACAATGAACGTACTCCCACACATATTTTACAACATAAAACTGACAACAACAATAAGAACAAAAACTTCGATACGGTTGGTTGCTTAACTGTTACGACCACGTTAAGAGTCTTGTGGCAGAGATGATAGTGCCACTCTTACACGATGCGAGCGGGCGTCAGTATGTGAGTGTAGGCAAATGATTATCTGAACTTTTGCCTTTGAGGCAAATGATTACGAAAATAATACGAGTATAGAAAACAAGCGCACATGACAATTATGCTGAAACATGTACCGAAACAGATCTGCAAAGGACTGAAATCGTTAGCAACAATTTCAAATTTCAATCAAAAAGAAAAAAGAAACAATTAATTCTTGGGCAAGAAAATTTATTTGATTTCATTTGTACAGCATATTTTTATTGGTCTTGATTTTCTTTGAAATTTATTATTGAAACAGTTCTTTCACACTCTGGCCCGCACTTATGAAACTGTTGTAGGAATAGCAGGATTTGTAGTCGTTATGCAGTCATGTAGTCACTCATGGTTGCGCTGATACACTTGCAAACTGACTATTAAATTCCAATCTAACTGCACTTGGCTAAAACCACACAACTTCCCGTTATATTGAAATCTGTGGTGAAGACACAGTGGAGGGCAAAACAATGCGACTAAAGGAAATGACATAAATAATCATCTCCAGTCTCACAATTCGAATCGAAATCACAACGCGCATATCCTTACAAAGGAATCAAAAAAATCCATCAGCAGCTGTTGAATTCATCAGGAATTGCATAAAATTAGAATGATATTTGAAGCAGAGGAGTTTCCTCATGACTTGCCGGCATATCGACGTGGCCACCACCATCAGAGTGGTGAAACAACAAAACTATTATTTTCCCACATTGTGACCAACGGCTTAGTTTTGTATTGTCAATGTTACGTGGTGAAGATACAAAGCCAATTTGAATTCCCAAAAGCTTAAAGCGAAATCCCCGAAATAACAGAAGGTTTCCTGGAATTTATGCAGAAAAACAACGGCAAAACTTTTTTTAAGTCCACTACGCACAAATTTTAGTGTCACCTAGTGAAGACACAAAGCCAATGTGAATTCCCAAAAGCTTAAAAAAAAATCCCCGAAATAACAGAAGGTTTCCTGGAATTTATGCAGAAAAACAACGGCAAAACTGTTTTTTTAAGTTCTCCAGGGCAAGAATCTTAGTGTCACCTAGTAAAGACACAAAGTCCTTTTTAATTCCCAAAAAAATTTATCAAAATCCCCAAAGTGACAGAAAGTTTCCAGCAACTTCTGCAGAAAAACAACAACAATATTTTTTAAAGTCCTCCACGGCCACAGTCTTAGTGTCACCTAGTGAAGATACAAAGCCGTTTTGAATTCCCAAAAACTTCAAACAAAATCCCCGAAATAACAGAAATTTTCCAGGAATTTATGCAAAAAAAACAACGGCAAAACTTTTTTAAGTCCACCACGTAAGGATTTTAGTGTCACCTAGTGAAGACACAAAGCCGTTTTAAGTTTCCAAGAACTTCAATCAAAATCCCCAAAATACCAAAAAGTTTCCAGGAATGCCAGCAGGAAAAAAAACGACAAAACTCTTGTTTTAAGTCCTCCAGAGCAAAAATTTTAGTGTCATCTAGTAAAGTCACAAAGCCATTTTGAGTTCCTAAAAACTTTAATCAAATTCCCCAAAATAACAGAAGGCTTCCAGAATGTATGCAGAAAAACAACGGCAAAATTATACTTTAAGTTCTCCACGGCAGTGATTTCAGTGTCACCTAGTGAAAACACAAAGTGGTTTTGAATTCCCAAAAACTTCAATAAAAATCCCCCAAATTACAGAAAGTTTTCAGGAGTTTTTGCTGAACAACAACAACGGCAAAACCGTTGTTTCAACTCCTCCAGAGCAAAACTTTTAGTGTCACCTACTGAAGACACAAAGTGGTTTTGAATTCCGAATAACTTGAATGAAAATCCCCAAAATGCCAGAAAGTTTCCAGTGACTTCTGCAAAACAACAACGGCATAATTCCTTTCTGGTTTTAAAGCATTTGGCATAATTCTGGGATATCAACGGCATTTTATTATAAAATGCACTACGGCAGCATTGATCTAACTTATCCAATTAGTATGTTGTCCCAGATTCTTGATAAGCAAAGTAAACAAAGCTTAAGCCGGTTCTGTATATTTAAAATGGCTCCAATTCGAGCCTAAAGGCGTCGGTTACAAGCACACACATTCAGCTAATAAAAGCTGTTTGAAAATCTGATCATTTTCTATTCACGTGATATCTAGATTCCTGGGAACTTCCGGCTTTGCAGATTCAAACACCACGCACTAGAGATGCAAAGATATTTTCAATTCCCCAAAAGTTTGTTTAAAATCTCCTAAATTGCAGAAGTTTTTCGGCTCCACCTCGGAATACCAACACTCTCTATCCTAGAAATCTAACTTCTCCTCAGATGTTATCCGCCACTTTCCACGGCAACACTGATTAACTTGTGATATCGTTATCGCTGCTTTCTTGGTGAGTCTACGATGTTTACTGTAAATCTAATCGTTTATTTTGGCTAAAAATCGAGTCCAACGAAGTCAGTTACGAACAAACAGCCGATAAATTGAGAGGAGTTTCTTAAACCGTCGAAAACTTTCAAATAAAACCCTAATAATATGTGTTATTTACCTAACACGTACTGCTTGGCGGAGCCAATAGCCGTTTAGTGTAAATACAAGTTTTTTTTTAATTCCCAAGAACTTTGGTCTAAATCCCCAAAATCCCAGAAATTTTTTTTAGTTCCTTAGACCAACAACGGCAATATTTTATTTCTTAAAAATTTACTTAGGCAGAAGTTTCTTCTACTTCCTGGGCGAAAAAAGCGGCAACAATACATTTATTTAAAACAAACCACGGCAACGCTGTTCGAGCTAATAAATTTATTATATTGTCTGTGGTTTTTGATAAGCACAAAAAAAACTCAAGTAAATCTATTATTTAAAAGTGGCCCAAAAGCCACACTCCCAAACCAGTCGGTTACAAACAAGAAAGCACACACACACACACACACACACACACACCTACAGTTGCAGCAAATAAAATCTGCTGTAACATTTCTCGATCATCATTGACCCGACTTTTTTGTATTTGCGATCTGGCACTTTAATATCTCCGAGTGCAGTATTACACGCTACTTGGCCTTCTTTTAGCTTTGACAGCCGCTTTACACGCTACCCATTCTAGATTTGCTTCGCACCTTTTTCACTCTTCACTATACGAATGTGACAACGGAAACTTGTGATAAGAACAATGGCTGCCTTAAGTTGAAATTTGAAAATTATTCTCGTTCTATAACAAACTCACTTGCAGCCGCACATTCCATTATATCACACTTAGCACACACATACACATCTAAGTACGTGTGTGTGTGTGTGTGTGTGTGCATGTGTTAACAATATATGGCTGCTTTCGTACAATAATATACGGTTAATTGTGGATTTTATGGTTATTATTTGTTTGTTGTTTCGCTGCTGCTGTTTCCTCTGGGGAACACATTTTTGCACTTTTTTCTCTGTTTTTAATATTCACACTATTTCCCCCCCCCCCCCCCCCCCCCCCTCATCCCTCTCTTTCATATGGATTTGCAGGCATGCATGGGGGACACCACATGGGAATTTGATGGCATTTTTGAAAACCCACCCGGTGTTCTCAAACTTGTTTGTTTCTTAATATGGCCGGGCCACCTCTTCTTCTTATTGTTATTATTGCTTTTCTTGGTTTGGCAGTGCGCAATTTTCAATTATTTTGTTGTTGGTTTTATTACGATCTTTTTTTTCCCAACAATTTTTTCATTTTTCTGTTAGAGTTTATTGTTGGTTGCCTCGTCTTTTCTTCTTTCTTTTTTTTTTTTTTGTTTTTGTTCTTATTACAGAAATTATTATTTCTTTCTTTTTTTTTGTTTTAAATACGTTGCCATACTTTGTGTTTAATTAAAAGCCTGCATGCGTTTTTTTTCTCTTGCCTCATCCGTTCTCCACCTCCCTCTCCGCTGTGGGAAACACATTTTGTTCGTTCTACTCTCACTAATTTCTTCACTTCTGTTCGTATGACTGCCAGTGTTGCAATTAAAAATGTAAAATATTAATATAAAAAAAAAAATAAAATAAAATAAACAATAATTTCACTACTGGCAAAATGTGTATTGTTGTTGTTGTTGCTGCTGCTGTTACAGTGGCTGGCAGTATGTAGTGTAGTGGCATTATGATTAAGAACAAGTACTCATATTATTTATTATTATTATTATTATTATTTTGCTATTATGCTGATGATGAGGATACTTTTTTCCCTCTTTTAACTGAATATAAGTGTAGGTATGTGTACGAGGGTTGTTTGATTGTTTACTTGCCTTGATAAATAATTATAAATTAATATTAGTTTTTAAAATGAGAGCACATGGCATGTTAATCTGTACTTTTGGGCTACTAAAATATAAAACATACAGTCAAACCTCGATAAGTCGTACCGATTATTAGGGGAATCTACTGTATAACAAGCATCTTTTAATATTTTTAGAAAACAAAAAAGGTTAAATCTCTTTCAACAGCCAATAATAAAAAAATCTTTAAGTAATACAGTCAAACCTCGATAAGTCGTGTTCATTATTAGGGGAATCTACTGTATCACAAGAATCTTTTAATATTCTTAGGAATAAAAGAAAATTAGTTTCGCTGAAACAGGCAATAATAAAAATATTTGAGTGCTACAGTGAAACCTCTAAAAGTCGTGCTCATTACTAAAGGAATCTACTGTATAACAAGTATCTTTTAATATTTTTGGGCAACAAAAAAAGCTTAAATCAATTTAAACAGCCCATATTAATATAAAAAAAAAGAATTAAGTAAAACAGTCAAACCTCGATAAGTCGCACTCATTATAAAGGAAATCTACTGTATGGGAAGTATTTGTAGGCAACAAAAAAAAACTTAGTTTCGTTTAAACAGCCAATAATAAAAAAAACTTTAAGCACCACAGTCTCACCTCGATACATCGAACTCATTATTAAGTGAATCTACTGTATGAGAAGTATATTTTAATATTTGTAGGCTACAAAAAAAGCTTAAATCTGTTTAAACAGCTAATAATAATTTTTAAAAACGTCATATAATACAGTCAAACCTCGATAGGTCGTAGCCATTATAGGGAATCTACTGTATATTAAGTATCTTTTGATATTTTTAGGAAACAAAAAAGCTTAAACCCGTTTAAACAGCCAATAATAAAAAAACTTCAAGTAATACAGTGAAACTTGGATAAGTCGCACTCATTATGAAAGGAATCTACTGTATAAGAAGTATCATTTAATATTTTTAGAACACAAAACTAGCTAAAATCTGTTTCAACAGCCAATAGTTGAAAAAATCTTTAATTAATACAGTCAAACCTCGATTAGTCGTACTGATTATTAAGGGAATCTACTGTATAACAAGTATCTTTTAATATTTTTAGGCAACAAAAAAAGCTTAAATCAATTTAAACAGCCCATATTAATAAAAAAAAAACTAAGTAAAACAGTCAAACCTCGATAAGTCGTACTCATTATAAAGGAAATCTACTATATGAGAAGTATATTTAGGCAACAAAAAAAACTTAGTTTCGTTTAAACAGCCAATAATAAAAAAAAACTTTAAGCAACACAGTCTCACCTCGATACATCGAACTCATTATTAAAGGAATCTACTGTATAAGAAGTATCTTTTAATATTTTCAAAACACAAAAAATAGCTTAAATCTGTTTCAACAACCAATAATACAAAAATTAAGTAAGACAGTCTAACCTCGATAAGTCGTACTCATAATGGGAAATCTACTGTCTGGGAAGCGTCTTTTAATATACTTAGGAACCAGAAAAAAACTTAGTTTCGTCTAAACAGGCAATAATAATTTTATAAAATGTTAAGTAATACAGTCAAACCTCGATAAGTCGAACGCAGTATAAGAAATCTACTGTATAACAAGTATCTTTTAATATTTTTAGGAAATAACAAAAGCTTAAACCTGTTTAAACAGCCAATAATGAAAAAAATTTAATAATACAGTCAAACCTCGATAAGTCTTTAATTCGAAATAAACCTCTGGAGTCTTGGGAAAAACTCTTTTAATTCATAAAAATCTCTGAATTTTTTTTCATATTTGTTCAAAGTCTGAAAAGGACCCTCTAAATTGTGCGTTGTCTTGGACAGTCTCTTATAAGTCTGTTAATTCTCTTTGGTTGGAATCGCTGGTAATTGTTTATAATTGATTTTGTTTTCTTATTTATTACAGCTGTATTAACTTAATATAAACAATTTAACCTTTTCAAATTATTTATTTATTTTTTTGTTTCAATTAACATCTCCCTAAAGTCAAACCCTTTTATATTATTAAGTTTTTTTAACAAAAAAATATCCCATGAACTTGAAATCTCGTTATTTCTTAAGCTTTTCTAATTCTTAAACAATCATTGGGCCCCCTCAAAGTCGAATTAGCGGGACTGTACTGTATAACATATAATTTTCTATATTTCAAGAACTCAATTTCGCGCAAGCAGCCAATAATAATGAAAGAAAACGTCAGTGAGAAATCGCTACACGTTTTTAGATGCAAAATTGTAGAAAAAAAAACATAATTGCTTTAGGGAGATGCTTTGTTACTTTTCAAATACTTTTCTTATATCCGTTTACTAAGAGCTTAAGAACTATTTACATTTTATTACAAATCTGCACGAAAATACCTTTCAAATTATATATCTTTTGTTAATATTGTTAGATGTTTCGGTGCTTAAAAGTGTACCACAAAAAAATGTGCCACCTATTCAACAGGCCTAATTTGAAAATCGAACTATTTTCGCGTTTTCTATTTAAATATAATGATGTATTTTCCATCACATGATATATATTAATAGCGAATATGATATTTCAAGTCGTAAAAAATAGAAATCTGAAAGATATAGACTTTTAATTTTCCAAAATCGAGACGTATTAAATGGACTCGCTTTTGTGAACAGGTCGGCGGATAAACATGAGATGTCCTTTTTGTATTCAATTTGATTTTCTTATGCTATAAAATTATAAAATTGTCCAACAACCCTCGTAGCTTTGGTAGAGCCATGGGGAAATTGTAGTAATAAAAAAAATAATTTATTATTTATATGATTTCATAACTTTTTTCTTTTTTCTTTCTGTTTGTTGTTGCTTTTATTGCAAGAAATTATTTAATGGTCTCATTAAAAATGTTCATTTTGTAATTTTAATTTTGCATTTTTCTAAAAGCCTGCAACATAATTTAAAATATTTAAGATTGTAAATTTTGGAAAAATTATTCCAAAACTGAAGCAGATAAAATAAAATGTTTGGAATAAATTATGAACGACTTCTGCGTGATAAAACAGGATGTGGTTTTGCAAGGATTTCAATTGAAAAATCCTTAAATCGCTTTGCCAACGGCTAAAATTAATTTATTTGAAAAAAAAAGTGAAGTTTATTTCAGCAGCAGATCTTTAAGTTGAACTTAAATAAGAACTGAAATGTTTGCATCTGCTTTTTAAATACATTTTTGGCGACAGAACGATACCGAGTGGCATCGTGGTCCAGTCCAGTCGTGTGTTCGTCTTTTAAACACATTTTTGGCGACAGAACGAACAGCCAATATGAAATGATCTTTAAAATGAAGAAGATCTTTAAGTTGAACTTAAATAAGAGATACAATTTTTGCATCTGCTTTCTAAATACATTTTTGACGACAGAACGGTGTTGAGTGCCGTCGAGTGGTCCAGGCAGTTGGACAAAAATAAAATGTTTGTGTTCGTCTTTTAAGCACATTTGTGGCGACAGAACGATACCGAGTGGCATCGTGTGGCTCAGGCAGTTAAACTAAAATACTGTTTTTGAATTTGTCTTTTAAATACATTTTGGCGACATGTTGAGACAGGCCGTTCATTACGGTCGTTTTAAAAAAGCATTAGAAAGATTATAAACAGAGTGTTAATTAATAAAGCAAATGCTGGCGAGTGGCACAGTGGGGCGACGATCTCTAGTATGAACTAAAATGTTGAGAGGAGCAGACGAAAATTGTTGATAAAAATTGTTCGTGCTCTAACCAACGCTGTGGTTTTATTGGCGGACGGTTTTTAAAAAGTTTCTTTTTCATAGAACTATAAAATTTTAAGTTGACAACACTGATATACATTTTCCCACTGTCAATTCCAATATTAAGCTTTTACGGCAGAACACAATAGCTGTTTTGAAAAGGCGCTACACTCTTGTAATCAGCACTCGAGCGTATTTTTGCTGATCACCACTCTCCTGGGGCAATAATTGCCACTGAAGGCTGCTGCCAGGCAGTGTGACTATAAAGCGTGTTATGGACTAAATAAACTTTAAGTTGACAACACTTTTTCCTTTAACTGTGCAGACATTTTGTCAGCTGTTCGTTTATTTCTGCTTAATTTGATTTAGCATTTCACTTTGAATAGACGACTGACGCCTGATGAAGGCTTCCGAATTGTGCGAATTTATTTTGAAAATCATGATTCCGTTGGAAATACGTAACGCGTGAATTTTGTTTAGCGTTGAAACTCGTTTTTGTTTGAATGGCGGCGTAAATAAATAAATCAGCCGTATTTGGAGAGAAGATATTCCTCTAGTGTTCCGTTGCAATCCAGAAAATTACTGGACTCACCGACTGTTTGAAGTGCTTCACGGGCTGGTGGAATCATGGGCCCGTATTATTTTTAAAACGATTTTGGTCGATGGACGTTTCAGTTAATGTTGCCCACCATAGATCCCCGTAACTACTGACTGACCTTTTCGTTTATCAATTGAACCATCACGCAAGAGCTGTAGAGCAGGAGCTGTAGAGCAGGAGCTGTAGAGCAGGAGCTGTTGTGCAAGAGCTGTGGTTTCCACAAGACGCCGCATGATGTCACACATTTCGTGCTGTCGTTGATTTATTAAAGGCAGCATTTGGCAGCCGCACAATTTCACATTTGGGACGCCCATGAATCGGCCTCCAATATCCTGCCGTTTAACGACGCTGGTCTATTTTCTGAAGGGATATGGGAAGTGAATAGTCCACGGCGATTGATCACTTGGAGGACCACATACGCCGCTTTATTGCCAAAATACGTTGCGAATGTTGGAAAAAGGAAACATTGAACATGGAACCCCCAGATTAGACTACCTCCGAGCCAACGGGGGCGGTCATGCGCCACAAGTCTTATTTAAATTTTAATGCCACAAAATTGTCTTTCAAATCATATTAAATTTTATTTCAATATAAAAAAGTTCATGTCATACGTAGTCCATTTCAAAGTTCTCTACCTCTATAAAGGGCACCCTGTATAGTTGTATGTATTCAAATGATTTTTAAGCGATTCCACTGCTCACCTTAAAATACGTGCAACAACAATAAATTAACATATTCTACTACAACAACATCAAACTATGAAAAAGGCCACTAACGAGTTTAAAAAGCCCTTTTTTTCTTTTTTTTTTTCTTTTTTTTTTTTTTTGCTACGGACCAGCTTCACTTGAATGTCGCAATCAAAACAGAGTTTCAGCTATTTTCGTCAGCAACTACAGAAAAGGGAAAAAATACTGAATAATTGAAAGAAAGTGTTCAGAATACAATTTCATAATCAGCAGAGAAATTAAAATAATAAATTATAAAATAATAATGGCAACCGGAAACGGCTGCAGTACTTTTGTTGTTGTTGTTGTTCATCTCTTTTTTCAAACTAAAAATTTGAATAACAAAAAGTGGTCGCGAGTGGCAGGCGTTTTGTAACAATCAAATCGCCGACCATGTTGGAAGAGGAGTGCGAGTATTTCAAATGAATTGAATGAGCTGAATTGTATGGATAATTATGGCTGTTATTGCTGCTGTTGTTGTTGTTGTTTTATAGAGTAGCTGCCTTGCCTGCCACTGTGCTGGTTGGCTGCTAAATTGGTTGCAGCTCCCTCCCCGCTTTGCTCAACCACACTGAGAAGGCACAACGAGAAGGCATTTAATCATAAAAATTTATTCCTTTTTCCTTTTTCGTTTGTTTTTTTTTTCTTCTTTCAATTTCGATGATGGTTTTTCATAACGATGATGGTGTCGAAAACTCCCAGTCTTTAGTTACCCTTAAGATGAGGATTTGCCAGCGGAAAGAAGCCATAATAACCAGGGGGGTGCTTGCACTTCTATTTAGCTGCCAGAAGGGACCATTATTCTAACAACAACAACGACAACAACAAGCGTTTTTGATTAACTCATATGAAATGTAATTTTCACACTTCACATGCAACAAACATGACCGAAATAGACGCGTCATGTGAAGAAGATCAGGGGGTTCTTTTGTTCGACACTCAGAAAAAACAGGCAGCAGCCATTTTTTATACAACCTCTTGGCAATATTGTGTTGTTGTAACTAATTTTGGGCTCATATTGAATAGTTGGTAATTTTAAACAGTTACTTTTCTACAGTTTCCGTGATGCCAGATTATTAAAGTCGAATTATTAATCATGGCAGCCCCTGGATAATATTTAAATTTTAATAAAAAAAAAAATTAAAAAAATATGCAAATGGATTGCGCTACGTAACGTAAGTGTATGACGTAATGTAATTGCGTTACGTAACGCAATTGCATTACGTAACGTAATTGCGATGTTTCCTTTTTCCAACATTCGCAACATATATCGTCAATAAAGCGGCGAATGTGGTCTTCCAAGTGCTCAATCGCCGTGGACTATTCACTTCCCATATTCCCACAAAGAATAGTTTAGCGTTGTTAAATCGCCCGATATCGGAGGCCGATTTATGGGCGTCCGAAATGGGAAATTGTGCGGCTGCCAAATGCCTCCTTTAATAACTCAACGACAGCACGAAATGTGTGACATCATGCGGTGTCTGGTTGAAACCACAGCTCCTGATCAGCAGCTCCTACTTTACAGCTAATGCGCCATAGCTCCTCGTCCACAGATGCTGTACAACAGCTCCTGTTCCGCAACTCCTGCTCCTGCTCCACACTATCCTGCTCTACAACTCCTGCATGATGGTTCAATTAAAAAACGAAAAAATTAGTCAGCAGTCACGGGGATCTATGGCGGGCAACATTAACTGAAACGTCCATCGACCAAAATCGTTTTAAAAATAATACGGGCCCATGATTCCACCAGCCCGTGAAGCACTTCAAACAGTCGGTGAGTCCAGTAATTTTCTGGATTGCAACGGAACACTAGAGGAATATCTTCTCTCCAAATACGGCTGATTTATTTATTTACGCCGCCATTCAAACAAAAACGAGTTTCAACGCTAAACAAAATTCACGCGTTACGTATTTCCAACGGAATCATGATTTTCAAAATAAATTCGCACAATTCGGAAGCCTTCATCAGGCGTCAGTCGTCTATTCAAAGTGAAATGCTAAATCAAGTTAAACAGAAATAAGCGAACAGCTGACAAAATGGCTGCACAGTTAAAGGAAAAAGTGTTGTCAACTTAAAGTTTATTTAGTCCATAACACGCTTTATAGTCACACTGCCTGGCAGCAGCCTTCAGTGGCAATTATTGCCCCAGGAGAGTGGTGATTAGCAAAAGTGCGCTCGAGCGCTGATTACAAGAGCGTAGCGGCTTTTCAAAACAGCTGTTCTGGCTCTGCCGCAAAAGTTTAATAATTGAATTGATGTGGGGAATATATGTCAGTTCCTTCCACTAGGCTCTCCATCTCAATAGTTATTCATAAATATCCTGTAATAAATTTCTCTTAATTTTATTTTTTTACCGTCTGGCCACTACCCTTCTCCTGCCCTCTTTTATTTTAAGAAACTGTTGTTCCACTTAAATAATTCTAATTGAAAAGCAAATAGTTTTTATCAATAAAAAAATCTTCAATAATCAAAATTTACGGTCGAGTCTATTTTGAAGAGGATTCGCATTTTTCTATTTCATCTGCTGCTGCTGCTGCTGCTGCTGCTGCTGCGGCTGTCAAAACCAGCAAATAACGCCACCAGTTGGACAAGTTTGCTGGCATTAAACGTCATCCTGGCGGGTACTACTGCCGTATCAAGTGGAAGCAGTCCTTCTTTACTTATTTGCTACTGTTGAAATTTTATTAAATTTTAATAACGATGATGGTGGTGCTGGTGGTGGTGTTGCTGCTACCCCGAGTTCATATTTCGTATTCAAAAATTTACTTGTTTTGCATGAAGAGTCAATATTCTTGTTCTTGTTATATTTGAGTTGGTGGTGGTATTCGTATACGTTTCGTATGTGCGTGCGTTAGTGTGTGTGTGCGTTTCCCAAGTGTCAGTTCGAGTGGATGATAAACCAATTTGTTAAGTACTCATTATGAAATTAGTGTGAATAATGGGATTATGATCAAGTTGAAGGGTGCGATTCAAACATTTTCTTTCATGAACATGCTGCCGTCCGACTTCTATAATTTTGGATGAAAATAGTGGAGGTTTCTCGATAATTTTGTTTAGAAAAATATTTTGTTAAGAAAATATTTGCAAGATTTTAATAAAATTTCAATTGTGATTAATATATCCGTCAATGCAATTAAACTATTAATTGCCACTTCATGCAAACGAATACTTGAGGAGAAAGTCTATTAAAATACTCTCAATATATTTCAATATTCTGAAATAATCTGACTCAATATCACTCCGTCCTCCACAAACGCTCGTTTCATTTGCTAGAAAAGCAAATCTGGCAAAACTCTGATGAATTAAAAAAAATGGCGTTTTTGGTAACACATTTTTAGGGGAAAATAAGGCAAAAATATCTGCTTAATTATTTATTTAATTATTCCTTATTCAATAAATTTTTTATTTAACTAATTATTTATTTAGTTATATATATAATTATATATATAATTAATTATATATTGAACTATTTATTTGAATATTTATTTAATTATTAGTTTAATTATTAGTTTAATTACTTCCTTAATTATTTATTAAATTATTTGTTGAACTATTTATTTCACTATTTCTTTATTAAATTATTATTTAATTTATATTCAATGATTTATTTAATTATTTATTTCATTATTTATAATTAGCTCTTTAATTATTTGTTTAATTAAATGTTTATTTATTAAATTTATATATAATTATTTGTATGATGATTTATCTCATTAGTTGTTTAATTATATATTTAATTATATCTTTCATTGAATCTTTAATTATTTGTTTAATTATATCTTTAGTTATTTGTTTAATTATTCACTTAATTATTTTAATTTAATTAATTTTTTATTTAACTAACTCAATTGTTTATTGAATTATTTACATAATTAAGTAATTAATTAATTATATAATTATATATTCAATTATTTACTTAGTTGTATATTTAATTATATATTGTATTAATTATTTATTGAACTATTTATTTAATTTTTTATTTAATTATTTATTTATTTAATTAATTGTTGAACTATTTATTTAACTATTTCTTTATTAAATTATTGTATAATTATATCATTAATTATTTGTTTAATTGTTTGTTTAATTATTTATTTAACTAACTATTTAATTAGTTATTTGTGTAATTATTTGTTTAACCATTTATTTATATATAATTAA
This sequence comes from Linnaemya vulpina, assembly GCA_963675445.1. NCBI lineage: Eukaryota > Metazoa > Arthropoda > Insecta > Diptera > Tachinidae > Linnaemya > Linnaemya vulpina. The sequence goes on along the minus strand of OY776280.1, from coordinate 70,970,105 downwards.
CTATATAATGATTTATCTTTATCTTTTTGTTTAATTGTTTCTTAATTATTTGTTAAATTTTTTTTTTAATTATTTATTAAATTATTTATTAAATTAACTGAAACTAAATTAAATAATTTATTTAATTAGTTCATTAATTAAATAATTTATTTAATTTATAATATTGTTATGTTTTTAATTATTCATTTAGTTATTCATGTAAATATATTATTAATTAATTTATTATTTATTTAATTAATTATTTGTTTAATTTTTATCCAATTATATTATTAATTAATAATTTGATTAGGCTTTTAAATTTATATTGAGTTATTTATTTAATTATATATTCAATTAATTATTTATTTAATTATTCATATAATTATTTCATTAATTAGATTATTAATTATTTTATTATATATTTAATTATTTATTCAATTATTTATCTAACTGTATATTTAATTGTTTTTTTTCATTAATTACTTAAGTAATTTGTATTTTTAATTAGCTCTTTAATTTTTATTGAGTTAATTATTTAGTTATTTATTTAATTAGATATTTATATAACTAATGATCTGTTTAATTAGTTATTTATTTAATTGTTCATTTAATTATTTCATTAATTAGTTTAATAATTATATAATTAATTATTTATTTATTTATCTATTCAATTATGTAATTAATTCTTGATTTCATTGTTAATTTCTTTATTTATTTAATTACATATTTAATTGTTTATTTAATTAGCTACTTAGGTAATTATTAATTTAATTAATTACTTAAGTAGTTATTAATTTAATTAGCTATTTAATTATTTATTTGATTATATTTTTAATTATTTATTGAGTTATTTATTTAGTTATATATATAATTAATTAATTTTTTAATTAATTGCTTATTTAATTATTTATTTAATTAATTATTTATTTAATTAATTATTTATTTAATTAATTATTTATTTAATTAATAATATAGTTACTTCATTATTTCACTCGATGTAATGAAATTAACGAGAGTTTAGGGTGGGAGTTTGGACGACTTTTTGATCCAAAGAAAAATTCAATAATTTTAGGCTGCGGTAGCCTTTGTTGTCCGATTCATGGCGAGTTTAATCACCGTGAGCCGTTATTTGCATCATCCCAGTGATAAGAATCAACTGATTGATTGCAGGAACTATTTACTGTATCACGGCACCCGACAGCTGAAAAAGCAGCGGCATTTTGGTAAAAGTGTTTTTCACAGCCTCGTCCTTCGCTCGCGGGCTTAAAAGTATGAAAAATGCCGCAGGAAGATTTTCTTTCTATTTCTCATGTCATCTCTTTATTTTATTTGTCCCCTCAACGCTATCCCACCTCCATTGCTAGTTCTGCTAGGTGGTAACCCTATTACCACCGTCGTTAAATTTTGTTATCTAATTGAATATTTGAGCGCATTGACGCAACCCCAATTCATGCGCTACCTGCAACTATCCTTTAATTCCTCGTGGAAGTCTAGTTTGATTGAAAAACTTCTTAATGCTTCAACTTGTGGCGAGTTGATTAGCTTTCAAATTAGCTGGGACGCAAACCCAACACAACAATTAGCTATAAAACGGGGTGTTAGTGTGCGTGGTGGCGCCATCTTGTGCTAAAGCGCAGTTAATTTATAAACACAAAGAAAAGCACCGGGTCTCTTTGTAACAGGCAATTAACGGGGGATGAAAATTGGCGGGACTGCAAAAATATTTATGGAAAATTAAATCATTTAAAAATTAAATTCTAGTAGTTTGAAATAATTTTGTATGAAATTAATTTTGAAGCTGCCGACGAATCTGGAATTTCCCAAATTGCCAACATTTTTCTGGCCTGATCTTGTGAATTCATGTGACTGCTTCTGAACATATTTAGGAATATCAATATGAATGATTCAACGAGACAAGTTTTCATTCCGTCCATTTCAATAGAATGTCAACAAGTAAAATTTCCCCTGCATTTCCTTTTATAGCGGCAGTTGCAATCGCCGAGGCAGCCTTCCCAATATCGAATTAATAAACAATTTGAAAACTTTTAAGACTTGACAAAATTCCTTTAAATGATTTAATTTCTTACAAAATAAATTTATTTGGTTTGTTTGTTTTTTTTTTTTTTTTTTTTTTTTGCCAGACCAAAGAGGGAAACTATTTTCCTGTTGTAATTAAAATTAATTTAATTGAATTGATTGAATTGAAAAAGGTGCTCTTTTCCTTGTAATTAATTGTCTTGCAACTGGCAAAATATTGAATTTCCTGGTAGAATTAATAGAATTTTTTTGGTTTTTTTTTTTTTTTGAGAAATTCAATATTTTTATTTTGACAGTTGAAAACAATAAAACATTAAAAACTATTTGGGTTAATTAACAATAAAAATATGCGTTATATTTTACCAGGAATTTATTTAAAAAAAAAAAATCATAAATTAAAATGAATGCTGGCTTTCTTATTTTGGAAATAATTCCTAAATGCCGTGGCTGCTCTTCTGTTGGAATAAAAAAATACTTTTTTTCTGTTTTTGCCAAATTGGAAAAAAATATCAAGTTACCCAGTTTGTGTGTGTGTGTTTGTGTGCGTGTGACTTGTTTGTTTACCAACAAAATTTTTATTGTGGGGCTGCTGCTGCTGCTGGAAAGCGAGCCAGCGATCGCTGGAGGAATGCCACGTTTTCAGTTGGAATTTTCGTTTCAAAATATTTCTGATTGCCAAAAATCATTTATCAAAATCATTGAGTGTAAATCCTTGTTCGGTTCGGTTATTTTTTTTTTTTCCTTCTTTCTTGAAGTACTTAAAAATAATTCTTTTTTCCTCTCTTTTTTTGTTTTTATTTCTATTCCAACATTCTTATGGATTTATTTATTGTTCTATGCGATTCCTTGAAAAACGGCGAACAAAAAACTTTTACACACAAAAAGCAGCGTAACTAAAACTGTCAGACAGCCTGGTGTGTTGGATCTTTGTTTGTGTGTGTGTGTGTGTGCGAGCGCTGGTGATTTTTAACGGGCGAGATTTCAAGTTTCAAAAACTTTTTCACTTTTCCCTGCTATTTTTTTATAATAATAATTCTAATCCAATTGTTTGATTTCGTTTAAAGTGTTTAATTACACTAAAAGAATTTGGGGAATTTCTAAACGGCAGCCTGCTCGCATTAACACATTTTTCATCAATGAGTCATGAGTTTTTTTTTTTAATATTTCTTATTCATAAATCCCATTCAGCTAAAAAAAAATTAATGCAGAGAATAAGACGCAGAAGGATTTTTTTTTATTTAAAAAAAAATAATTTTTTTTTTAATAATAACAAAAGAATTGTTTGGGCTTTCGAAATTTATTATGTTTAAATAAATTTCTCCATTTAGAAGTAATTTTGGAAAAGTTATAAAAAATCTGGAGATCTGATATTTCGGCCTTTTGAGTCTCCATGGGGAGGGAGATCCTGACTTATTTTGAGAGGATGTCATTAATTCTGTATGCATGTTTGATGTGCTTGTATGAGTGTATGTGTATGTGTATATGTCTGTCTCTGGAAGTGCTTCTGTGTGTGTGTGTTTGGATGTGTGTGTGTGTGAGTCTGGATGTGTTTCTATGGGTCTGTGTCGTAATGGTTTTCTGTGTTTGTGTGTGTGTCTTTGCGTGTGTATAAATGATTCTGTGTGTGTGTGTTTGTATGCGTATATGTGTATGTGTGTGTGCGTGTATGTGTGCGTGTATAAGGAGTTGATCCGTTTGTAAGATTTCAACGGCTGAACAGAATCAAATCAAATTGAAGGCATTCGAAAGAGCTTCTGTCGAGCTTAAATATCCTGTGAAACCGAACCGGTAGATTTCCGGAAATCTCCAGAAATAATACAGAAAAACAATCGTTTTTAATCGAATAACTTTTGAACGTTTTTACCTGTTGAAAATCGGTTAATTCGTTTGTGAGATATTTTGAACAAAAAATATTTAGAAATAAAAAAGAATTTAATAATTTTAGTGTTGATCTCTAAAAAAAATATCTAATTCAAGCGAAAAGAAAGCCCACCAAAACTGCAATCAAATTGATTAATTTATTAAAAAAATTATTTTAAAAATAAAAATTATTTAAAAAAATATCGAGATTTTAGCCCATTCGATTCTTCAACAATTCATTTCGCTTAGAGTTTTATTTTTGGGGATTCTTTTTTATTTAAAAATTTCAAACAATAAAGAAAAAAATATATTTCAACTGATAGATGAAGCGGTTTAGTGGATGTTTGCAATTCATGTGATTAATTCGAATTGAAGCTAAAAATATTTATTGACATTTTTATGAATTTTATTTGCGAATAATTTCTATAAGAATTTTGTTCCATAAGAATTTTTAAAATCCCATAAACTTTCGTAATAATTTTGTTCCATAAAAATTTCTAATAATTATGGAAATTTTCATGAATCTTATTAACGAATAATTTTTATAAAAGTTTTGCTCCCTAAAAGTTTTTGACATCAAATAAACTAAATAATTTCCTCAAGAAATCAATTGAAAAAGTGACAAAATATTGTATTTTTTTAAATTAAAATAAAGAGATCTAAAAGTACTTAAAAATCTTAGTAATTATTGAATAAATAAAAGTCGATTCTAAAACTTCATGAAGAATAAGAAAAGTACTTTTTATTTAGGCCACGCAAATACAATATTTTACTTATGCTCTCTGCTTTCAAACAGACTCTTCAATAATAAATTGTTAGTGTAAGTGATTTTCAAACAATTTCAGATATCAAAAGCCTATTCGATACATCAATTGAAATCGTGTGATGAGAAACATCCAGATTAATACGCTGCTGGATGCTGCAACGAGTAGCATCCAAAAGTTCTGAATCAGCCGCAGTCCAAAGCTGCTATATTTTTTTATATTAATTAAATATTTATTTATTATTATTCTCCTTATTATCCTTTAAAATGTCATGATGCTTAAACAACATTAAATATAATTATTTGCTGGCAAACAATTTTATAAATTTTTTTAATATATTCATCTAGTTTTTTTAGCCTTTAATTTTTTATAAAAATAAGCCTCAAGCTCAATATTATTATTTAAATTATAAATTCTTTGTTGAATTGAATTTTTAAGATTTCGACATATTGCAGATATTACATTTTTCCACAAAATAAATTAGTTTCATATATTCCCTGTTAAATGGCTTAAGAATAATTTTTGTGTAGGAGATGGTCTTTGAGATATTAAAAAAATAAACTGAAAAAATTCAGCCTTTGAAACCTGGCGTTAAATTACGACAATCGATATCGATGAAAATTCCCATTTATATTTTATATAAATTTCGATCGCTTTCCAATGCCGTAACTTGGGTTCTGTTCAACTTCCCCTCTCTGTTTGAAGGCATAGACACAACAAAAGTTGTTTAGTTTTCTGAACAATTCCAATAGGGTATCATATTTTAGGCAAAACAACACTATTTTCAAGAGATAAAATTCCGATTTTTGGATAGGACACAAAAAACAACCCACTCTCCCATTCATTTCATATATTCAAAAGTAATAAATTGATACCAAATTTAATTACTAAGCAACACTACATTTAATAATTTCAAAGCAGCAAAATAATTACAAAATAAAAATCAAGAAAAAAAATATCCCTTAATAAACCTCCTAAATATGAGAGGAATTGATGTAGAACAAAAAAAAATGTATTAATTCAATATAAAACCCCTACCAAATTAAAAAGAAATACAACAATAACATAATAAATTGGCATACTCCATTGAAGAGACTGATATTCCCATCAAAACAACAACTATTCACATATTCAAATAACAAAAACAAAAAACACACACACACTTTCCAAGCAGCCATCAAAAATCAAGGAGAAATTACATATAAAAAACAAAAGCAATACAAATTACACTCTTGTAAGGGGAAATTCCCTGAAGGTTGTATTGCATTAGGGGAATTGTCTCTCTCTCATGGAATTCGTAGATAACTGGAGAAATGCATTTAAATTGGAAATATTTACAAATAAAACTTGTCCAAAAAAGAGCACAACTCCTACAAACAGAAGAGCTAAACTATAGGCTTTTATAGAACAACAACAACAGGGGGCATGCGCCATATTTTAATGAGCAGGTTTCATGAAAAGGGGGAAACTTATGAGAACAATTAAATATGAAATAAATTCAAGGTTGAAAGAGTTAAACTATATAAAAATGAAAAGAGTAGGACTATATAGATTTAAAGAGTTTAAATTAAATAAGAAATAAATTTCATTTAATGGGATTCTGACAAACACACTACCTCCACCACTACTGCTGCAGCCGAACAAACATCATGGTTTGGTTGACGCCCCTGCCCTGTTACAACTCAGAAGGTCTCTTTGTTGTTTTTGTTTTTGTTTGCTGTTGCATAAAAACAAAGCAAAACAAAACCAAAAGCAAAATATAATAGAAATGAGTTATTTTCTTGATTTTGGAGGATAAAAAACAACCATATCGGGGTATTCAAAAATTTGCCAGCATAACATTAAATAAATACCCAAAATAAATGACAGGATATGCAGCATTAAATCATAATAAACGTGAATTTTCTACTTGAACTATTAAATTTTATTGTTAAACTTGTCAATATTTTTTAGGCCAAATATTCAAACTGATACTATTTGACATATTTTATGAGACATTAAAACCCATAATGGAGGGGATTTTCTATAGCTTCTATGGGCATTCAGCAAAAGCTAATTCATATCATCGGGAATCCCTTACAAGCATATTTTTTAGAATATTTAAAAATATTTTAGCACATTTTTACTTATGTGAATGAGAATTTCAAAGGAATATTAAAGTCCTGATAAGAATTCATTGATCTGCTTGTTTATTTCACTTATAGTGTCATTCTACTTGCCAAGAGAACCCTTCCTTGATAATTTTCAATATTTTTGCGCGATTTGGGAAAAGATATAGTCATATGAATTTCTATAAAAATCATAGTGAAATGTATCGCCCTACAGAGCCATTTAAAATGACTCCAATAATGAATTTTTAATCATTGTTTTTTAATTAAAATTTTATATATTCAATCGAAGGAAAACCGGCGAATTTGGTGAACCGGCGGATAAATTTTTTCTTAACATTTTGTACAGCTGAAATAAATATTAACCGATATAAAATCGAATTTATTGGCAGATTCTAGGTAAAAACTCTTTTTTGACAAATAGAATATGACAAATTTCTTAAAGCAAAAAGAAAAGAAAATAATAATAATAATAACAATAATATTAATAATTACAATAATAATAATAACAATAATAATAATAAAATAATAATAACGGGGAGGTACACTACTTCTTGACACAGTCTCTGTCAGGGCATGGTTACTTCCTCGAATATCTCTCGAACGCATGGGCAAGACCGAGAAGCCCTTATGCCTGCACTGCACAACGAGAGATGGATGACACACTTGTTTTGACTGCAGCAAGTGGCAGGCGGAGTGAAATGACCCTATACGAACAGATGGGTGAACTCACTCCAGACAACGTTGTTGGCAAAATGCTTGAAGGAAGTGAATACATTTTGCGGAGAAAGAAAAGGGAAATCGACCAATTTTTTAGCAAAAAGGGTCCACCCTTTTATATTGTCATTATAACCGATTAAAAGCACCACAACGGTTGCGTATGGCGGGCCTAGAGTCCTTTTTCAGAGCGATGGTCCTGGGCCTTCACAAAAAAATGCAGAAAGCAGCTCCGTGAAGGCAAACACCAGAAAAGGAGGGGGGGGATTGTTTTAGTGGAAACACCACGCGACACAGCTGGCGACCAACGGTCACTGTAAGTGCGAAGGCATTTTAAACCCTCTTCAAACGGCAAACAAATATATATTTATATAATAATTATAATAAAAAGAGAAAGAAATAAATAAAAATCATAAGACAACTTTTATTTTCTGAAGAAAAAATTAAGTTCCAGAAATAACTCTTATTTTCTGATCGAAAAATAGCAGATCAGCAATAAATTTAATTAAAAATAAAATAAAATAAAAAAATTAAATGAAAAGAATAAATTTTATATTTTTGAGGTGAAAAATTAAACCCGAGAAAAAGCGATCGAAATGTTATATTTAAAATGTAGGGTGTTTTTTATAGAGTGATACAACTTTCAGTTGGCATCACTGCCTTATTTGACCACCCATTTAACAGCTGATAGTTGCTTTTTGTTTAGTTTGCTTTGACATTTTATTATGGCTCGACTTACACCAGAGCAACGCGTGCAAATTTTGGAAATTTTTAATCAAAATAATTGTCGTGTTCGTCCAACTTATCGTGCACTTCGGCCATTCAAAATTTTATTTTCCGATGAAGCCCATTTCGGGTTGAATGGGTACGTAAAGAACCAGAATTGTCGCATTTGGAAAGAGGAGAATCCACAAGCTTTTATCGAAACACCATTCCATCCGCAGAAAATTACTAATTGGTGCGCTTTATGGGCTGGCGGCGTCATTGGCCCATATGCCTCCGAAAACGATGATGGTTAGAATGTTGCAGATTGCGCGTGAGTACAACGCGTTACAAATTTAGGAAATATTATTAAAATATCGGAAAATCTCATATTTGAACTCTTTAAATTTTTCAAAAAATTTTATTTAAAAAAAATAAATTTCTCTTATGAACACTGTTTTTACATGCTCCTGTAAAGTTAGAAATATTTAGCGAAATGCCATTAAAAATAACTGTTTTTGAAAATTTTAATAAATCCAAAAATTCCATTTAAAAAAATTAATAGTTAATGATTATAAAATTTTAATCTAATAATTATAAATAACGATTTTTGAACTCATTAAATATTTCAAAAAATTTTGTTTCAAAAATTAATATCTTCTATGGCCACTGCAGTTGCTGTTGTCTTTTTACATGTTCCTTTTCACTTCCGACCAACGATATGTTCCATTTTCCAACAAACAAAAAAAAAAAACTGTACCCAGACATTCAAATTCCTTCTGGTATTCAAATGCCGCGTTATTGTTTGCAAATTTAATGATTTCTTCATCTGGCATCACTGCGGTATTCACTTTGCCGTTATTTTGCTTTTGCAAATCAGCTTTTTGTTGTTTTTTTCCCAAGTTAAACATGAACTTCCAGGGGATTTTTTTCTTTTCTCTGTGGGGAGAACTCTCATAATTTGAGTGAAAAAAGCGTTTTTAAACTCTTATTTTTAAGGGCCATAATTTTGGGATATTTTTTGTTTTTTTAAGTTTTTTCTTTTGGATTTGCTATTGTTGTTGTTTATTTGACTCATATTGCAAGGGAATATGTTGCCTTCGATTTGTTTTATGGAGAAAATGCACATGCATATTTTATTTGTTTTTGCGCAAATCTTTTAAAATTTCTCCCACGAAAATGTTCAAGAAAAAAAAGACACTTTTCATGAGCACCGTTTTGCATAAGCAAATGCATGCACACACACACACACAAACATATGGAGCAGTGTTAGTGAGTTGGGATTTTTGTTTTATTATAATTTTGTTTTTCTTTGATAACTTTCATGCCAGCAAAAACGTCATCGTTGCCTATAAAATCGTCACCACTCAGAGTCCACTCTTTGACTGTATGAAAACCTGTTGTAGCAGGATTTCTTTTGCAAGTACATGTCAGCGCTGGGTTTTTTTTTTTGCACTTTAGCCGTTGAATGTTTCTCCGTAGATTTCTGTTTCTTTTTTTAATTTTTTTTTTCTTTCTTTTGCAATTTTATTTCGCTCGTCTTTTTTACAAACATTTTTTATTTAACAGCTCCAAACAGTTGCTGGTTGTTAAGTTTGACAACAGTTTAACGTGGAAATTATGGCGAATTTGTTGTACACGTTGTACAGACGCATTAAATAAAGAAAACAAAGAAGAACAAGAAAAAAAAGGAAACAACAAAAACAATACCCGAGAATTAATAGAATTTCGTGCAAAGAAAACTTCACTAAAAAACCAACGGAAATAATTTCTACTAGTTTTTGCTATTGTTGTTGTTATTAACTTTTGCTTTTATTTTGGTTTTGTTGTGTTTGTTTTCTCTTCTCATGCCGTTTTCAACAATCTTGTTGTTGTCATATAAAACATGATGAAACCTGAACGTGCAAACTGGCTGTTGTTAAAGAGTGCAAAGTGCGCGTTTTAGTTTGTTAATAAAAAGAAAACTCGAAAGTGTTTTGGTAATAAATTTTTTTAACAAAAATTTAAGGAAAAAAGGAAAAAAATTTTATACAAAAAGAAATTACTCGCACATAAATTCATTTGCAGGAGAGTGTGTGCAGGTTTTGGGCAAATAACTGAGGCAAGACAGAGGGGTAGTTAAAAAGCTGTTCTGAAATATGTTTCATGCGAGTGCACACACACACACACACACACACACTTGCACACGTACATAGAATCCACTCCAAATATCATTAATAATGACACCATTTTCGTGCTAATTTTAGTAAATTTTTTAAAATTGTATTATCAATTTCGATTTTATTTAAGCAAAAAAAAAGAAAAGAAGAAGAAATCCAATTGCCTGTTCGCATCCAAAGCAAAAATTATTTTAATAAAAAATAATTATTTCTTTTTTGGATAGAGAATTCACGTTTAAAATTCCCTTTTCAAATACAACTGGAAACGTTACAACGAGGGTTGTGCAGCAAGTTTTGTTGAAAAATATCGTGTGTTTTATGTCGTGATTTCAAGTTGAACTAAAAATTTGCATCAAATTTTGTGTTGAAAATGATGAATAGATTTTCAAAGTAGGCCGAGTAGTTTTAGGACAAGAGCAGCAACACAATTTTTATTTTAAAAAACGTATTTTTTCATAATATTCTGAATTATGTTTTCATTCGGTTTCATCTATTCCGCGAAACATGAAAGTGATTTCTACAGTTTGATTGGTTTTTTCAGAAAATAAAAGTTATTTCTTAAATTTAATTTGTTTCTGAGAACATAAAAGTTACTTTTGAAATTAAAAAAATAAAAGTTATATCTTAACTTTTATCTTGCGAACGGCAAATAAAAGTTATTTCTTTTTTATTATAATAATATTTCTCAGAAAATAAAGTTGACTTTTAAACACCGAAAATAAAAGTTATTTCGTGGCTTTAGTTTGTTTTTCAGAAAATAAAAGTTATTTCTTGATATTAATTTTTCGATCGGAAAATAAAAGTAATTTTTTTTTATTTTAATTTTTATCTCAGAAAATAAAAGTTATTTCTTGACTTTTATTTTTAGATCAGAAAATAAAAGTTATTTGTTTTTATTTTAATTTATCCCTCAAAATAAGAAAGTGATTTTTTTTGATTTTGATTGGTTTTTCAGGGAGTAAAAGTTATTCCCCGACTTTTAAGTCATAAAATTTTTTTAAATATTTAAAATTTTGTTAATTCTTCAGAAAATAAAAGTTATTTCTTAATATATTTGTTTAATCAGCACAAATTACAACTTCTTATTCGATTTGTGTTATAGTTTTGCTTAGAAAATACGATCGAATAAGAGTTTTTGGTACAGAGAATTTCGATAAACGCGATTTCATATCGATCAAAAATAATTTTAGTAAAATAAAGACCTCAAGAAATATTTCTTACTTGAAAACGAAAAATAAAAGTCAAGAAATAACTTTTATTTTATGACTTTAAAAGTAACTTTTATTTTCTGAGGAATAAATTAGAATTAAAAAAAAAATAACTCTTATATTCCGACCGAAAAATAAAAGTCAAGAAATAACTTTTATTTTCTGAAAAGCAATTTGAATTAAAGAAATAACTTATTTTCTAAATTCAAAAGTAACTTTTATTTTCTGAGGAATAAATTGGAATAAAAATATAACTTTTATTTTCCGATCGAAAAATGAAAGTCAAGAAATAAATTTTATTTGCCAGTCGAAAAATAATAATCAAGAAATTACTTTTATTTTCTGAGGAACAAATTAAAGTCAAGAAATAACTTTTATTTTTTGAGGATCGAATAATAGAAGTGAAAAAATAACTTATTTCCCAATCGTCAAAAAAGGAGAAGAATAACTTTTATTTCCGATCGAAAAATAAAAGTCAAGAAATAACTTTTATTTCCGATCGAAAAATAAAAGTCAAGAAATAACTTTTATTTCCGATCGAAAAATAAAAGTCGAGAAATAACTTTTATTTCCGATCGAAAAATAAAAGTTAAGAAATAACTTTTATTTCCGATCGAAAAATAAAAGTCAAGAAATGACTTTTATTTCCGATCGAAAAATAAAAGTCAAGAAATAACTTTTATTTCCGATCGAAAAATAAAAGTCAACATATAACTTTTATTTCCGATCGAAAAATAAAAGTCAAGAAATAACTTTTATTTCCGATCGAAAAATAAAAGTCAAGAAACAACTTTTATTTCCGATCGAAAAATAAAAGTCAAGAAATAACTTTTATTTCCGATCGAAAAATAAAAGTCAAGAAATAACTTTTATTTTCGATCGAAAAATAAAAGTCGAGAAATAACTTTTATTTCCGATCGAAAAATAAAAGTCAAGAAATAACTTTTATTTCCGATCGAAAAATAAAAGTCGAGAAATAACTTTTATTTCCGATCGAAAAATAAAAGTCGAGAAATAACTTTTATTTCCGATCGAAAAATAAAAGTCAAGACATAACTTTTATTTTTTGAGGAAGAAAATAAAGTCAAGAAATAACGTTTATTTTCATAAAACCAAATTAAATTGGAGAAATAACTTTTATTTTCCGATCAAAAATAAAAGTCAAAAAAATAACTTTTATTTTAAAGTGAAGAAATAACTTTTATTTCCGATCGAAAAATAAAAGTCAAGAAATAACTTTTATTTCCGATCGAAAAATAAAAGTCAAGAAATAACTTTTATTTCCGATCGAAAAATAAAAGTCAAGAAATAACGTTTATTTTCATAAAACCAAATTAAATTGGAGAAATAACTTTTATTTTCCGATCAAAAATAAAAGTCAAAAAAATAACTTTTATTTTAAAGTGAAGAAATAACTTTTATTTTTTCAGTTTAAAAGCAACTTTAATTTGCCGATGGAAAAGTAAAATTAAAAAAATTGCTTTTATTTTCTGAAAAACAAATTAAGATCAAAAAATAACTTTTATTCGAGCAATAATTTCCATTCTGTAGAGAACAAATTAAACTCCCGAAATAACTTTTATTTCCAGAGGAATAAATAAAAATAAAAAAAATAAAAATCGATAAAATTAAATTTTCCAAAGATATGGAGCTTAATGCATCTTCATGATTTTAGTTTGATTGTTTTTTAGTTGAAATCTGGAAAATAACTGTTATTTGAGGTCCCTGGCCAAGAGTAGAAATCAGAAGGCCCCCACACTTGCGAGGGAGACCCGTAAAAGTAGAAAAAGAGTAGAAAAGAAAAGCAACAACGACGAAATTGTTGGGGAGGTGGACTGTAAAGAAGTGGGGAAATATTTTGAAACCACCAGAGAAGTCCCGTGAGAGAATCGGCTTTAAGCGTCTGCTTGCCCAGCCTTACTTTTTGTGAGGGGCGGGCGGGTACTTCTTTGAATTCAATATTTTCTGCTGACTGCAGTTTATTATTCCTGATGTAGAAATTTAATTCTCTTTTGCTCAGAAACCTGTTTAAGAAAGTGTAGGCGGTGAAAACAGCGCACCAGCAGAGTTCCGTCGGCATTAGAAAAAAAGTCTGGTTTCCATCAGGCGGAGAATGTGAGTGAAAGACGTTTTCCATTTCTCCGCTTTTAATTAGGAAAAAGTTGAACTCGACAAGAATTTTTCTTAAAAACAGTTTGGCTGGTCGTTGTTAGAGTTGGACTGATTAGAAAAGACAACAAAATCATTTTTAAAAATTTTAATTATTGAGAAAAAAAAATACAGCATTTCGGGACACAAGAAATCAGGACAATTCAACAAACTTCGGGGCGAGGATATTAAAAGAGTTGTCAGTTAAAGAGTAGCGGAGTTATTCATAGAAAATGCTAGTTGCACACACACACGCGCACACACACACGCACATACACACGCACACACACATTTACACACAATTTTCCACTCATTGAATAACAAAAAAAAAATTTCCGTCACTCGATTTTTATTTCATGAAGTTTTAAAGTGTTTCAAATTTGAAGAGATAAAAAAGAAAGAAAATGCGATTTTTCTAATTGAAAATAAATAATTGAAAAAAAAAGAATTCAAATAAAAAAAATCACTTTCAAATCATGCCACAACGTTCGCCTTTTGCCATACAAGAACTTCTGGGCCTCAACACAACTAAAGCGGCAACTGCCGTGGCAGTAGTTGCCATGGCGAAACAAAAAGATATCTCGCATCAAATCGTTAACAACAACAACAACAAGGAGCCTGAAACCGCAACGGCAACGAATGGCAAACGGTGCCCAAGTCCAGCCAACAAAAATGCGGAACAGAAATTCGAGGAAAAGCTACAAAAACTGGATGTTAAAGAAGATAAAAGTACGGCTGTATCAACAATTAAAATCTCTTCCAATTTATATACGCCAACAACAGCAACAACGGGCACAGCAACAACAATGGCAACGGATAATGCAACAACTCCAAATTCAATATCACCTTCAACAAACTCGATTTCATCCGTTAACTCGTCTTTATCTTCTCATAATGAGGAAACCGATAAGAGACGCCAGCAGCAACAGCGGCAGCACCAGCAGCAAAAGCAACAACAACAGCATCAATTGTCCATGGCGGCTGCCTCCAGAATGGCCTATTTCAATGCTCATGCTGCGGTGGCAGCAGCATTTTTGCCACATCACAACCAACAGATGCAACAACATGCTGCAGCAGCTGCTGCTGCTGTCGCCCATAATCTGCCACCATCCTCCTCATCTGCTCATCATTATCAGCAAACGCAATTGCAACAACAACATCAATTGCACCAACATTTGCAAGTAACACAATCACAAGTTGCCGCTGCCCATCATCACATGTTGCATGGCCCGGGTAAGTTTCTATGATGCGTGTGTGTTTGTGTGTGTGTGTGTGTGCAGATGTTGTTTGTCTTCTCAATTAGACCAGAGAGATTTAGGAAATTATGAATAACAAGAACAAAAAGCTTTTCGGAATAAAGAACTGAAATATTTATTAGCTGTACCAGCATCATCTGAATCGTCTGGATCCGAATCAGCGGAATTTTTTATTTTATTTGCATTTTCAAACACGGATTTCTTTTGTTGTGTGCAACGCAACGCGCTGAATGAGCAAAAAAAAACAGAATAGTCGTGCATGTTCAAGCAACACATGCCAGTCCAGGGCAGACATTTCAAGGAATTGATTCTATCAAAAGGAAGGAAAAATTTAAATGGATTTTTTCGAAAATAATTTTGGGAAAACAATTTCAAAATAAGATGAGAATTATTTTTCAGGCTCAAGTTCAAATCCGCCGAATTTTGTAAAATGGGAATGTTTCATTTAATTGGTAACACTGGCAGAACGCTTCTCATTTTTTGTTTCTTTCTCAGAAAATAAAAGTTATTTTTGGATTTTTATTTCTACTTCAGAAAATAAAAGTTATTTCTGGATTTTAATTTGTTCGTCAGGAAATAAAAGTTATTTTTTGATTTTTATTTGTTGTTCAGAAAATAAAAGTTATTTTTTGATTTTTATTTGTTATTCAGAAAATAAAAGTTATTTCTGGATTTTAATTTGTTCTTCAGGAAATAAAAGTTATTTTTTGATTTTTATTTGTTATTCAGGAAATAAAAGTTAATTTTGGATTTTTATTTCTTATTCAGAAAATAAAAGTTATTTTTGGATTTTAATTTGCTTTTCAGAAAATAAAAGTTATTTTTTAATTTTTATTTGTTATTCAGAAAATAAAAGTTATTTTTTGATTTTTATTTGTTATTCAGAAAATAAAAGTTATTTTTTGATTTTTATTTGTTATTCAGAAAATAAAAGTTATTTCTGGATTTTAATTTGTTCTTCAGGAAATAAAAGTTATTTTTTAATTTTTATTTGTTATTCAGGAAATAAAAGTTAATTTTTGATTTTTATTTCTTATTCAGAAAATAAAAGTTATTTCTGGATTTAAATTTTTCGTCAGAAAATAAAAGTTATTTCTGGATTTCAATTTGTTCTTCAGAAAATAAAAGTTATTTCTGGATTTCAATTTGTTCGTCAGGAAATAAAAGTTATTTTTTGATTTTTATTTGTTGTTCAGAAAATAAAAGTTATTTTTTGATTTTTATTTGTTATTCAGAAAATAAAAGTTATTTCTGGATTTTAATTTGTTCTTCAGGAAATAAAAGTTATTTTTTGATTTTTATTTGTTATTCAGGAAATAAAAGTTAATTTTGGATTTTTATTTCTTATTCAGAAAATAAAAGTTATTTTTGGATTTTAATTTGTTTTTCAGAAAATAAAAGTTATTTTTTAATTTTTATTTGTTATTCAGAAAATAAAAGTTATTTTTTGATTTTTATTTGTTATTCAGAAAATAAAAGTTATTTTTTGATTTTTATTTGTTATTCAGAAAATAAAAGTTATTTCTGGATTTTAATTTGTTCTTCAGGAAATAAAAGTTATTTTTTAATTTTTATTTGTTATTCAGAAAATAAAAGTTATTTTTTGATTTTTATTTGTTATTCAGAAAATAAAAGTTATTTCTGGATTTTAATTTGTTCTTCAGGAAATAAAAGTTATTTTTTAATTTTTATTTGTTATTCAGAAAATAAAAGTTATTTTTTGATTTTTATTTGTTATTCAGAAAATAAAAGTTATTTTTTGATTTTTATTTGTTATTCAGAAAATAAAAGTTATTTCTGGTCTTAAATTTTTCGTCAGAAAATAAGTTATTTTTCGATTTTTATTTCTACTTCAGAAAATAAAAGTTATTTCTGGATTTAAATTTCTACTTCAGAAAATAAAAGTTATTTCTGGATTTAAATTTTTCGTCAGAAAATAAAAGTTATTTTTTTGATTTTTATTTCTGCTTCAGAAAATAACAGTTATTTTTGGATTTCAATTTGTTCTTCAGAAAATAAAAGTTATTTTTTGATTTTTATTTGTTATTCAGGAAATAAAAGTTATTTCTGGATTTAAATTTTTCGTCAGAAAATAAAAGTTATTTTTTGATTTTTATTTCTTATTCAGAAAATAAAAGTTATTTCTGGATTTCAATTTTTCGTCAGAAAATAAAAGTTATTTTTTGATTTTTATTTCTTATTCAGAAAATAAAAGTTATTTCTGGATTTAAATTTTTCGTCAGAAAATAAAAGTTATTTTTTGATTTTTATTTCTGCTTCAGAAAATAAAAGTTATTTTTGGATTTTAATTTGTTCTTCAGAAAATAAAAGTTATTTCTGGATTTAAATTTTTCGTCAGAAAATAAAAGTTATTTTTTGATTTTTATTTCTGCTTCAGAAAATAAAAGTTATTTTTGGATTTAAATTTGTTCTTCAGAAAATAAAAGTTATTTTTGGATTTTTATTTCTGCTTCAGAAAATAAAAGTTATTTCTGGATTTCAATTTGTTCCTCAGAAAATAAAAGTTATTTTTTAATTTTTGTTTCAACAAGTTGGTGTTATTTGTATTCCTTAATAAAAGTGGGCGTGGTAACGCCCATATAAATTAAATATATATCTTTCAAAAACTTTTGTATCAGCGATTCTCAAAAAAAAAAAAAAAACTTTGCAAACGCTGATGCTGCAAAGACCGACCAAATTTCAGACATAATTTCGTTGGAACCTGCAGCACAAACTGCAGGCGAATCACGGCATCCGTTGGCAGCTTGATTTTTTACGATTTCTGTTAATAGAATTAATTTATTTCAGTTCCATGTTGATTGCAAATGCCAGGCAGACTCTTGCATTTTATTCTGCATTCTTGGTTTGTGTGTGTGGTGTGTCGTACACACACACACACACACACACACACACACACACAAGGCATTCAAGCGTACTTTTCGGTGGCAACCACAAAAGCTGCATGCAAAACAACAACACCAATAATAATAATAATTGCATTGTTGTTGTTGTTGTTGTTGTTTTAAGCTCCCTAAGTACGGAGCACTACAAGTGACATATCAAAGTGAAATTAAATTTGACAGACAAGCGCGCTAATTTCCTCCAGTTCCTGTCATTTGTATTTTGTAAGGCGTTGTCATGCCCGTTACTTTAATACATTAGCAACAGCAACAGCAACAGCAACAACAACAACAACAAGAACAACAATTTAATATGCGACCATTGTAAGTCTGTTTGTATGTCGGCCAGCGAATTGAAGAACTGAATTTAAATGTTGTCGGAAAGACAAAGTGTCTGCTTGTTGTTGTTGTATTTTGAAAAATATATAAAAGTATTTGCGTTGTTGTTGGAGGCCTGCAAAAACAGAAGGGTTGCTGTGAAGTTAAGCACCAGGATTTCAAAAAATATTAGTTTCATTTTAAAGGAATTCCTTTTTTGTTCAAAAGTTTAGTATTTAACAATCAATGGTTGTATGTGTGTGTGTGTGTGTGTGTTTTAGTTTGATTAAATGCCCTACAATTGCACTGTAGGTTAAACGGCTACCAAAACTGTGCTAAAGTCCAATTTTTCAGGTGCAAATATTGCACTTTTCTTAATGTCATTTTGTAACCAATACTTCAAATTAACTAAGTAAGCTTTTTGTTTTTGGTTAATATTAAATTCCGTTTGACAACACGCAGTCGAAGTCATTGCAATGCAATCACTTAATAAATTTTGTTGAAAAGCCTGTATTGCTTTTAAAGATTCAATTGCTTGTTTAAATAATTTCGCGAGTTATAAAGAAGAAAGTGAAAATGGAGAACAATAAATTAAGTAAGTTTTAATGTTTTTTGTTAAAAAAGGTGATAAATTTGTTTGACTTGCTTGAAATAAAGCCACGTTTTTAACATAACCTTAAAAGTACTGCGATTGTTTTCAAACTGTAACTTCGTGGAAGCTTTTAAAATTTCGGCGAAGATCGGCGGATTGAATGCAATCATAAATGAATATATTGAAATGTTATAAAGCAATTCCCATTTACATTTAATAGCCATTTTTAGCCGTTTTCGAATAATTCCATATTTTTTAGGTTATTGCGTTTTAAAAAAAGCTGAGTTGTTTGAAATTTGGTTTAACGAAAATTCAAGGCAAGACAAGCAGGATAAACTTGTGAATTTTATAGTCGACAAAATTGGTAAAAATGAAATTTCCGATGACTGCACCAAATGTATTAAGGAAAAAGTGCGCCTTTTCTGTAAAAACATATCAGAAATGTGGGCGAAATATGGCAAAAGTATTGGGAAGGACAAAAAGGCTGAAAAGTTTCGAAGTGAGTATGTCACTTGGCTCAACGCTGAAATAAGCTTCGAAAATGAAATTAAATCTGGCAAAGTGACTTTTTCTGCTCTTGGACGTCCTCAACTTGCATTTTGCGAAAAGTCTGAGTACGGAAAGAGGAAAGCAGCAGCAGACCTTTCAAGCGGAACAAATAATGAAACTGAGCTATTAGTTCGTGCGGCAGCAACGTCAGCTCGAAAACAAGGAAATGCAGACTTAGCGGTGCTTCTTAAAGGATCACTAGCAAGCCCTACAAGGCCTTCAAAAGTAAAAAAATTGTGCACTGAAGTCCATCAAAAACCTGTTGTATTTTCTGCGGAGGAAGCATTAGCTTTTTTGCTCGAAAATAATTTTACAAAAGAACAATATAATTCAATACGTCGAGAAAGCAAATTAAGGAACTGCGACATTTATCCCCATTACAACGAAGTTGCTGCTGCAAAATTGATGTGCCGACCTGATGGAATAATAGCAAGCGAGACAACAGCAAGAGTACCCTTGGAATCGCTTCTATCACATACTACTAAAAGAATTGTTGAAATGCAGAAGGAGGTCTTTGAATATGTAATGGATAAAGAAAATACCAATTATTTAAAGTGTAAATTGATATTAAGTTACGGTTTCGATAGTAGCACCGGTCAAGCGCAATTTAAACAAGCTTTTAACGAACCAAGCACGTCGAATCATTCCGATGCGTCGCTTTTGGCAACTACAATTATCCCGTTAAGACTTTTGGTCACGTCAGGACAGCCTATTTGGAATAATCTTACTGCGCAATCGACAAGGTTTTGTCGGCCCGTTAAGTTAGAATACGTCAAAGAAACAAAGGAATCTATCTTGAAGGAAAAATCAGACTTGAAAAAAGAAATTGACGCATTAAAAAGTATACACATTACGATCAGCGAAGGGAAAATTGTGGAAGTGTCCTTTGATTTGTATTTAACACTTATTGACGGGAAAGTTTTGAACATTTTGACTGGAACCAAATCAAATCAAACTTGCCCTATTTGCGGTTCCACACCAAAAGACTTCATGAATATAACTAATTACACTTCTGAAAGATTTCGTGCAGAAGATTCTAATTGTAAATTTGGTTTAAGCCCATTGCATTGCTGGATTCGATTTTTCGAGTTCATATTACATTTAGGTTACAAATGTGAATTGCAAAAATGGCAGACACGATCTGAAACCGACAAATTGGCTGTTTCAAATAGAAAAAAAAATATTCAAGACGCTTTTTGGAGAGAACTGGGTCTCCGTGTGGATATGCCAAAAGTTGGCGGATTTGGCAGCACAAATGACGGAAATACTGCGCGTAGAGCATTCACCGATCACGAAATCTTTTCCAACATTACGGGCGTTGATCAGACATTAATTTTCCGTTTTAAAATTATTTTAATTTGTTTGTCATGCCAGTATCCTCTGAACTCAACAAAATTTGAGACGTTCTGCTTTCAAACAGCGGATTTGATCCAAAAGCTTTATTCTTGGTTGCCGATGACAGCTACAGTCCACAAAGTGCTTGTACATTCCAAGCAGATTATTGACAACACTGTGCTTCCGATTGGATACTTTGGAGAAGCAGGTGCTGAGTCCAGGCACAAAATTTATAAGGCTGACAGATTGCATCACGCTCGTAAAAACAGCCGATCTAATAATCTTTTGGACATATTTAATAGAGCTACTGATACGTCCGATCCGCTTATCTCATCAAAATATTTAAGCAGACGCATGCGGCAACAGAAGCTATTACACTTTCCACCTGAAGCTATCGAGTTGTTAAGCATTGAGAGCCCAAGAGAAGACATCAACGAAGATGAAGAAAACAATGAAAATGAAATTTTATCACCAACATCTGTGGATGTATTAAATAATTTATGTTTGCTGAATGAAATTGAGGACTAATATTACGATTGAAAAATTTAAGTTTTTTGTAGGGTGTTTTTTATTCGGATTGAATGTAATTAAATTTGTTTTTATAAATTTTGGTTTCCTTTATACCTTACCTTCCTTTTTGTTTTAATTTCCCTTAAAATTAAGCATTAATTTACCTGTTATTAATTTTGCACAGAAAAAGTAGTCATTTGACCTACTGTGAATTGGCATAATCAGCTGCCAGTAAAATTTGACTTCGACTTGAAGAAAATTTGATTGTTTGAAGTTCTTTTATACGCTGAATTTAAAAAATTATGGATTCTCAATTCGTTTTTAAATTAAATTTTTTTTATTGCTCTCTCGCTCTCTCGCTTTCTCGCTCTCTCGCTCTTTCCCACTAGAACAGTTGCTGCAAAAGTTGCACTGTGTGGTCTACAACTAACAACTATTGCAATTTCGGTCAAGAACTTATAGTTCCGTCAACAAAATAAAAATGTTTTGCTCCTCAATGATATGCAAAAAATTTATCGAATAATATTTATTTGAAAAAAATTTAATCGATTATAATTTTTAATCAAATTTCTTACAAGTAAAATTATTGCAAGACAATTAATTTTAGCAAAATCATTGAAAAAAAGCAGTAACAATTAAAATATCACGAAATCGAGTTTATTTGAATACATTTTTACGAATAAATTTATTCGATTAAACGTCTTTAATTTCAATTTCGTGCTGGTTGTTTTTCTTTCGATTAAAATTGCCTGCAAATAAAATATATATCGAATAAAATTATTCGAATGAGTACTTTAAATAAATTCAGTGAAATAAATTTTTATAATAAAGTTAGTCGATTAAATAAGTTCGAATACAATTATTCGATTACATATCTTTCCATCATATATTTCGAATAAAATTAGTCAAGTAAATGCTTTGAATAAAATAAGTCGATTAAATAAATTATAATAAAATTAATCAAACAGATTTATTCGATTAAAATTAGTCGAATAAAACTAGTCGAATACATTTTTTTTATATGTACTTATAGAAGTATTTTAATTAATTCATTCGATTAAAATTTGTTTGAAAAAATTTTTCGAATTAAATTAGTCGAATAACTATTTCGAATATAGTATGTCGAATAAATATACTCGAATAAATCTATTCGAATAAATAGATAAATTTTTGGAATAAATCTATTCGACTTTCAAATATATTCGACTTTCAAATACAGGCAGTCGATTAAATATAATCGAATAAATTTAATCGAATGAAATTATTCGAAAAAATGAGCCGAATATATGTTCAGAATGAATTCAATCGAATATATTTATTCGAATAAATTTGTTTGGAATACATTTAGTCGACTAAGTACAGTAGAATAAAATGATTGCCATGAAACAGTTGGAATAAAACTAGTCGAATAAATTTTTCGAATACAGTTAGTCGAATAAATAAATTCTAACAAGTAATTCGAATAAATTTATTCGACTTTGATAAATTACATACAATATTTTGAATAAGATTAGTCGAATAAATTATTGGCATATAGTTAATCGAATGTATATATATATATATATATATATATATATATATATATATATATATTCGAATATATTTATTCGAATGAAATTACTCCCAAGAAATTTTTCGAATAAAATGAGTCGAATATATATTAATAAATTTAGTTGAACAAATATAGTTGAATAAATTTATTCGCATGAAATTGTTTGAATGAAATTAGTCGAATAAATTTTTCGAATATAATAAGTCGGAAATATATTCGAACAAAGTTCGAATCACTTCATTGGACGTTAATGATTTACATAAAATATTTTGAATAAAATTATTAAAATAAATTTCTCGAATACAGGTAGTCGAATAAATATAATCGAATAAATTTGTTTAAACGAAATTATTCGCAAAAAAATTATTTAATAAAGTGAGCCGAATAAATTTATGAAATGAAAATATTAAAATAAATTTATTCGACTATATTTATTCGAACAAATTTACTCGAATAGTTTTTTTTTTAATAATTTTATTCGCACAAAATTTTTTTGAAATAAATGTAAATGAATGTATTCTAGCAGTTCTGCTGTAATAATGAAATTAAATAAAATTAGTCGAATAAATGTTTTCGAATAAAATGAGTCGAATTAATGTTGGGAATAAATTTAGTCGAATAAATATGGTAGAATAAAATTATTCTACTATATTTAGTCGAGCAAATTCATTCTCCTTTATTGATTCTAATAAATTTATTCGAATAATTTTATTCGAATGATTTTATTCGAATAATTTTATTCGAATAAAGTTTTTTTGCATAATTTTTTTTTTTTAATAGATGGACTGTTAATGGATGTATTCCAGCAGTTCTGCTGTAAAAATGGAACTACATGAAATTATTCGATGAAACTTAAAAGCATGATTGTGCTTGCACTTTTCGAAGATATTGACAATTTGACATGTTTTCATCTACACGGAGCTACAAAACCGTTTGGCAAACTGTAGGGTTATGGACAAGCGACCTTGACCTCGACGTTTCCACGCAATTTAAAATAGTTCTGTATTATTTATTAGCCTCTCTCGATTTATTGAGGAAACAAAAAGCAGCCATTCAAAAGGGGTGATAATTTCAGTTTATTTTGAGTCCATTCTTTTTTCAGTATTTTGAAAACAAAATATTCTGTCTTGGCTGGTTTTTTTTTGTATTTTTTTTTTAATTGTTATTTAAATTTCAAGCTCAACATACGTTTTGAATTCGTCAATGCAGCAGCCTCGTTTGATTGCGTTGAGACCGTGAAACCCGATACTTTCGTTTGCAAGTGATGAAATAATTAAAAACTGATTAACATGAAACAAAACATGATGTGGGTCTCTGGGTTCAGTTTCGGATTTATTTTGTTCCGTCTGTTTTATTACAATCGAATAAAAAAATTTAGTTTTTCTTTGTTTCTTCGCTTGTGAAAAGAATTCATTTTAAAATTGTTCGATTATGGATTTTATTTTTCATTAATTGCCTTTTATTCAAACTACAAGTGTTCATGTTGATTTAAAGAATTTATAAAAAATACTGCTTCGAATTTATCTGCTTAATTGTGACAGTAGGTGAAGCAAGTGTTTGCTTTTTATGGAACATCCAGTGCCCATTTTCTGTAACTTTAATGAAAATTAGTGATTATGACCGTCATGTTATTTATTTATAACAGATCATCACAATTTATCTACAACAATAACAATTCGATTATAAAACACATCATCATTAATACCCAGCAGTTCTGAAGCTGGCACAGTTTGCATATACAGGGTACTACATAATGCACGATATTAATTGTATATGAAGAAAAAAGTGTTCAGAGAATCATCATAAATATTTTTCATGATGATCGAGAAGCATCCATAACAAAATATCGGCCCAATGTGCGCCGCGGCTTCGGCGCTCCATATTCAGACTCTGCGATATAATTGTTTTCTAAATGTCGTTAATGTGCCGAGTTATGTGCTTCCTTAACTCTTGAATTGTGTTCTTGGTTAAATGAATTCTTTTTTAAATATCCCCAAAGCGACAAGTCCAACGGTGTCAAATCAGATGATCGTGGCGGCCAATCAACATCGCCACGACGTGAGACAAACCAGTTTTTGTATATTTGGCGCAAAAAGAGCCACTGTTTCGTGGGTTATATGATAAGTGGCACCCTCCTTTTGTGGAACCACCTATCGTGCAGGTCAATATTCTTAATATCTGCCCACCGAAAATGCGTTATCACGTCGTGATATCGAAAACCAGTCACGTCCGGCCCACTGACGCCGGTAGACTATAAATTAAACTTGCGATCATGCTTTCATTGTTGAGCTTATAACGAAAAAGAGCGAAAGAGGAACAGAAAAAGAGATTGCAGGGATTCAGAATTTTCAGAGAATGCAAAGATGGAAAATAATGTCACGTGCGACATATAAATACTGACTCTCTCTTTAATTGTATATAATTTGGGATATTGTCTTGGTTGCATTATAAACTAAAACAATATCTCAAATAAATTACAATTAACTGTTTTAAAATAAATTTTATGGGATGTTCTTTTCTAAAAAAAAGAATGCAACATTTTCTACACTTTTTAGTACAAAACTGTCACATCATGTCATTTGAAAATGCAGAATTTGTTAGAAATTATTTTAAGATTTCTTATAAAAAATAACTGCTCTGAAATAAATTTTAAAGCATGTTCTTTTCTAAAAAAAAATGCAACATTTTTTACACTTTTTAGTACAAAACTGTCACATGTCATTTGAAAATGCAGAATTTGTTAGAAATTATTTCAAGACTTCTTATAAAAATTTAAAAGCTTTAAAATAAATTTTATGGGATGTTCTTTTCTAAAAGAAGAATGCAACATTTCTTACACTTTTTAATAGAAAACGGTCACATCATGTCATTTGAAAATACAGAATTTGTTAGAAATTATTTCAAGATTTTTTATAAAAATTTAAAAGCTTTAAAATAAATGTTATGGGATGTTCTTTTCTAAAAGAAGAATGCAACATTTCTTACACTTTTTAATAGAAAACGGTCACATCGTGTCATTTGAAAATACAGAATTTCAAGGTTGCTTATAAAAAGTTAACTGCTTTAAAATAAATTATAAAGGATGTTCTTTTCTAAAAAAGAGTGCCACATTTCTTACACTTTTTAATAGAAAACGGTCACATCGTGTCATTTGAAAATACAGAATTTCAAGGTTGCTTATAAAAAGTTAACTGCTTTAAAATAAATTATAAAGGATGTGCTTTTCTAAAAAAGAGTGCAACATTTCTTACACTTTTTAATAGAAAACGGTCACATCAAGTCATTGGAAAATGCAGAATTTATTCTAAATTATTTCAAGATTTCTTATAAAAATTTAAACGCTTTAAAATAAATGTTATGGGATGTTCTTTTCTAAAAAAAAAAAGAGTGCAACATTTCTTACACTTTTTAATAGAAAACGGTCACATCGTGTCATTTGAAAATGCAGAATTTGTTAGAAATTATTTCAAGATTTCTTATAAAAAATAACTGCTCCAAAATAAATTTTAAGGCATGTTCTTTTCTAAAAGAAGAATGCAACATTTCTTACACCTTTTAATAGAAAACGGTCACATTCGTGTCATTTGAAAATAAAGAATTTATTCCAAAATATTTCTAGATTTCTTATAAGAAATTAAATGCTTTAAAATAAACTCTATGGGATGTTCTTTTCTAAAAAAAGAATGCAACATTTCTTACACTTTTTAATAGAAAACGGTCACATCGTGTGATTTGAAAATACAGAATTTCAAGGTTGCTTATAAAAAGTTAACTGCTTTAAAATAAATTATAAAGCATGTTCTTTTCTAAAAAAGAGTGCAACATTTCTTACACTTTTTAATAGAAAACGGTCACATCAAGTCATTGGAAAATGCAGAATTTATTCTAAATTATTTCAAGACTTCTTATAAAAATTTAAAAGCTTTAAAATAAATGTTATGGGATGTTCTTTTCTAAAAAAAAAAGAATGCAACATTTCTTACACTTTTTAATAGAAAACGGTCACATCGTGTGATTTGAAAATACAGAATTTCAAGGTTGCTTATAAAAAGTTAACTGCTTTAAAATAAATTATAAAGGATGTTCTTTTCTAAAAAAGAGTGCCACATTTCTTACACTTTTTAATAGAAAACGGTCACATCAAGTCATTGGAAAATGCAGAATTTATTCTAAATTATTTCAAGATTTCTTATAAAAATTTAAACGCTTTAAAATAAATGTTATGGGATGTTCTTTTCTAAAAAAAAAAGAGTGCAACATTTCTTACACTTTTTAATAGAAAACGGTCACATCGTGTCATTTGAAAATGCAGAATTTATTAGGAACTATTTCTTATAAAAAGTTATTTCTGTTTTTTCAGAAAAGAAGTGAAAAAATTTTACATCTTTTCCAGTAAAGAAAATGCCATTATTTTTCGTTTGCCTTTTTTTTAAATCATATTACTGAATGCCGACGGAAAACGAATTTGTAAAAGGTAGAATTATAACGAATAAAATTTTTTTTTGTTGTTTTCTGAAAATATCATGGTCTACGCTTTTGCCTGTGTAATTCTCAAACAATCTGTGAAAGTTTGTGCATCAACTGAAAATTAGTTTCTTTTTTATATTGGAATTAGCCTTAAGTCTGCTGTAGGAGTCAATTTAATACAGACATTGAAATACACTGAAATATTTCAAATAATATTTTTAAAAAGATTATGAATCATTTTTGGGGGAAAATCTTAGTTAAGAGACTTCAGTGTAGGACAGCGTAAAAGTGTGTTCTTTTTGTGTTATTTTGGAAATGAAAATTAGCGAAAAATAAAAAATAAAATTTAGCCTTAATTACTGATTTAATTTACAGCACTTTCATAGTGTACCATCACCACATGCGACATCATGGATACTTTTCCAGAACTGCAGGGTTTTCTCTAACAACTGAAGAGGTAACACAAGTGTTGGGCCAAGTAATTAGCGTCTGAGAGCGGCTTAAATTTATTTCGTATAACAATTTAATTTTGATTAAATACATTTTTTTCGTCTGCTTTGTTCAAACCAACACCTTTTGTTGTTCTATATAAACGCAGTGATGTGACAATTTTTATAATTTCAGATTTGCTGTTTATGAAATCAGTCTTTTTTCATATATATTTTTTTTTTTTTTTTGCAACACAAGTTGACTTTATTTTCAATTGTGCTTTGGATTGACTGCCGACACAATTTGCATTTAACTAAAATAAAAAGTCATGGAGTACAGTGGAGCAAGAAGACTAAAAATCGTTACATTAGATGTGTGCAACAATTAATTGACAGACCAGCTGCACATGACTTTGATATACAACCCAATTTGAAAAGGAAGCAAATGGCCCTGTTGTTGCGGGATTAGCGCTTCCTATTTGTCAGCTAAATTTAAATATCTAAAGTCAAGAAGTTCTTACAATCCCATCAGCAGTACTCATGTAAAACAAACTGATGGAAAAAATAAGGGGAATTTTTGAAATTCCCTGCATGTTTTATAAGAACTTTTAAAGTAAAAAAAAAACACATTTTTAATTGTGTCAAGTTGCTGTTAAAAAGAGGTCAACTTTTTCTTGCCCACTGTTAATATGTGAACTGCTGGGCCCGTTAACTAAATAGCCAGTCAGCCAACTATTTAATTGGATTCAACTTCAAGTGTTTATTTGTTGTTTTAGTTGTGTGTTTACATTAATTATAAATATTTATTTATTTATTTAAAATTTTATTTGTTAATTCTCAGCCACTAATTTCTTGAGTCTTGTTGGTGTGAATGTTGCAAAAAGCGCAGAACATTTTTCTTGTTTGTTAAAATTAAAATCAAAATTTTATCGCAACGTTGTGACAAATATTTCAGTATTATTTTTGCTAATAAAATTATTTTTTTTTAATAGTTTAATTATGAATTTAAAATAATTTGTTATAAAAAATTCAGTTGTTTAAATTAAACGCAAGTGATTTCTTACAATTAAATTAAATTGAAATAATTAACCGGCACTGGAGTTGCTAATAAGAAGCCAAATTAATTAAACATATTTCAAAGACTGCGGTCACACTAGGCAAATATTCAAGTCTACGAAATCTATTTGTTTCTTATTCCTACTTGAGGCCGTATTGAAAGTTCTTTGGACTTTTAATTATTGTGAAAATTCGACTACACCAACTAATCGTATTAATTGTTGTTATATTGAGCAATTAAATAGTTGCTGTTGTAATTAATTTAATTTAAAAAAATTATATTGAAAAATATAGAACAGTTTTTACACAAAAAGGTGAAACAAATTATTGGAATATTCCTTTAAACTGTTTAAAAAAAACTTTTCGAAAATGTAGAGCAGTTTTTGCAAAAAATTTTGAAAAATATTATTCGAATATTCATCAAAATTTATCTGCAGAAATATTTCGACAATATAGTCCATTTTTTTCAAAAAGTGCCGAAAAAAATTATTCAAATATTTGTCAGAATTAATATTAAAAAACACTTTCGAAAATATTTCCAGTTTTTTGTAAAAGTATTGAAGCAAAATCATTCGAATATTAAGCGGAACTGATCTAAAGAAATCTTTTAAAAATATAGTTCATTTTTTTTTTTCAAAAAGTGTTGCAGCAAAATCATTCGCATCTTCATGAAAACTGGTGTAAAGAAATCTTTGGAAAATAAAGAACAGTTTTTGCAAAAAATTTTTACAAGAAATTATTCGAATAATTAACAAAACTGATCTGAAGAAATCTTTCGAAATTATAGTCCAGTTTTTTATTTCAAAAAGTGTTGCAAAAAATTATTCGATTATTTATCAAAATTGATCTAAAGCATATTTTTAAAAATATAGAACAGTTTTTTCAAAAAGTGTTCAAACAAATTATTCGAATATTCATTACAACTGTTCTGTCGAGAATATAGAAGATTTTTCTTAAAAAGGTTTTGAAAAAAAATGATTGGAATATTTATCAAAACTGTTGTACAGAAATCTCTCGCGAATATAGAACACTTTTAACAAAAATTCATCATCGAAAGTTTAGAAGTTGTTTTTAAAAAGTTTTGAAACAAAATTTTTTGAATATTTATCGAAACGAATCTAAAGAAATCTTTCGAGAATATAGTCCAGTTCTTACATAAAATTTTGAAACAAAATTATTCGATTATTAATCAAAATTAATGTTAAAAACATTTTCGAAAATATAGTCCAGTCTCTATAAAAAAAAAACTAAAACAAAATTATTCGAGTATTCATGAAAACAGATAAAAACAAATTTTCAAAAAGTTTTTGTCAAAAAGTATTGAAAAAATTATTCGAATATTCATCAAACCTGATGAAAAGAACTTTTCCAAAATATAGTCCAGTTTTTCTCAAAAAGTGTAGAAATAAATGATTCGAATTTTCTGACATTAAATACTTGCTCGAAAATATAGTCCAGTTTTTTTTTTTAAGTGTCGAAAAAAATTATTCGAATATTCAAAAGAACTGATGTAAAAAAATCTTTCGAGAATATAGAACAGTTTTTACAAAAAATTTTGAAAAATTATTCGAATATTCATCATCGAAAATTTAGAAGTTGTTTTCAAAATGTTTTTCAAAAAATTATTCGATTATTAGACAAAATTAATATTAAAGACATTTTTGAAAATATAGTCCAATTTTTACAAAAAAAAAAAAAAATCTGAAACAAAATTATTCGAATATTCATGAAAACTGATGAAAAGAAATTTTCAAAAAGTTTTTTTCAAAAAGTATTGAAAAAATTATTCGAATATTCATCAAACCTGATGAAAAGAAATCTTTCCAAGATATAGTCCAGCTTTAAAAAGATTTAGAAAAAGTTATTCGATTTTTTATCAAGACTATATAGATCAGTTCATATTTTTCATATTGAATTTTTTTTGAATTGTTGTGCGTTGGGATCAAAATGGAAAAAAAATTTTTTTAAATAATCGAATAATTTTTATTCGAATATTTTCCAAAATTAGCATTCATATTTTCTTTTAATCCTCAGCAAAAATAGTTGTAGAAAAATATTTATAAAAAGAAAAATTAATGGTCTCATAATTCTCGCAGCCTTTTTTAAATCGCAGTTTTTTTCTTTTTTCGACATGAATCACTTTGAACAACATCTAATTGGGTGGTCGACGTCAATGCCTCCGCTAGTTTCTTCCTCCCCCCACTCTACTTCTTGTTTTCAGTGTTTGTCTAACATTTTCGAAATAATTATTTGAAAAGAAGAAAAAAAAACTTATTTCACTTTTGACACAAATAAAATTTTAAATATAGAAACCTGCTGAGTAAATTGATTTACATAAATACACTGAAAGAAAATCGTAGCAAAAGTGTGAACAAAGAAGGCGATCGCATGGAAATCTATTTGAAGAAGGAAAGTAAATAATCGCACAAAAATCATGTGGGTAATTCCATGCCGAATGGGCAAAGAGTTAAATACGACCCGTATTCGATTGGGATAAAGTCCGCTTAAAGACGGCCTTTCGTTCCAAAAGATATAAATTATTTTTCTTCTAAATTTGATATTTAAAATTTCATAATTTTGGCGATTTTACTGAATTTGTTCAATAAGTTTAAATATCTCAAAATTAATTATTGCAGGAGTATTTGAGGACATGAAATACGTATCAAAAATTTGCGTTTGTTTGGTAAAATGTAATATGTGCAAAGTTTTGATAAATTTCTTTGTCGGAAATTTTTTTTTCTGCAATGCTGCTACCTGTTGTTTAAAGATCCTGGAATTTCGAAGGACATGGTTTTCTTCTTTTTTAAGATATAATTATTCCTGCGGCACGATCGCTTATAATAGTCTTTTGGTCTTTGAAAGTGATGTAAAACTGCTCGTTTTTTGGCATAATTTATTCGTGAGAAAGTCCAAATAGGGAATGTGGACCATCGGTGTTGGATTCTGTCTGCAGTTGATCAGAAGCAGAAATATATTTGCGGTTGTACTGGATGGAGAGCTGACTTTCATGGGGACAGTTCGCTTGAGGGAGTATAAAATTTGTCATGTATTGTGAATGGAACAGTTATTGTGAGTGAGATAATTATTGTGAATCGCACAGTTATTGTGAAAGACATAATTATTGTGAATGCCTTGATTATTGTGAATGACATGATTTTTGTTAATGCCATGATTATTGTGAATGCCACGATTATTGTGAATGCCATGATTATTGTGAATGCCATGATTATTATGAATGCCATGATTATTGTGAATGCCATAATTATTGTGAATGTCAAGATCGAAACAATTTTGAGTGAGATAATTATTGTGAATGACATAGTTATTGTGAATGCCATGATTATTGTGAATAACATGATTATTGTTACTGCCATGATTATTGTGCATGCCATGATTATTGTGAATGCAATGATTATAATGAATGTAAAGGACACAATTATTGTGAATGACATAATTATTTGTGAATGACACAATTATATTGAATTCAACAATTATTGTGGATGACACAATTATTTTGAATATTTGAATTATTGTGAATGCCATGATTATTGTGAATGCCATGATTATTGTGAATAACATAATTGTTGTGACTGATACAATTATTGTGAACGACGTAATTATTGTGAATGACATGATTATTGTGAATCACACAATTATTGTGAATGACACAAATGTTGGGAATGCGGAGATTATTATGAATGACAAAATTTTTATTATCATTATTATTATTATTATTATTATCACTTTGTTGTTGTTGATTATAAATATTATAAATGTCTTTGGCACAACTTTCTGAAATCATTCATGGCCAACATGGAATTATTATTGTGACAAATTCAAGCCGTTTAGTTGGAAAGCAGCATAATTCCATTTACATGAAAATGCTTTCTTTGACTTGAGTTAAAGCTCAAAAATAATAATAATAATAATGAAATTTAATATAATAAAAAAATTATAATAAATAAAAATATAAATTAAAAAGTAATCAATTTCAGTAAAGGCTTTCTTAAGCTGATCCTTATGCTTAAGAAAGACTATAATATTAATATTATTTTCTGAGAGTGAAGAAGCCAGAGAAGTTTTAAAAATTATTGGCTGCCTGTTAAATATAATTTTTGTTATTAATTTATTATATTTTTTGCCATTATTTCTTAAAAATAATTTTTTTGGCAGCCTTCTACGATGATGGCTATTAGCAAAATGGCTCATATATCAAAGAGAGTTGTTTTTTTTTTTTTTTTTTTGCTTTTCTATGAAATTATTAAGTGCCTTTCATTTTATGAACACAAAATCTTGTCATTTACGCACAAACAAATTGTTAATTTAAAAAACCTATTCAAATTATTAATCATAAGAAATATTTTTAGATAAAAGCGTCAATTCCTTTAAAATATAGGGTGTTTTTTCTATAGAGATGAATTTTTTCAATTGACCTGAATTTCATTTTATTCGAGAGATAATCTTGCGGCGTTGTAATTGATATATGACTTGTGGCTAATGACGGTCTCGGCTGGCTTGAACGCAGTCTAATCCTGGAGGTTCCATTTTCGATTAATTTTTTCTATACATCGGCAATAACGAGGGGAATACTGTCCTCTAAGTGATCAACTCGTTTCCAAATTGTCGGCGTAGAGTAGCGACTTCACACGTCCCTATAGAAAATAATTCTAGTGAAACTTAAAAGCGTATTAACTCATTTGATAGACGACGTTTAAGTTGGTCATAAAATGAACGTAAAGCCGCGATGAGTACTTCGAACGGAACCATGATGTTCAAAATAAATTTAGATAATTTTGAAGCGTCAGTGTGGTCATGTTGAAATGCTGCACCAACGTAAATATATAAATCGCTTGACAGCTCACAAAATGGTAGCCAATTAAATGAGTGTTGCCAACCTAAAGTTTTAAGTTGTTGAAAAATTTGCGATATAATAATTTATGGCTAAATTGTTTGTTATTTGCAAGAAGTGTTAATTGCACGGCATAACCCTTTAATTTGAATCTACTTAAAAGCGAACTGCCCTAAAGTATGCAACCAATAAGTGTTTGTCATTGTTCCGAACGTAACTCTTGATCGTTCGCCCCTCTCTCCCCCTCACTCCAACACTCTCACTCGGCTC
This sequence comes from Linnaemya vulpina, assembly GCA_963675445.1. NCBI lineage: Eukaryota > Metazoa > Arthropoda > Insecta > Diptera > Tachinidae > Linnaemya > Linnaemya vulpina. Next base: position 70,936,341 of record OY776280.1, on the reverse strand, counting down.
TTATATAATTCCTTTTGATTTAAATACTCACTTCAAGTGCGTATTCAATTTGCCGTTTCCATTGTTTTAAGGTGTGAAATATATTTTCTTTATTGTTTTTCTACACTTTAATTCTTTTGACAGAAAACTCTAAAAAAGAAAAAACAAACTCTGAAGTGTTAAAATTTGCAACAGCTTTTTTTGTTCTTGTTGTTATTGTTGTCTTTATTGTAAATGCGTGGAAGGCGTTGCAAGTGTAGGCTGCTGCTCCTGCACAACATAAAAAGTCAATTAAATTCTGAACTTCAGTCAGTGTTTAAGTGTCACTTCTGAAGGGTTAATTTATGCATAAAATGAAAAAGCAAAAAAAAATCAAATAAAATCATGTTGCAAAAAATAAATTCGCCATAATAAAAAAAAAATTCTGTTCGAGGGAAAAAAAAACTCATGAACTAAAATTGTTACCGGTTGCATATTAAAAACGTTGAAATTTTTGCTGATTTTCATTGTTGTTTATTGTGCTAAGCAGACTTTAACACTCTATAAACAAGAAAAAAGTCATTCAATTACAGTTGTAATTGGCTTTAACGTTTTAGCAAAAAAAAAAACAAAAAAAAAACGCTGGCCAGAAATATGCTTAATCATGCCGCTATTATATTTAATTAGAAAGTTATTGTTGTGTGCAGCTTTTTGGCATTAATTTTTATTAACACTTGAGATCTTTTAAAATACAAAAAAAAAATTAACCACGCAACGAAATATTGTTGTATGTGTGTGTACAGCGAAGTTCGTGATACTTGAAAACTTTCGAAATTATTTGAACAAGTCGTCATGGCTCGCAGTGGCTTTAAATCTGTTCTAGTAAACAAAAAGCTAATAGAAACTTATTTTGTTTTTTTTATTAATATTATAAATATACACTAAAGTAAAGCAATACCTGGATATTTAAGCGTTTGAGGCAACATTTCTTACACTTTTTATTAGAAAATATCAAAATTTTGTTATTTTTTCATTTAAAATAAAGAATTTATTAGAAACTGATTGAACGTCCCGTACGAAATATCATATATGTTGTAAAACACCTCTAAAGTGCCACATTAAATAAAAATCTTACATGTTCTCTATAAAACAAGGCAACATTTTTTACACTTTTTGATAGAAAATGGTAAAATGTTTATTGTTTTTTTATTTAAAATAAAGAATTTACTAGAAATTTATTGAACATACTGTACGAATAATAATGTTATAAAAATGTTACATGTTTTCTAGAAAAGAACGTAACATTTTTTACACTTTTAATAGAAAATGGCAAAATTTTGTTATTTCTTTATTTAAAACAAAGAATTTATTAAAAACTGATTGAATATCCCGTGACAAAAATAATATCTGCCCCAAAATTCTTCTAAAGTGCCACATTAAAAAAATGTAACATGTTTTCTATAAAAGAAGGCAACATTTCTTACACTTTTTTTATATATCTATTTAAAATAAAGAATTTACTAGAAATTTATTGAACATACCATACGAATAATAATGTTATAAAAATGTTACATATTTTTTAGAAAAGAACGTAACATTTTTTACACTTTTAATAGAAAATGGCAAAATTTTGTTATTTCTTTATTTAAAACAAAGAATTTATTAGAAATTGATTGAACTTCCCGTACATAATATCATATCTGTTGTAAAAACCTTATAAATTGCAACTTTTCAAAAAAATCTTACATGTTCTCTATAAAACAAGGCAACATTTTTTACACTTTTTGATAGAAAATGGTAAAATTTTTATCGTTTTTTTATTTAAAATAAAGAATTTATTAGAAATTCATTAAAGATCCCCTACTAAATATAATATCTGTTGTAATACTCCTCTAAAGTGCTACAATTTACAAAAATGTTCCATGTTTTCTAGAAAAAAGGCAACAGTTTTTGCACTTTTTAAGCGTTTTCTCTCACATCCCCCACGAACTATTATATTTATTATAAAACTCCTCTAAACTGCTACTTTTGATAAAAATGTTACATGTTTTTTTTAGAAAAAAGGCAAAATTTTTTACACTTTTTAATAGAAAATGTTAAAATTTTATTATTTTTTTATTTAAAATAAAGAATTTATTAGAAATTCATTAAAGATCCCCCACTTAAAATAATATCTGTTGTAATACTCCTCTAAAGTGCTACAATTTACAAAAATTTTCCATGTTTTCTAGAAAAAAGGCAACAGTTTTTGCACTTTTTAAGCGTTTTCTCTCACATCCCCTACGAAAAATTATATTTGTTATAAAACTCCTCTAAACTGCTACTTTTGATAAAAATTTTACATGTTTTTTAGAAAAAAGGCAACATTTTTTACACTTTTTGATAAAAAACGGCAACATTTGGTTATTTTTTTATTTAAAATAAAGAATTTATTAGAAATTTATTGATTATCCCATACGAAAAATAATAACTTCTCTAAGACACCTCGAAAGTGCCACATTTTGTAAAAATTTTTCATGTTTTCTGGAAAAGAAGGTAACATTTTTTACATTTTTTAAGAAAATGGCAAAATTTTGTTATTTTTTTTATTTAAAACAAAGAATTTATTAGAAATTGATTGAATGGGAAAATTACCACTGTTGTGAATTCCCTCTAAGGTGCCAAATTTTATAAAAATGTAATTTGTTTTCTAAGAAAAAGGCAACATTTCTTACACTTTTTAATAAAAAAAATTTTCAAACTTTAGTTTAGTCTTAGGAAACTATTTAGAAAAATCAGTGCACAAACGTTTTACTCCACAAACACGAAATATAAAAAAAAGCGTTTATCACAAAATAGTGGTTACACTTATTTCATCAAATATTTGACAGATGTGAACGTAGCTTAAGTACCACGTGGGCTGATAAATAACTATATTTAATAGTTTATTTTGTTATTGTATTTGCAGGATTCCCTCAAATTAAAAACTTCCAAACAACAGGAGCCTGTTTGCCGGGTAAGTGTTGCATCAAATTCATTTTACTAACTTCTAAAAGATGATTGAAGGCTTTTAAAAAAGAAAGAATTATATAATAAAAATCCCAGCTTTTTAAGGGGAAGTAACAGGCACCAATATTTCCCCTAACAAAAGCGAAAAATAAAAATAATATTTTATGATAAAAGCTCAAATTCTTGCAAAAAGAAATATCCTGCTGGTGTCATTTGAAATGCTCAAAACCATTGAAAGGAAACAGGACAAATAATGAAGGATGTTTTTTTTATTATTATTTTTTTTTATTAAATGCATTTACTTGTGTTTATGTGGGTTTAATTTAAAGCAGAGAAACGGCTCATTTCGTTTTATGAATTGAGTTTTATTTCATTTATTTCTTTTTTTTCTGTATTCAGTCGCGGGTTATTCAAATGCAAGTTGTTGAAAACTGTTGCCTGCCGCCTGAATGCCATCAAAAGAATGCGAACAAAAGTAATTTTTCGTGTAGAAGTGAATGGAATAAAAGGATCTTGTTTATTTGCAAGGTCGTGTGCTTCCGAATTGTGTGTAAATTATTTATTTAAATAATAAATTCAATAGCAAATTTAAGGAATAAATTGCATTTAAGCCAACTTTTAGTACAGGGCGAATATCTATCGCCCATATTACGAATGACGACGTCGACGCCATATCCAGAGGACAGTAAAAAAATGTCACTTGTAATTTAATTGTGGACAGCCGAATATTTTTTATTTGATATATAAAATTTTAATGTTTTGCAACTCAAAGAAAGAAATCGCTTCACTTTGAAGAAAGAGTTTTTGGGAAAAACTGTTAATTTGTTATTTTATTCCCTGAGCCCCAGCCTCCCCTCTCCCCTCTTTGTTTTTCATAGCAAAAGTTAATTTAAATAGTGCGATAAACTTTAAATGAAATTACATTTGTTATTTCTAATTCATTGCGATTTTTATCACTTCTTCACTTGTTTTTCTTTTGTGTAGGAAAAAAAAGGATCTAAATTGAAGCAACACAGGGAAAAGATTAGTAACGCACATGAAAGTAAAATTAGGGTGGCCCTTACATATTCAATAATACTTTTCAATTTCCTTTTTTCGGGCGTTTTCTTTTCCAGAAAACATGTAACATATTTTTCAGTTATTTTCCTAAAAGTGTTTTAAAACAGAAGTTAATTCCAATAAATACGTTAATTAATTTCCAATAAATACTTTATTTAAAAAAAAAAAAACAGAATGTTACCATTTTCTATTAAAAAGTGTGAAAAATGTTGCCTTCTTTTCTAGAAAACATGCAACGTTTTAATAAAATGTGGCACTTTAGAAGAGTTTTACAACAGCTAATATTTTTCTTACGGGATATTCAATCAATTTCTAATAAATTCTTTATTTTATATAAAAAAAATAAAATTTTAACATTTTCTATTAAAAAGTGTGGAAAATGTTGCCTTTTTTTCTAGGAAACATGTAACATTTTTATAAAAAGTGGCAGTCTAGAGCAATTTCGCAACAGAATTAATTTTTTTTACAGGATATTCCATCAATTTGTAATATATTCTGTATTTTAAATAAATATATAACAAAATGTTGCATTTTCCATTAAAAAGTGTAAGAAATGTTGCCTTCTTTTCTAGAAAAAATGTAACGTTTTAATAAAATGTGGCACTTTAGAAGAGTTTTACAACAGCTAATATTTTTCTTACGGGATATTCAATCAATTTCTAATAAGTTCTTTATTTGAATAAAAGTGCAGCAAAATATGTAAGAATGTTGCCTTCTTTTCTAGAAAACGTAAAATTTTTATAAAATGTGTCATTTTAGAGGAGTTTTGCAACAGATATTATTCTTCGTATGGGATCTTCGATCAATTTCTTATAAATTCTTTATTTTAAACAAAAAATAACAAAATGTTGCCATTTTCTATTAAAAAGTGTAAAAAATTTTGCCTTCTTTTCTAGAAAACATGCAACATTTTTAATAAATGTGGCACTTTAGAGAAGTTTTACAACAGATATAATTTTTTGTACGAGATGTTGAATCAATTTCTAATGAATTCTTTATTTTAAATAAAAATTAACAAAATGTTGCCATATTCTACTAAAAAGTGTGAAAAATTTTACATTTTTTTTAGGAAACATGTAAAATTTTTATAAAATGTAGCAATTTAGAGGAGTTAAGGATTATATGTTTCTTTGCAAAAAAATATTATATATTATTGAGAGTCTTCTTGTGTATCCAGCAACATCTTGACGTGATGTTGCCAAATAGTTATGGAATAAAGAGAACCAACGACTCTCTCTTTATGCCAATTTATTTATTGCAACTCTGTCACAATTAAATGGCAAACAATAGTACCTCCTAAAGTCAAACATTTCAATGTGCGCCATGCTAATACTTTTTGTTGTTGTATAGACACGTATGATGACGACACACCCGTCATATGAAACTGATGATGACAATAACCATAATGACAGTGTGTGTAACGAAAGGGTTAAATTGCTTGTACGAATCCAAAATAGCACACATTCGTCGTACATGTCCTTACAAGTTTGAACATAAAAAAATGTATTTGTTTTCGTTGTACGCCGTAGTCAATTCTTATTGCTGGAATTAAAACTTGACTTGACACCAACAGCAACAGCAACAACACGCAGTGGCTTGTGAATTACACGCTCATACATTCAAACAATTTTATATGCAGTTGACTAATGCCCGGGTAAATTGCTGATAAAAAGTCTTCTAGTTTGCAGTGTGTTTGTGTGTAGGACACTTCGTCCAGTGTTGCCGTTGTTAAGAATAGATTTGCAAATAATTTAAAATATTCAAAAATTATAAGAAGTTTTATAAAAAGCCTTTGAAATTATGTTTTTCAGAGCTTTTTATTTTGATATCTCTTGCCGAAAAATAAGCTATATCTTTGGAGATTAATTTTATATAAACTCGACACCATTTACATATGGATCATTCCATATCAAATTGGCTAATTGTTTGAAAATACTCCTATTCAAAAAACTTTGCCAAATATGTTTCATATAAAAAATTTTTAGTAAAAAATTATTATGAAAAATATATTGAACAATTTTTCCGATGCAATTTAGATATGGGTCATTCCATATCAAATTGAATAATTGTTTCACACTACTCCTTTTATCAGAAAAATATTTGCCAAATATTTTGCATATTTAAAATTTGTAAAAAGAATGGTTTAAAAAAAATTTTGAAAATTTTTTCCGATACAATTTACATATGGGTCATTCCATATCAAATTGACTAATTGTTTGACGCTACTCCTTTCAATTTGAATGAAATTTGATTAGAGTTTATTTCAACAGAAAAATATTCTAACAATTTTATTTATTGGAAAAGTGTAATAACTGCAAAATTTTAAAATTTGTATTTATAAAAATTTTTAAAATATTTTTAATAATTCTTTTTTGCAACAGCGATAATGGTTTTTTAAATATCCTGAAATTTTGAAGCAGATGTTTGCTTCCTTTTTGTAAAATGTTATTTTTTTTTACTTTCAAAATCTTTAAAAAAAAATAAAAGGCCATGGATCTCAGATTAATTTTTTAGGGTGTTATAATTAATTTTAATTAAAATTTAATGAAATTTAAAGTACAGCAAATGACGATTTGTAAAAAGAATTTTAAAATATGCTGCTAGCTTGTGCAGAAGAAACTTTAAAAATTCTGAAATTTTTATAAAAATATAGGCGAAAAAGAGTAAAAGAGAGCAAAGAGAGTAATAATATATTAAATATGGGTTTTCTGTGCATATAAATTTCAACAAATGCCGGGTGATTCAGATAATTAAGACCCAGAGGTATGGAACAATTTGCCATGGAGTTACCCATATACAGTTTTATGACTTCATTTTTCTTTCGGAAACTTTATAACATTATTGATTTAGAATATATTTCTTTTAGGAAAAAAGTTTGTATATTATATAAATTGCGAAGATATCGGACAGTTTACGAAATATTGAATAAGGCAACTAATAAAAATATTAAAAAAAAATCATAAAGAAAACTTTCTATGGCAGCTTTTCTTACAAAAATATAAAAATTAATCGATTTCAAAATAAATTTCGATTTTTTCATACTGTTTAAGTTTCAAAGAAATCGGCAACACTGAATAAACTTGTTTTGTTTTCTTCTTCTTCTTCTGGTGGGTGTACCCGGGCGCTGTAATGCACACGAGTGTGTACGTTTTATTGGTTACATTTATTACACATGAATATTTGTTTCTTGTTTTATGGGTATTTTTGATGTTATTTTTCGGGCGCTTTAAACAGGAATGGGAAATGCAACACAATTGTACTTTCTTTCATGTAATCGAACGAATTTTGTTTAAACTCGATCGATTTATACAAATCGCAGGGTAGCAAGCAGATGTCTGTACAGGAACTAACAGTTTCACAAGTACCTGGACAAAATGAGTGCAACACTTGGGCAGAGTATCTCTTAAATATGGGTAATTCCATGCCGAATAGACAAGGACTCAGACACGACCCCTATAGATTTGAATGAAATTTGGTCCTAGATTCTATTTCGTTTTAAATGTTTTAAAATATTTATTTTCCTAAATTATGTCCCCTTAAAAAATTTCAGAATAACGCCGAATCCACCGAATTGTTGCAGCTTATTTTTGCAATATCTCAAAAAGCGGCTACAAAAATTTTTGTAAAAAATACCAATTTTCTAAATTCTTAAAATGGGTGTGATCACGGAACATATAAATATTTCTATTTTGCTGATATTTTTTAATTAACTTATGGCGCTAACTGTCGTTTAACCCTCTCCATTTTTATATATTAAGGTGACCCTTCGTTGGAAGGACGAACAATTTTTGAAAACAGCTCTCGCGGAACAATTTTCAAAGTTAAAATGAAGAAAAATATTTTATCGAAAAATTATATATTATAAAAAAGACGATCACTAACCATCCAGGGTTAAAGATCTCAATATTTTGATGGATGTGCTTTCATTTTTTTAAAACATAATATTTTACATAATATTTTATTAAGAAAATAATAAATTTAAAAAATAAACGACGACCACTAACCATCCAGGGTTAAAGATCTCAATATTTTGATGGATCTGTTTTCATTCTTTTTCAAAACATATTATTTTTCATAATATTTTATTCAAAAAATAATAGACTTAAATAATAAAAGGTAAAAATGAAGAAAATATTTTATTAAAAAAATAATAAACTAAAAAAATAAACGACGGCCACTAACCATCCAGGGTTAAAGATCCTAATATTTTGATAGGTGTGTTTTATTTTTTATTTTTTTTTGAAAACAATGTTTTACATATTTTATTAAAAAAATTATAAATTAAAAAAAAATAAACCATCCAGGGTTAAAGATCCTAATATATTGATGTATGTGTTTTCATTCTTGTTTAATACATAATTTTTTTTCTTGCCTTTAATGTGTCGCGAGGGCTTGTACACCCACTCAACACCCAACAAATAAATCATAAGTTTAGTTACTACAGCTGAGTAACGATTTAAAATGAGTGTTTTCCAGGCCTGGTCTCAAATATTTATTACCGTTACAAATGCAACAAAATGAAATAAGTTTTTATAAAACACATCTTCACAACCACAATTCACATTTGCTTACATGTGTACACATCACATATACACACATATACACACATGCATTACATATATACATATATATACACATCCTTACCCAGTGAACATATTTCTGACAAAATGTCAAACCTTGTCCCAAACGCTTTCACGATCAATTCCATTTCAATTACATTCTTATGACTGCAGGTCTTTTTTCGGAAAGGCACGAAAGAACGATTTTAATCCAAGTCTGCAGATATTTTTATGGCAAAAATAGTTTTAGTATCGTATTCATAAAAAATAAAATTAAATTAATGGCTGCTTTAGAACTTAATTATCATAGAAATTTTATCTGAAAGCACTTTTCAAATCAGACTGACTGTAAAGTGGAATGTTATGATTTGTTAACGCTCCCTGAAGGCGTTTGACTTTTGACCACCCACTCAATTTATTATAGTATAAAACCTGTAAAATATCTAACGCTGTGTTCTTTCTAAAAAATTACTACTTTTCTTGCACCTTTTAATAGAAAATAGCCTCATTTTACCACAATTTATTAGAAATTAATTCAAAATATCTTACGAAAATTTATTTACCTGCAGAATAAAAATAAGGCTGTGTTCTTTTCTAAAAAAATGCCACATTTCTTACACCTTTTAATAAAAAAAAGGCAACATTTTACCACAATTTACTGGAAATTTATTTAAAATGCCTTACGAAAAATTATTTATCTGCAGAATATTTAAGGCTGTGTTCTTTTCTAAAAAAATGCTATATTTCTTGCACCTTTTCATAGAAAATGGCAACATTTTACCACAATTTATTAGAAATTAGTTCAAAATATCTTAAGAATAGTTATTTAGCTGCAGAATAAAAAAAGACTGTGTTCTTTTCTAAAAAAATGCCACATTCCTTACACCTTTTAATAGAAAATGGCAACATTTTACCACAATTTCTTGGAAATTTATTTAAAATGCCTTACGAAAAATTATTTATCTGCAGAATATCTAACGCAGTGTTCTTTTCTAAGAAAACGCTATATTTCTTGCACCTTTTCATAGAAAATGGCAACATTGTACCACAGTTTATTAGAAATTAATTCAAAATATCTTAAGAAAAGTTATTTAGCTGCAGAATAAAAAAAGACTGTGTTCTTTTCTAAAAAAATGCTACAATTCTTACACCTTTTAATAGAAAATGGCACCATTGTACCACAATTTATTGGAAATTTATTTAAAATGCCTTACGAAAAATTATTTATCTGCAGAATATTTAAGGCTGTGTTCTTTTCTAAGAAAACGCTATATTTCTTGCACCTTTTCATAGAAAATGGCAACATTTTACCACAATTTATTAGAAATAAATTCAAAATATCTTACGAAAATTTATTTAACTGCAGAATAGAAATAAGGCTGTGTTCTTTTCTAAAAAAATGCCACATTTCTTACACTTTATAATAGAAAATGGCAACATTTTACCACAATTTATTATAAATAAATTAAAAATATCTTAGGAAAAACTATTTCTGTTTTAAAACTCTTCCAAACCACCGCTTTAGAGAAAATAAATTTAAAAAATTTTTAATTTTTCTTAGAAAAAAGTCCTAATATAATACGTCATAATATGTTTGTTGGGATGTTTTGGATTAACACTGAAGGTGAATTTGATGGTGTTTTATTCAGTTTATTAACATGCGTAATTGATTTTCTTTTTTGTTTGTTTGTTTTTTCTTTTTAACAACACAAGCAGGTTGTTTTATTTATTTTAGAATCTAAAATTTAGATTACGAATCTCATGTAAATGAATGTGCGTTTATATGCATGCAATTATGTATGGATATGAACATGCTTATGCATGCATGTGTGTTCATGGGCATTTTCATTTGCGTTAAAACTTTTTTTGCTCTCAATTTTATTAGCAATTCGGTAGATTTATTGTTTCACACTATTTAAATAGAATTTATTTAATTAGAAAAGAACAAAATAAGTGGGAAAGTTGGGACAAAATTTTCGTACGTGTTAACTGGTTGGGGCTTCGAGTTCTGTTAGAAAGAAAGATTTTTATTAGCAAAAATTCTTAAGTAAAATAGATTTAATAACTATTTTACTCAAGAATTTTTGCTACCGTCATTAAATCGGTGCTAAAATCGGCCGGTGGTCAAAATATGGACTTTTTATATGGAAATCTCTGCTGATTTACTGTTGTATCTTTATTGTTTAATAGTTTTTTTCTAAAGGCTACTGAAATTTAAGAAAAATTGCTTTTCACATATCCTTTTATTTTTTATTCAACAGTTTTGAAGAGACAAAACAACAAAAATTCATTTTTATCTTCTTATTAAAAAAGCACCTGTTCTATTTTTACCTTCTCATAAAAAAGCACCTGTTCTGTTTTTACCATCTCATAAAAAAAACTTTATTTGAATATGGACATATAGATGTGCCTCTGTGCTTGTGTAATTGTGAGTTGAAAATAAACTTGAGATATTGTGATTTTGTTTTTGCTTCTTAAGCAAATTTGAAGCGTTATTATTTCTTTTGGGCTTAAAACTCAAAAGTAAAAATTTATATTGTGCTGATGTGCATGAAAATACCTTTTATATTTTATATATTTTGTTAATATTAATGGGCGCTAAGATTGTTAAAAGTGTACCACAAAAAATGTGTAGCTTACTTAAATATAATATTTGGTTCATAATCTTAAATTACTTTCATGAAATATTTTTAGAACTTCATAACAATTAAATATATACTCTGCTTTGTACCATAGAGCGGTATTATGTTTTAGGCACTACTTTTTACATTGTTGTTGTTGTTGTTGTAGCAATATATTTAAGACCAATTCTTGCAACTTGTCTTAACTTTAATGTGTTTTAAGCTTCTTTATCACTTCTCTAGAAGTTTACGATAATAACTCTAGTGTTTGTAAGAAAAGTTGACTAAACTAATCCCTAGAGAACTGCGTTAGCTCTACTAAAACGGGTACTGGAACTTGCTAAACACCCCCTCAAAATGATCACTTTAATATCGGGTGTTTCTTATAGAGTGATACAAGTTTAAATCATAATAAAACATAGTAACATATTTTTGATATCAAGGAAACGGTCTTTGTTGAATAGGAAATTTTATGACATTAATGTTTAAATATGATTTCGGCCATGTGGCCGCCACGGCTGGTGCATACAAGGCGCAATCTGGAACATCAATTTTCACAAACTTTTCGCAGCATTTGCGGCCGTATCTCGCCGATAACTCTGCGAATGTTGATTTCCAGGTGCTCAATTGTTTGTGGTTTATCGACGTACACAAAGTGACTTTACACAACCCCAAAGAAAATAATCCAATTAATTGGGCCATTTCGTGAAATTATTTGTTCGTCAAAAGCTTCCTAGAGTAAATCAATTGTAGCGCCCGCTGTGTGGCATGTGGCTCCGTCCTGTTGGAACCACATATCAGCACGATTAATGCCAGCTAATTGAGATACGAAAAAACTTCGAATCATGTTCCCATACCGTTCACCATTGACAGTAACATTCTGACCATCATTCTCTTTGAAGAGATATGGGCCAATGACTCCGCCAGCCCATGAAGCGCACCAAACAATAATTTTCTGTGGATATCACGGTGTTTCGACAAAAGCTTGTGGATTATCCTCTTTCCAAATGGGACAATTCTCTTTACTTACGTGCCCATTCAACCAAAAATGGGCTTCATCGGAAAATAAAATTTTGAATGCAGGAAGTGCACGATAAGTTTGACGAAGAGAACCATTAATTTGATTAAATATTTCTACAATTTGCACGTGTTACTCTAGTGTAAGTCGATTCATTATAAAATGTCGAAGCAAACTAAACAAAAAACAACTATCAGCTGTTAAATGGATGGTCAAATAAAGCAGTGATGCCAACTCCAAGTTGTATCACTCTATAAAAAAACACCCGATATTAAGAAATTGTTAACCCATGAAAGAGCGGCACAATAAAATTTAAATTTCCCTTAAAACAGCATTTCGCGATAACATATTTATCTTTATTTAAGAAAAATAACTATTTATTGAGTTCCTAATTGAATATCCATTAAACATTGAAAAGTTTAAAAAACTGACTCCTTATTTGCGTGTTATCCTTTTAAATATGCCACGTAATTTATCTTCGAATATCGATTATTTTGGCTCATCTTTCATAAGTAATTTAACAAATTCATTTGTTTTACCTCTTTCTCTTAACGTTGCACTGTTCTAATTTATTAAAATCTTTATCCCATTCTTTATGTTGAACTAATTCAATAACGAACAACCCTTTTGTTTTAAGCCACTAAAGTGCTGCTGCACACAAACATATGCCAGCCAGTCAGGTCGTCAGTCCGTCAGCCAGTCAGTGTTAATAAGCGTAACACCTTCCAACACATGTGTGCTTCATGTTTTCACAGCAGAAAATGTAATTAATCTCAAAGCTCAAGGATGAGTTTTACACTAAAAAAGAAAAAAAATTTAGTCAAATTGACAACTCTATAGTTTTAGTAGCAAAAGGATAACACTTTAGTGACGGTAAACAAATGAAATTTAGTTCCGTAACCTTTTAACAGTTGTTAGCATTTTCTATATTGTGTGTGTGTATTGTGTATGTATGTATTGTGCATGTGTATATGTGTGTGTGTGTAGGTTTATCCTTTTTGCTTTGTTGGCTCCCACTCCTTTTTCCTTTTTAAGGAAACCTTAACTTGACTTAAAAGCCAAACTGGCTGGGTGTTAAGATTAGGCGATGTTTGAGTAGCACAGCGCCTGTATATGTGTTTGTGTGTGTGTGTGTGTGTGTTTTTTTAGCAAAAAAAATGCCAATTAAAATCTTAACTAACTCGTTTTGTAGTCTCTTAAAGATGAAAGCTAAGGAAGGACATAATTTAAGTCGAGAGGAGGAAGCCGGCTGTTCAAAAGAAATTGCCTCCACTTTTAACTTGAAGTTGTTTTTAGTAAATCTCTTTTTTTTCTGAAATACTTTTGAAAAATTACTAATTGAGTGATGGGCATTTGAAAATACTGAGTTGGTGCACAATAAAAACAAGTGCAACCAAAAAAGTGCAACCAAAACAGAGCAACCACAAAAAGTGCAACAAAATTTGCACTTTTATATTATATATTACACTTTTTTGTATTTTTCCACTGAAATTCCTGATATTAATAAGACATTATAATATTTCAGGCTTAAAAGAAGTTTTTAGATATTATAGACATTTTTATTTCGTTATATTATAAAAAAAAATCGTCTATTTTTGAAAAAGTGTGCAAATAAAAGGAAATATTTTTTTGTGATCTTCAAAAACTATTTTAAAATTAACGATGCGGGTATAAAAAAAGTGCAACGAAAACCGTGCAAACACAAAAAGTGCAACAAAACTTCCACTTTTATGTTATTTAATACACGTTTTCGTTTTTTTTACTAAAGTTCAGGATATTAACGAAGCATTATAATTTTTCAGATATTTTTACAAAATTTTTTTTAAGAAATTCTAGATATTTTTCTTTCGTACACTTCTTTCGAATTTCGTATATTTTTGAAAAATTGTGCAAATAAAAGGAAATATTTTTTTGTGATCTTCAAAAATGATTTTAAAGTTAACGAAATGGGTATAAAATTTCGTGATTTGCAGACATAAATATGATTCGTAAAATGCCCGAAGGCAGGGTACTGTATTCTGCTCAATCAGCGCCCAGGGCAATGCCTTCGTCGTTGAGACAAGTCGACTACAACACGACTATAATAACACGATGTTGAAAGTAGCCGTTTTGTGTGTTACAGTTGGGTAAAATAGTACATTTTGAAAGTGCTCGGTCCAGATGGTTTATGCCGGGTTTGTGAACGATTTTATAAATTCAACAGGGTCTTTAAAGGAATAAAAAAATACACTTTTCAATTTAGATTGAAGGAAGCGCTTAATGAAGGACTCAATTTACGAATTTCTTATATGCTGATCCCTACGTTCGTTTTTTTATATTCTCAATCAAACCGTGTCTAGAACATGAAAATTCATATTTTTTATAAATTTATTATTTTGTTTTTTGCCTTGGAAATACTCTCATTGTTTCCATAGATATCAAAATATGTCATGTTTATTCCTAATAATTCTCAATTGGTTTTTGAAAGTCTATGAATAAATTGAGAGATTTTTTTATTATGAATCTGGGCAAAAGCCTACTGAAGATTTGGTTTAAGGACCAATGAAATTTTAGTATAGAGGTATCATGGCCACACAATAAATAAACTACTTTGATCTATATATTTAATAAATACATTGAGAAAAATCTAAAATAATTACGTCCTCATTATTGAAACAACATTTTAAAATAATTAGTTGTCAGTTTGTTTTTATATGAAATTTTTGGAAAAATAATACAAAAAAGTGTAATAAGCAATATAAAAGTGCTAGTTTTGTTGCACTTTTTTGGTTGAATTTTTTTTTTTATACCCTTATCGTTAATTTTAAAATAATTTTTGAAGATCACAAAATAAATATTTCCTTTTATTTGCACACTTTTCCAAAAATAGACGAAATTTTTTTTTTAATATAACGAAATAAAAATGTCTATAATATCTAAAAAAAAAAAATTTAAGCCTGAAATATGATAATGTTTTGTAAATATCAGGAATTTCAGTGGAAAAATACAAAAAAGTGTAATAAATAATAAAAAAGTGCAAATTTTGTTGCACTTTTTGTTGTTGCTGTATTTTGGTTGCACTTTTTTAGTTGTACTTGTTTTTAATGTACACCAAATCGGTATTTTCAAATGCCCATCACTGAATTAGTAATTTTTCAAAAGTTTTCAGAAAAAAAAAGAGATTAACTAAAAACAACTTCAAGTTAAAAGTGGAGGCATTTTTTTTTTTTTTGAACAGCCGGCTTCCTCTTCTCGACTTAAATTATGTCCTTCCTTAGCTTTCATCTTTAAGAGACTACAAAACGAGTTAGTTGAGATTTTAATTGGCATTTTTTCGCTAAAAACACACACACACACAAACGCACACACACAGAAACATACGTACAATGGCTTTGCTTAACCTTTCACCCCCTGTTATATATATTGAGTTTGGACAGCTGAGAAAAAGTCAGCTGACGATCAGCTGTTTCAATAGCTTTGCAGGGTTGCATATGCCTGGATTTAAAGTTCAGCTGAGTTAATAGTGTTTTTTGTTTTTAGGTTAAATATCGCTCCTCCTTCCACTCTTTGACAGGATAACTTTTTTAAAAATAAAAATTTTTATATTCTCAAAAACCAACCTGCCTTGACTTGTACAACGTACAACTGCTCATGACTCACTACATGACTACTCAACTTTTTTTAAACGTCCTGCGAAAAATGGTGGCAAATAAACCGAAGAAGAAATAAAAGAAATAATAAAAAAAGTTGCTAAACACACACACACACACACACAGCAAAACAACAATAAAATCTTTGAAGTGAATTGTTTCCTTAGATTAATTTACACTTAAGGGGATGGATGGGTGAAGGGGCCGAGGGATGGAGGGATGGATGAGTGTTTGCATGGCTGGTGCCAGTTGCACTGCGATTTCTACAACTTTGTAGTTACAAAGTTGTCTGTACATGCGGCCAAGCCAGCGGGTGTTTACAGGCATACCCTTTATAAAGCAGCTATTTGACCATAAAAGCACGTTTCATAAAAGTTATGCTCTATGGAGAACGTCATGCGAGTGATGAGGAGTCATGATGGGTGACGAGGAGATGCCAAATATCTAAACTAAAACATAAATTTCAAAAAATAACAAATAAAATGTTATTTATTTTAATATTCTGTTAATTTCTTTTAACGTTTTAAATTAAACAAATGAAATAGTGAATGTTGTCGAACTTCTGGGATTAATTATAACCTTCACAAAAAAGTCAAAAGTTTTGCCATTCCTCGATATTAATATGAGACCCCATAGAATATATATATTTTGGATTCTTATGAATAGCGATCACGGCTGACCGACGTCCGTCTGTCTGTCTGTCCGTCTGTCTGCACGTGAAATCGGTTTTCCCAAGCCCCCCACAAGAGCTAGAGACTTCTTCTTCAACTGATGGATTGGAAGTGAACTTAAATACAGTGGTATTGAAATATACGAAATACGGTTCCAGAGCTGGGAAGCTTACACCTATTTCGCGACGCAAAATTTATACCAAAAACCACTTAATTTTTTCATTATTTGTAAACTGAATCTATTTCATGCTTTAAGAAACCTCAATTGTCTAATAAAAACGAAAAAAACTAAAAAAAAAAATCCCAGGGATGGGAAATTCAGTATTTTGAAGTACCTTTTATAACTAAAATGTCTAAACATTTTACGTTTTTCTTAAATAAAACCGTTTTATACATCATGAAGATTTGCATTAGAAAAAAAAAAATAATTAAAAAAATTAATATATTATTTCCAGGGGTGGGAAATTGATATTTTTTCATTAATAAAAGTAACCAAAAAGGGCAACTGACGTTGTTTTTTTTTAGCTACCTGAAACTATTTTATAACTTAAGAAGAACAAAATTGGTATCAAATATTACAAAAATCAAAATTTCGAGTCCAGCGCTGGACAAGCGCAATATATTACGGTACATGAAAGTGACCTAAATGGTTAAAAAATTTTAGTTTTTGCTAAATCGAACCGCTTTATACATCATAAAGATTTGCATTAAAAAAAAAAACAATTTAAAAAAATTTAAATTTCGTTTGCAGGGGTGGGAAATTTATATATTTTTCATTGATAAAAGTAGCCAAAAAGGCAACTGACGTTGTTTTTGTTTTTGCTACCTAAAACTATTTTATAACTTGGAAAGAACAAAATTCGTATCAAATATTAAAAGAAATCAAAATTTTGAATCCAGCGCTGGACAAGTGCAATAATTTATAGGACATGAAAGTGGCCAAAATGGTTAAACATTTAAAATTTTTCTTAAATAAAATCGCTTTATACATCATAAAGATTTGAATTGTTAAAAAAAGTTAACAAAAACTTTAAATTTCGCTGCCAGGGGTGCGAAGTTGATGGCTTTTCATTAATGAAAGTAACAAAAAAGGCAACTGGCGTTGTTTTTTATTTTTTTGTTTACTAAACTATTTTATAACTTAGAAGGAACAAAATTGGTATCAAAAACTTAAAAAATCCAAATTTCGAATCCAGGGTTGGACAAGTGCAATATTTTATGGTACATGAAAGTTAAAAATTTTAAGTTTTTCTTAAATAAATCCGCTTTATACATCCTGAAGATTTGAATTGGTAAAAAAAATTCCCTTCCAGGGTTGGGAAATTGAATTTTTTTTTTTCATACATAAACGTAAAGGCAACTGACGTTGTTTTTTTCTAACTAAAATTATTTTATAATTTAAAAAGAACAAAATCAGTACTTAAAAAATAAATATAACGCCAGACGTACATTGGTGAAGGGTATATATAAGAGTCGGCACAGCCGAATATAGCACTTTTACGTGTTACTAAATTAAGAACGATTATTCAGGCTCCAGTTCCAGATCTGCAAATTTACAAATTGGATTTATTCAGTGATATTGTAAAAAATAATTCGTTGCTGCTGCTATCAAATCCTTCACTTCGTCAGTAGTTACAAAAAGGAAAAATAACAACAAACAAACAAAACCAAACAAAAACGAACAAAAACAAACAAACAAAATCCAAATGGAATGAATGTCTCTTAAACATTTTCTTGTAAATGAGTGAATTCACGCCAGCGCTCTCCTTTTTCACACTATTTGCAAAATAGTGGCTGAGGTAGTAAGACACACGACTACGATGCATGAGGTCCCGAGTTCGACTCCGCACTCAGTGGTGTGTAAAACAAGTTTTTGAAAAGGATTTTTTTGTTGTTTTTTTTTTTTTTTTTTTGTAAAGTGGTTCCTCTTGTGAAATTTTGAATTTTAACCTTTATTTTATAAAATAAATATAATTTTTAAAAATGATTTATTTTGGAAAGACCTGGCGAAGAAGAGGGTGCTAATAAAAATTTAAATACGTCTAAGAAAAAAAATTCATTTTTCTTTTTGCAAAGTGAAATTTTGAATTTTAACTTTTGTTTTATAAATTCAAAAATAAGCTTGGGGACTTTTGAAAACTATCTATTTTTGAAAACACTAGCAAAAAAGAGGGTGATAATAAATAATTAAATATATAGTTCTAAAAATATTTGTTAAAACATCTTTTTTTTGTAAAGTGGGACACCTTGCAGATATACAAATTGTTTTTTATTTGTATTATATTCGAGTTTCTTTTCAAAATTGGAATATTTTGGACAATTACTGCAAACGTCCTGATTTCTATGACTGGTTCTTCCGCCTTTTTATATTATTATTAAATATTGAATTTTTATAGTTTTTCCTTTAAAACATCAGCCGTGCACTTGGCCACCTTTAAAATAGTTTCAAATTGCCGTCACTTCACTCAACAAAACTAGTTGAATAATTTTCTTTGACATCACTGTCATGCTGCTGCTGTTTTTTTTTTTTAACTCCCGTCAGCATGAACTTTGTGCTTTTAGAGTTTATTTTTTTTTCTTCTTCACTTGTGCAAGATTTCTCCAGCTTAACGTTTGGCCATTTACAGGTTAGAAAAAAGTACACCGAGAGTAAGAAAATTGTTAATATCGTGCCTGTAAATTTAAATGATTTTTGCATTAATTGCGTTAATAGCTGGAGGGCAACGAAGGCAGTTCTCTGCGGCATATATATTTTTCTCTCAGGAGGGACATATTTAAGCTCTCTCTTGGGCACTATTGAAAATAATTTGTTGTAAATATTTTTTAGCTTTCTGCTAGAAAAATTTAAGTTTAAAAAAAAATCGCCAAGTTATTGGTTTTACAGCGTTTTGCAAAAAAAGCCGAGCTCTCATAAGATCTCCACGTTTTGAGGTCTTAGGAAGCCTCCCTAGCGAATCCTGAGGACCCCGTCACTATGTCTCCTTGTGTGTATGTGTCAAGAATGTGTCCATCACATACTTAAATTGCCCTTGACAGACTTGCAGAACTTTCACGCATCCCCTTAAACTGGCTGTACATACATGGGACCATTCCAGGTGACAAAAAGGCGGATGACCGTGCAAAGAGAAGGACTCTACTTCAGGAGCACGCCACTGACCTACTGAGCGGAGTTCCACTATTATCTTATTGGGAATATTTTGACACTCGGGCCAGGTGGTACAGAGAGTCTATGTCGTCTATAGCGAGGACACTATGGCTTTGCCTAAGCCCTTGCGGAACAGGGATGCGAAAAGACGGACTCTACTTCAGGCTCATGCCACTGACCTACTGAGCGGAGTTCCACTCTCATTCTATTGGGGACATATTGTTATTCAGTCCAGCTGGTATAGAGAATCTGTGTCCTGTGCTATAGTGAGGACACTATGACCTTGCCTAAGCCCCTGCAGAACGGGAATGCTTTTGGACCTTAATAGAAAGTAACGTCGTACTCTGGTGGCAATACTGACTGGACGCTATACTTTTAGAGTCTTCAAACTCCTGTACAATAAATACTGCACTGGCTGTAATGGCGAGGAGAAGAAGGAGGAAAGCATTTACCTCTGTCCTGCTCTGGAGGTATCGACGTCTGCAATTCTTTGCTAGAACGTCCTTCAGCAGCCTACCAAGGCTGTCAGGAGTCAGCCTCAAGGAACTGGTCTTTTTGTTATTGACTCCCTTAAGCACGAATTTTCACGTCTGTCTCTCCCCCCACACTTTCTCCATTCCTGTAGTTTTTACTTATCGTTGATTTTAGCTCTTTTCTTTTTAGTTCTTTAACTCCCCTACTCCAAATAACTTCTTTCTATATCACAGACAACACAAAGCGACCAAAAAGGACCCAAGCGAGTTGGACTCTTTCCTTTTCCGCCAGCAGCCTGCTGCTAACCTTCTTACAACTTTTAAGCGGCTGAACCAAATCACACCAAACCAGTAGCGTTCCGAATTGTTTTCCTATAGAATCGAATCGCCTTAAATTTATAGGAAATCTGAGCACAGAAGCTCTCTTCAGAACACCAGTAATAATAATAGTTTTAGTATTTATAAAAATTTTCAATCATCTCTGGGAGTTGATTAGACATGTTTTGACATGTCTAATCATGTTTGCGTGGTGCTTATCCAGCATTTGAGAGATGCCTAATAATTTTGTAATAAAATTATGAATTCTTTTTAATTTTTTTTTCTCAGTGTGCCAGCAACTACGATCTCGTAATTTTTTATACACACATATGCATGGATGTTTGTGTGTGTGTGTGTGTGTATATGTATGTGAGAGTGTGTGAACGGGTGTATATAAAAGAACTATATAAAACTCTTGTTGTGTTTGTTGCTTCAGATATTTTTTTTAATTTTTTTTCTTTTTGTCTCGAGCTCCTTTTATTGCAGTAATTTGTGCACTCAATGGAAAATTGTTAATTAGATTCCTTTTGGCGTGTGATGACTTTGTGTCGTATTTTATCTAGGGAATTTGCTGTGTTTCCCCATCTCCCTACTTCTTTTGATCCCTCCCATCCGCTCGCTACCAATCCTCCACTATAGAATGCGCATTGCAAATGTGTGTGTGTGTGTGTGTGTGTTAGTTGTTCACCTTTAAAAGTAGAAATCATTGTGGAATACCGGGGGTTTAGAGAAAATGTCCGTTGATTGCGTGGTGCAGCCAGCAGCTTTACAAAAACTGTCAGTTGTTTTATTTTATTTTGTTTTACTATTTTTACAATTTTTTATTTTTTTATTTTTTTTTACTGCTGCTGATTTTGCCAGAGTAGCAGTTAAATGTACGAATAGTGGCTTAATTGAAACAGAAAACAACAATTTGAATATCGTTGCTGTTGTAGGAGAATTAAGTTTTTAAGTATTTAATTAGTGAGACGTTAAATTGATTGAAATTCTTTAGTTAGTGAAGAGGATGTTGCAAGGCTTTTGGTAGAGAGTTGTGAGTGGCTGCTTTTGGTCAGCGACGGAATTAAAATAAGTTATTTTACGTATCTGCAAGTTAAAGTTTATTTTCGTTATTAAAGTTTAAAATTAAATTTAAAATGCTTTAAGGATTAAGTTTATGTGCAACGGACTTAAGGATTTATTCAGTGATATTGTAAAACATAATTCGTTGCTTCTACTGTCACATCCTTCACTTCGTCAGTAGTTAAAAAAAAAAAGAATCCTAATGGAATGTCTCCAATTTCTCAAAAATTTTCTTATAAATCATCGAATTTGCGCCAGCGTCCTTCTCTTTGCCATTAATTTGCAAAATAGTGGCTGAGGTAGTGAGACACAAGACTACGATGCTTTAGGTCCCGAGTTCAACTCCGCACTCAGAATTTAGTAAAAATTTTTTTTTTTTTTTTTTTTTTTTTTTTTAAAGTGGTACGTACACCTTGTGAAATTTTGAATTTTAGCTTTTATTTTATAAAATGAAAATTAAGATTGTGGACTTTAAAAAAATTTTTATTTTGAAGAGAACTGGCAAAGAAGAGGGTGCTAATAAATATGTAAATAATTCTAAGGAAAAAATTGTGAAATTTCGAATTTTGGCTTATTTTTTATTAAATGAAAAATAAGCTTCTGGACTTTTAAAAATGATTTATTTTGGAAACTACTAGCAAAAAGAGGGGGATAATAAAAATGTAAAAGGGGGATAATAAAAATGTAAGAAAAATTTTAAAAGTTCTTTATATTCTTTTTGTAAAGTGGCACCCCTTGTAAGATTTGATTTTGAATTTTGGCTGTGCTTTTATAAATTGAAAAATAAGCTTCTGGACTTTTAAAAACTATTTATATTTGAAAATACTGGCGAAGTAGAGGGT
This sequence comes from Linnaemya vulpina, assembly GCA_963675445.1. Taxonomy (NCBI): domain Eukaryota; kingdom Metazoa; phylum Arthropoda; class Insecta; order Diptera; family Tachinidae; genus Linnaemya; species Linnaemya vulpina. The sequence continues at coordinate 70,913,998 of OY776280.1, read as the reverse complement.
GCTAACAAAAATGTTACTCTATAAAAAATATTTTTTATATTTTTCATTTTTAATAGCACCCTGCTCTTTGCCAGTGGCTTACAAAATTAGGCGTTTTTAATATTAAGACTTAATCATTGTTTCAAACAGGATTTATTCAGTGATATTGTAAAACATGATTCGTTGCTTCTGCTATCAAATCCTTGATCCAATTTCTTGAAATTTTTCTTGTAAATGACTGAATTGGCGCCAGCGCCCACCTCCTTGTCGATATCACGCAAAATAGTGGCTGGGGTAGTAAGACACAAGACTACGATGACTTACGTCCCTAGTTCGACTCCGCCCTCAGTCTAGAGTACAAAAAGTTTTTAAAAGTATTTTTTTTTCTTGTTAAATATACCCCTTGTCTTATAAAATAAGAAATGAGCTTCTGGACTTTTAGAAATTATTCATCTTTTCAAATAGTGACAAAAACAAAGGGTGCTAATAAAAATTTAAGCACTTCTAAGATATAATTAATAGATAATTAATATTTAATGTTCAACATTTCGCTAACCATCGGTTATTAAATATTAAAAGAAAAAAGTTTAAAAAATTGGACACAAGAATCACGTTTAAGAAAATTTTTTTTTATTTTAAGTTGGTAACTTTTATAAAATTTGGAATTTTAGCTTTTGTTTTATAAAATGCAAAATAATCTTGTGAATTTTTCAAAATGATTTATTTTGGAAAGAGCTGGCAAAGAAGAGGGTGCTGATAAAAATGTAAGCACTTCTAAGAAAATTTTAAAAAAGTTTATTTTTCTTTTGTAAAGTGGTACTCCGAGTAAAATTGCGAACTCCAGCTTTTGTTTTATAAAATGAAAAATGAGCTTCGGGACTTTTAAAAACTACTTATTTTGGAAAATATTGACAAAAAGGATGGCTAAATATTAAAAATTTTAAAATTAAAATATATAATCAATTGAACATATTTCGTTTTGTTTTTTTTTAATTTCTTAGCACCTCGCTCTTTGACAGTGGCTTACAAAATCAGTCGTTTTTAAAATTAAGACTTCAGGACCGTTTCAAACAGGATTTATTCGGTGATATTGTAAATACTGACAAGAAGGAGGCTGCTAATAAAAATTAAAAGACTTTAAAAAGGTTTTTTTTTGTGAAATTTTGAATTTTAGTTTTTTTTTCTATAAAATGAAAAATAAGCTTGGGGACTTTTAAAAATTATTTATCTGGGAAAATACTGACAAATAGGAGGGTACTAATAAAAATTTCAGCAAATAAAACAAAAAATCCGAATGGAATGTCTCCAAAAGCAATTTCTTAGAAATGTTCTTGTAAATGACGGAATTTGCGCCAGCTGTCTCCTCTTTTCCACTATTTTGCAAAACAATGGCTGCGGTAGTAAGACACAAGACTACGATGCATGAGGTCCCGAGTTCGAATCCGGACTCAGTCATGAGTAAAAAAAGTTTTTAAAAAGTGAAATTATTATTAATAATAATATTATTATTATTATTATTATTATTATTATTATTATTATTATTATTATTATTATTATTATTATTATTATTATTATTATTATTATTATTATTATTATTATTGTTATTATTATTATTATTATTATTATTATTATTATTATTATTATTATTATTATTATTATTATTATTATTATTATTATTATAATTATTATTATTACTATTATTATTATTATTATTATTATTATTATTATTATTATTATTATTATTATTATTATTATTATTATTATTATTATTATTATAATTATTATTATTACTATTATTATTATTATTATTATTATTATTATTATTATTATTATTATTATTATTATTATAATTATTATTATTACTATTATTATTATTATTATTATTAATATTATTAATATTATTATTATAATTTTTTTGAAGTGGTACCTTTTATGATATTTATAGTTTGAGCTTTTATTTTATAAATTGAAAAATAAGTTTCTAGACTTTTAATAATGATTTATTTTGAAAAGTACTGGCAAAAAGGAGGGGGGCTAAAACTCAAAACTTCATACATTTTTGCAAAAATAATACTTTTTTAATAGCTATTAGCACCCCACTCTTCGCTAGTGGTTTACCAAATCAGACGTCTTAAAATTTATAAAAATAATAAGTTAAAATTCAAAATTGTGTAGAGGGTAATATATTCTTACAAGAGGTACTTTTATTGCATTTTGTAGGGGGAAATATATTCTTGTAAGAGGTGCTTTTATTGCAAGCACTGTTTTCAATGGGCCATACTTTTCGACAAAATCGGAATTTTCGTTCAGCGCCCTGCTCTTTGTTGGAATTTACAAGAGTAATTAAATCTTATAAAAACGTTTGAAGATGAAAGAAACGATTGTCCTGTGAAAACTGAATGGGGCACGTTATAAATATGGGCGCCCAGACTGCCATCCAATTAAAAAAGCTCTACTTACTAACCATCCACGTAACTCACGTGATGGCGTCAATTAAAATATGTGTGCATCATAAATTTTGCTGTCAATAAAACAATACGAAATATGTTCACTTAATAAATTTCTTATTGCCACCCAACTCAACCATATTATTAGCGTATTTTGTGAAAACTCAAAAGGAAAATTGCATGCCATTTTGGTTTTTTATGAAGAAGAAAAAAAGAAAAAAAAAGAAAAGAACTGCAGACAGCGTTATGAATTCAACGCAGACAATAGAAGGCCTTTCAAAGGGAAACCATATAGACGTTGCTGGCAGGCACGACTGAGCCAACCAAACAATTAAGGGGCGACAACAACAACAACAACATTTTCAACACGATGAATTAGTCATTTTATGTCAGTGATGCATGGCACACTAATGCGCTGACATTTACACAAACACATGCATGAGAAACTTCACCGAAAGCCACCCAAACATTCTGGGCAACCAGTCAGTGGAAACTTAATTTTGGCTGCATCAAACTCAGAGCTGGATTAGTGAAAGTTGTGTTGGGTCTTGGCAACATGAAAAGAACATGGCGTATTTATGTGGTTGCAACAACAAAAATGAAAATATAAATAAAAAAAGATATAAAACAACAGCAAACAAAAAAGAAGGGACTGAAAGGAATTTACACAAACTGAAGCAAATGATGAACATTTTTCATGCACTTTTGAGCAAATTAGATTTTATACTAATTAAATTTCCACTAACACTAATGCAAGCACAAAGGCATGTATATGTGTGAGTTTGTGTGCATGTGTGTGAGTTCAAAACATGCTGAGTAGCAACGTTAACTTTTATCCAACCAGCCAACCGTGTAGTCATTCATTTCTTCAAGCAACTGCGTGTGTGTGTGTGCGTGTGTGTGTCTATGCCGGTGTATTCAAATGATTAGAGTTGCATTTGATAAGTGACAAGTTTGTCCCAATATTTGTGGGAAGAAAAAGCCCACTTTTGGATAATGTTCATGTGATTTTCGTTGAATTCTTTTTGTGTGAGAAAAAAGATTGTTAAAAATAACGGATTTTTATTAGGGATTTCAGCTGAGAGAGCGAATTACGGCACTCGATAATGATCGGATTTGAATTTTTATTGATATCGAATGCGGTAATTAAGCCCCGGATTACAAAAAAAAAACTCAAAATGTTTATTTTTACATGATTTCGATTCCAAAATTATTTTTTGGTTAATTTTTATTGTCATTATTATTATTATTATTATTATTATTATTATTATTATTATTATTATTATTATTATTATTATTATTATTATTATTATTATTATTATTATTATTATTATTATATATTTTTATTATTATTATTTTTCTAGAGGCGACATGTTTTTTTTTACATATTCAGCCTGATGTCGTTTGGCGTTTTTCGCCTTCAAATTCGACAATTTTTCATGAATCGAAAACAAAAAGATAACTTTTTCTTCAATCTATTACAAACTGTGGAACTTGAACAACAATTTGTAATAGATCAAAGAAAATGTAGGATTTTTGTCTTCTATTGAAAAGTGTAAAATTTAAAGGAGCAAAACACCAACCATTATCAGGCCGATTAATTATCACAATTTTTATTTTTGAAGTGCTGATCCTTTTTTGCAAAAGCATTTAAAAATTTAAGGACAACGAAAAAAGTATTAATAAAAAATAAAAAGATTTTTGAGTTTCTTGCTTAAATTTTTATTCAATTTTAAATTTCTTTGAAAGAATCAGCCCGATTACGGTGGGCGTTTTGCGCCTACAAATTTCCCAGTTTGCACAGTTTTTATTCTTAAAGCGCTGATTCTTTTATGCAAAAATATTTTTTAAAAATATAGAAAAAGTATCAATAAAAAATCGAAAGTGATTTTTTCTTGTTTAAATTTTGATTTGATTTAAAATTTATTTGAAATTTGACAGTTTGTATTAGATTAAAGGCAAAAATTCTACCTTTTGGAACTAACCAAAAACCACTCATAATTTCTTGGAATATTTTTTAATTAACAAAAATATTAATTTTTGCATTAATTTTTACATAAAAGTTATTTTTAATAAATTTTCGTTATTATTGATTTGCAATAAAACAACATATTAATAAAAAAAAATTTCAAAAAAGCCACCTAAAAAGTAAAACTAGATTTAAATTTTTATATTTGATAACAAATTCTAATTAATAATCTAATAATAACTGTTTATTAGATTTTTTTTAATTCTTTACTATCCCGCACTTATTATAATATTTTTGTAGATGTGGCAACTCCGTAAATGATATAAAATTTTAGTTTTCACACAGAAATTTTATATTATATTGTTGTGTATGTAGATTTGGAGAAAATAAAACAGTTTAATATAAAAAAAAAATTCAAAAAGGCCACCTAAAAAGTAAAACAACAATTTAATGTAAAAAAAAATTCAAAACGGTCACCTAAAAAGTAAAACTAGATTTTAATTTTTTTGTTCCCTAATTAATTCTAATTAATAATTTTTTATTTTTATTATACTTTTTTTAATTCTTTACTATCCCGCACTTATTATTTTAGATGTGGCAACTCCGTAAATGGCATTAGAAATTTAGACATTTTATATTAAATCATTGTTATTGATTTGCAAAAAAGGCCACTTAAAAATACAATTAATTTTAATTTGATATCAAAAAAAAAGAAAACATGTCGTCTTATTATTAATCTTTGGTTTTTATTATTTTTAGTATCCCTTTTTTGTTTTTATATATTTGCAGATATGGCAGCCTCGCAAATGGCACACAACAGCTGCAGGCAGCAGCAACCACAATATCAATGGCAACACAATGTCATGCCACTGCATTGCCAACCATTAAAGGCCAAGAGCAAACAACTAACGAGCCATCAACAGTTTTTAACTCTGTTTCACAAATCCCTTGTATTTATATTGTGCACATTTATTACAAATCAAATCAAACTCCATGTACAAGTGTGTGTGTGTGTGTGTGTGTGTGCTTCCATACACACTTAATCGTATATGCAGGAAAACCACACTCTTCTCATGGCACGACATTTTTGCAGAGCACTGAGCTGCCGATAGAAGGAATTGCTGCAAGCTGCAAGAAAACTTAAATCCAAACATGCTTCCAAATTGTTTGCTGGGTTTGCTGAATGTCATTTGTATATGCAGCAAACAGGCCACCATAATTAACTGAGAAAATTTTAATTGCTAATATTTTCTATTTGCATAAAGTGCATTCTGCAAATGCCACACTATACGAGCAGCAGCCAGCCAGGCAGCCACTAACAAATATTACAAACCGAATACAGAAAGAAAACAACTGCTTCAAAAAATCGTTTGCAAAAACTTTCAGTCAGTCCGTCAGTCACAAATTATGGTTTAACTGAACAAACGAACGAACGTACTCTACGAGTGTGTGAAGGAGCTACAAAGTTTTCTATGGGCAGAGTTGGCAGGATGGAGGCTTGAGTAAAATAATTATTCACCAATTGAAAAATTATTGGAATTCTCGTATAACAATTCCGATTATATCCCGGCTTCACAGATATTCTACAAGCAAAAGTCGCATGGCTTTTCGACGTCTTCAAATCTCGGGCGAGTGATGATGTGAATTGATGCCCTTGCAAATATATTTACAATAAAACTTTGCGCTGTTACGATTCCATTTATATTCATAAAAATCTCAACATAATTTTGAATAAAAAAAAACTTTAATTTTCTTAATAGATGGTTTATTGGATGGATTTATTGCAAAAATAAAGTTACCAAACGGACACCTTTTCGGTAGGAATGCCCCACAACGGACATAAAAATGGTACGATTTATAATATCATCAATCTTTGAAAATATTCGATTTATTGACTATTTTCCAAAAATTATTTATAGAAAAATGCCATAAATCGCGTGTTTTTTGGTGGAAGCTGCAGCTCTAACAGGTCTTGAAGGGCCTGATGTATTTTCCTAAACGTTTTTGCGGCAGAAAGACAACAACCTCAGCTGTAAGAAAAAACTTCTTGAAGAGTTTTAAAACACCAATTAAGTATCAGAGAGTAGTACGATCATATTTCCGAAACTAAAAGAACAAGAGCAAGTGTAGCTCATGGTTGAATATACATATAAACCGATTAAGTTTCACATTTTAGTTTATTATTTCAAGTGCTGTTTCTTCAGTTCGTTTTATAACGTTACAGTGATTTTGTGCAACTCATCATTATTTCCTTTTCCCAAGAATCCAAATGTGCACCAAATCTTGATGTTTGAGCAACACTTGAAGCTCGTTAAAATAAAAAAAAGGAAATAAAAAAGAAAACAGTTCGCATGTGGATGAAAATTAACTCATTTTAATAATAAAATTGTTAATTAGAGAATGCGAGCATATTAAATTAATTTATTCAAAGTTTGCATAACAACTCATGCAAGTAGACTGGAGTAGAAAATTTGCATTTTAAGGGCACAAATTTGCTGATATTATGAAACAAAAATCTTGGCAAATATATTGCGAAAAAAATTCTAATATTTGAAATTAAGTAACCTTTAACATAATAAATATAAATCTCAACAACTTATTTTTAAAAATGCATCGTTAGTTTAAGTCAAACATTAAATTCTGTAGTTAAGCAAACTAAAGAATTAATTCATTAAAAATAATTCATGTTTATAAATAGCTTATATGCCAAGTTTCATATCTCTATATATAAAAAGTATATAAAGTTTTTCCATAATTAATTTGAAACTTGTAGGTCAATAAGTTTCCGAATCTATAAGTATTTTTCGGGAAAAATTGCGTCAAAACAAAATTACTACTTTCTGATGCTTAACGGGTGTTTGAAAACTGCACAAGAAGTAGCGTATGATAGTTAAAGCTCACCTCTCCCCTCCGCAAAAACTTTCATGAAAATATATCAGACCATTCATGAGATGTTAGAGCTGCAACTTCCACCAAAACAAGCAATTTATGGCATTTTTATGTAAATACGATTTCTGGAAATTGGACAATATCTCCGATATTTTTAAAGATTGAGCAACAAAATTACATCACTATAGATTAGGGAACTGCGATTCTTATGATACCCATTTGAAGCATGTAAGTTTAGAAGTTTAAGTGTTATTAAGGTTATATATATATATATATATATATATATAAAACGCCTAATTTCACTAGCAAAGATGTACGGCTGGCGCGCATAAGGTTGGCCAGAATGTAGCCAAAGTCCCAATCTATTACACAGCGAAAGATTTACTCAAATAGCTCAAATGGTTAATGAGTTATAGCGTTTCAAAAAAAATATTATTTAAAAATCCATCACTACACGATTCTGTTGGCCTACTATTTTCTAAAATAAAACAAGAAGCAGAAATTGCAAAAATTTTAAGTTTGCAGAACTTTCTTCCTACAGTTTTTGTTATATCTAAGAGACTAAGCAAGATAACAATGTGAAATATGATGTAATTCTAAACTTTAGAATCTAAAGCATTAACATAACTTATTTCCAATATCATTTTAATACCTAAACAGTGGGTGTGGCAAAGAAATTTGTATCTAGAATATTGTTCATTACCTTCTGAACCAACCTACCAAATTTCATGTCAATATCTCTGAAAACAACGGAGATATTAAGAAAATAATAATAATGCCAGTAGTGATTATTTCCTTGTATGTACTCTCACAGTAAACACCTCTCACTGGTATGTGCATTGACTAATCAGAATTGAATGTGTCACATGTTCTTAGCAAAGCCAGCCAGCGACAAAATGCAAATTATCCATAAATGCATTACTTGAGTCTGTGGCGCAGCTGCAGTGTGTCTGGCTGGCAATCGGAAGATTGCGTGTTCAAATCCCACAGCATTGCAATTTATAATTATAAATAATAAATCAAAAAAATCAATATGAAATTGTGCAAGCCCATAGTTAATTACAAGAAAACTCCTTAACAAGTGCATAACACTATGCAATGTTGATGGTGCAGTAGTGAGAGCATCAGACTTGCAATCCGAAGAACGAGTGTTCAAACCCCACATGAAAAAGTTGAAAAATAAAATTTGTGTAAGTCACAAATATTAACAAAACCACCCAACAAGTGCATAATAGTATACAAGTGAGATGGCGTAGGTGGAAGTGCATCTGCCTTGCAATCAGAAGAACGCGTGTTCAAATCCCCCCCCACAACACACAGATGAATAAAATAAATAAATAAAAAATTAGGAAGATGATGACCCCGACCGGCAGATGGCGAGAAATGAAACGACAGAAAGGCAGACGCAAAAAGTGACAGAACGACAGACCGGAAAAATGACAGAACGACAATAAAAAATGACCGACCGGACAGAACGACAGACCGTCAAAAATGACGAACGACAGACTAAAAAAAAAACCAAATGACAGAACGACAGACCGTCAGAAATGACCGAACGACAGACCGAAAAAATGACTGAACGACAGAGACTGAAAAAGAAAAAAAAAAAAGCCGACGGCGAAAAACAAAAAAAAAAATTGCCGACGGAAAAAAAATCTTTTTGCTGCGCGTCACCTACAGCACGTGGGGGTGGGTGAGATTAGTTTTTCATATCGTTAAAACTCGGAAACTAATGGACCGATTAGCTCGAAATCGGTCTCAAATGAAGGAGAAAGTCGATATCTATCGATTTAGACACAAATCGGATCGAATATCAAGCAACAACGCATGATTTTGCAAGCCAAAATTTGCAATTTACGATTTTACGTACTATAGCACGCTGATTTTAGTAAAAATTGCAGCGATGGCCAGATTTTTTGTAAATCGCTAGGAAATGCACATATATGTATATATATATATATATATATATATATATATAACTTTATGTATATATATATATATATATATATATATATATATATGTATATATATATATATATATATATATATATATATATAAATTTATATATATATATATATATATATATATATATGTATATATATACATATAGATATATATATATATATATATATATATATACATACAAATACATATATGCGCATTTCCTAGCGATTTACAAAAAATCTGGCCATCGTTGCAATTTTTGCTAAAATCAGCGTGCTATAGTACGTAAAATCGTAAATTTCAAATTTAGGGTCGCAAAATCGTGCGTTGTGGCTTGATATTCGATCCGATTTGTGTCTAAATCAATAGATATCGACTTTCTCTTTTATTTAAGACCGATTTCGAGCTAATCGGTCCATTAGTTTCCGAGTTTTAACGATATGAAAAAAGGATCTCACCCACCCCCACGTGCTGTAGGTGACGCGCAGCAAAAATATTTTTTTTGCCGTCGGCAATTTTTTTGTTTTCGACCCACCACCACCCCCGTCAGTCATTTTTTCGGTCTGTCGTTCGGTCATTTTTGACGGTCTGTCGTTCTGTCATTTGGTTTTTTTTCAGTCTGTCGGATTCGTCATTTTTGACGGTCTGTCGTTCTGTCCGGCCGGTCATTTTTTATTGTCGTTCTGTCATTTTTCCGGTCTGTCGTTCTGTCACTTTTTGCGTCTGCCTTTCTGTCGTTTCATTTCTCGCCATCTGCCGGTCGGGGTCATCTTCCAAATTTTTTATTTATTTATTTTATTCATCTGTGTTGTGGTGGGGGGGATTTGAACACGCGTTCTTCTGATTGCAAGGCAGATGCACTTCCACCTACGCCATCTCACTTGTATACTATTATGCACTTGTTGGGTGGTTTTGTTAATATTTGTTGACTTACACAAATTTTATTTTTCAACTTTTTCATGTGGGGTTTGAACACTCGTTCTTCGGATTGCAAGTCTGATGCTCTCACTACTGCACCATCAACATTGCATAGTGTTATGCACTTGTTAAGGAGTTTTCTTGTAATTAACTATGGCATTGCACAATTTCATATTGATTTTTTTGATTTATTATTTACAATTATAAATTGCAATGCTGTGGGGATTTGAACACGCAACCTTCCGATTGCCAGCCAGACACACTGCAGCTGCGCCACAGACTCAAGTAATGCATTTATGGATAATTTGCATTTTGTCGCTGGCTGGCTTTGCTAAGAACATGTGATACATTCAATTCTGATTAGTCAATGCACATACCAGTCAGAGGTGTTTACTGTGAGAGTACATACAAGGAAATAATCACTACTGGCATTATTATTATTTTCTTAATATCTCCGTTGTTTTCAGAGATATTGACATGAAATTTGGTAGGCTGGTAGAGAAGATAATGGAAAATATTCTGGATACTGTTTAGGTATTAAAATTAAATTGAATAAATCCTAAAAAATTATTCTTCATATTAAATTATGTTATACATTGAACAAGTATTTCGTTTTTGATTATTACTGAGCGACTGCTTTTATTATAAAAAATGGGAAAATAAAACAGAATATCATTGTAATATTGTTTAATTTTACAATATTTTACATATTTGAGAAAGTCTTATTTATTAAATAACTGGTTTTCTTATTTTATGTATAAAAATTAAAGACTAGTGATTTCAACATCGCCATTGCTGGAAACTGTAGTGGTATTTTGATTGTTATCCATTTTTTCTTCTCGTTCTATTTGCGTTTTACGGCTTCTAACCACACTATAACAAATGCTGTAAAAATATTTTTTTATTAATATTAAAATATCACTTTGTGAGTATATATTTAAATAAACTCACATAAAAACTATTAAATTAGGCACTGCAAACACTTCACTGAACAGAAAAATTGCGCCAGGAAAAGAATTCACCGTTTTCTCGTATATGTTACTGTAGATGGGCGTAAACACCAGCTGGGCAATGGGTTGGCAAATACTAAAAACGGAAAACATTTTGCCTGTAAGAGAAAGTTTTGATTTGAAATTAAAAAAGAAAAACGTTATATAATTTGCTTTCAAATCCACAAACTTACTCAACTCCTCTTCGGCGACAATACTGGACCCAATTGTTTTAATGGCAATAACTCTCAAGGTGGCAAACATGTCAACTATGCCTCCAGCGTAAAAAGTTGCGCTGTCCTTAGAAAATGCCTAGAAAAAGTTTATTGAAATTAATTATTGCTGTTTTGTTTGCTTTAAGAAAATGGTGTAAATCATGCGAGCACATACAAAACATTTTGGGAAATTGTGTAAATCTTTATTATATTATGGTAAAAGTTTTTGGCAAAAGCGAAAACAGAACGTTTTGTAAAGCATTTATGTGTTTTCGAACTCCTTAATTTTTTATAGCGGGAGTATTGAAAAAAAAAACACTTTGTCTAGAAAAAATACTCCCGAATTGGAAAAATAGAGAAGGATGTGTGCGCTCTAAATTTGAATTTATTCACCAGTACATCCCTAGAATACTAACACCTATAAAGTTTACGATTTTGCGCTGCTGCATAATTTTTGTTTCTTTGTTTTTAAAATTAACATGAATGGTAAGTTAATTAAGTTGTCTGTTTCTGATAAGAACACTATAGAAATATTTTTATTAACTGGTGGCGTTAGTATTCCAGGGTTAATTATGTTTTTTACAAATCAAAATTGCTGGCTTTCTTCAAATTAGTAATTAAAAACTTAGCACAAGTTATTCCTTAATCTCAATCGAGTCGCTTTTAAGGAATAAGGATTCACATCCAACGGTTTCAAGCTTTTAAGAGCACATAACGTTTGCATATGGAAAGAAATCTCTAATAAAACACATAAAAGTCGAGAAAAGAAAATGAATTTTTAATTGGTCGGTTAAACCATCAAAATTAGCCGGTTTAACTGCTAATCGAAAAAGGCCAATTTTATATAAATCGAAATAAAATTCGAGAAAAGAAAATGAATTTTTAATTGATTGCTCAAATCATCAAAATTAACCGAAAAAGCGAATTTTATATAAATCGAATATTTGAGCAGGTAGTAAAAAACCAGTTAATTGGTTAACGGTAAATCGCAAGACTTTGAATGAAGGAGGTCCGTGTATGTACATGCTTGTGAAATCCAAAACAAATAACACGTTTCTTTGCTACACATTGAATTTTAAAAGAAGAACAAAAAGTATTTGTGTTTTATTTATATTTATATAAATATTATATAGACTGATGCTTTTGAAACAAAGTTAATACTAAAAATTTGGATATATTATTTATATAGAAAAATAACTTTCAAACAATATTGCACGACGATAAGATAACTGAAAGTGTGTCTGGTATGGCCGTAAAGGTCATACTTGTAACTTCCTGCTAATTTTATTTACATATAAAAATATGAAAAAAAATATGTTTAATACAATTTTATAAAAAATGGTGCCTAAATAAGAATTTACTTTTTATTTAAAAAAGTACTTTTTTAAAAAAACTTAAGACTTCTTTAACGGGCTGTAAAGAAAATATGTTCCGATTAAATTCGAAAAAAATGTCGTTCTTCAAATGGCCCCCATTTTTTGGGTGAAAGTAATTCGATTAATAATTAGTTACGACTTACATTCCGGTATATAATTTTTATTTACTGTCAAGCAAAGGTTTTGCTTATTCGTGACTAGGCACAGTGGGATAAGTAAAGCGGTGATACAAATGAAACTTCTAAATTAATAAATGGCTTTTTATAAAATTGTGATTTTCGAAACGTGTCTGCACCAAAATAGGGGTGCAGATATATATTTCGTATATACTGGCCGATTTGAGAAATTTCAAACGGATTCGATTCAATTACGCAAAATAAATGAGAAAGCCAGTAACAAAGTATTTGTAAATCAAACGCATAGAGTACTTACAAATAACGCTCTCGACAAGGCTGTAGTTAAGGCTGAAACAAATCCCACCACAGCATCGGAAAACTTCAACAATTTACTGAAAACGGCAGTGCCAATAAAAGTACCTGATATGAAAAAAAAAACGGTTATCAGTCTTGAAATTCTTCTTACGGCAAAATCTTACCTCCCAAAGCTAACGCTGAGGTAAATGTGATGTATATACTAAAATCGTTGCCATTCCAGTTTAATTTCTTAAAAGCAAAACGATTCCAGAAATCATTTTCACCCAAAGCCGGGCCTATAGTAAACATATAGGCCATTATCAGAAAAGCCAATAACATGCGGCCGCGATTGGAGCGTTTCTTGAGTGGAAATTTCACATAATCCACTACTAAAGTGGGATCGAAAAATTCGATTAACCAATTTCTCTTCTTTCGTACGACTGGTAGGGGAGCCACTGTTGCTAAATCAGTACCGTTTGCAGATATTTCAAACGAAACATTTTTATGCGGAAGTTGTTGATTTTCATTTATGCTGGCGACTTCATAGGCAGGATTGTCAATTGCATGGCTGCGTAGACAAGGTGGTGGTTGGCTGGGTAAAGGAGGGGGTGCACTGGTACTTGGCTTTATTTCTTTTATAACAAATATTATGTACAGCAAAGCGATTATGTTGAAACTTAGAGCCATGCTGAAGGACACTGAAAGAGGGAAACAACAAATAGTCTTCATTAAAACATTTCTGTGTAATTGATTTGCAAGGCCTACTCCTGTTATCCCTTTTACATTTTTACTAAACAGACGATTAGACAAAATATATATCGTCTCAACAGCGATCCTATGCAAAAGTGCACAAAATTTATTTTATCAGAATCGGTTTGGTATCTATAAAATTGATTTCTTTGAAATGATATAAAACCAAAATTGGTTTATTTTATGCGAAACTGTTTTGTTTTGTTTCTGTATTCTACAAAGAAATATTTATTTTCCGTATAATTAAGCAAATTTCTAAACGATATTAATTAATATTATTTGCTGTATAATTTTGTAGATTTTTTTTTCATGACGCACAGTGGGGGTGTTAGAATGAAAAAATGGAAATAGTTTTAGAAACCCTCGAAATTGTTGGTACTCCCCTGGCATTTAATTACTTTTCAGCCCCCTGAACATTATCTTCTCTTACTTATTATAAAACAAATGCAATTTTAAATGTTTGTAACTGCCATAATTCAATGCCGATCTTAATAAAATATAGTTTTTGCACATCTGCAGTTATAAAACTTTGAAATGATATATATTTTTTAGAAATCGTCTGTGTTATATGATATTAAAGACGATAACAAAAATTGTGTTACCATTAATTATCACAATTTAAAACTTTCAATTCAGATTGATGGCCTACAGTTCGTAACGTATCTTTAATTCAGAACTATTTCGTTATTTGTATTATTCAACTTATATAGCAGAGCAGAATAACCGTTTTCGAAAGCGGCTACACTTTTCTCATCACTAATCGTGTGCAATGGTAATTCAACGTGTGCAATGGTAAAAGAAGAAAACAATCAAAATGATTTAATGTGTGTTTACACTAGTTTACAAACGAACCACTTCTCGTATACTATTTTCTAATAAATTTTTTGTATCAAAAGAAATTTTTTTAATTTTTAACAAGCAAAAATGTTGGAATCGTATGAAAACAAATATTTCCGTTGAAAAATTTTGTTCCGAAACAATAGGGAGTTCCAGTTTTCTAGTGCTTTCTTATAATATAATTTTTCGAAATAATATGAAATTTATGTGTTGGGTGGTTAAGCAATGTCTATATGCATTTCACTAGCGCTTTTTACCAAATCGTCAGTAGACTTCAACCACAGTTTTGAAAAGTTTGAAACCTCTCAGCTTAAAAAATTTTAATACTCACTTATATAACCCAAATATTGGAACAATAAACCGCTTATAGGTTGTCCTATGAAAGGCATGCCGGTACTGAACATGGCGAATATGCCAAACCTGTGGATATAAGGAAGACCATTTTTGTATCTGTTCCATAAAAAATATTCAAGTTACTCACCTGAAAATTCTGTCCTCTTCTGGCGTGGATATCGTCATATAACTGTCTATGGCCATTAAACATAAAGTACTGCCGCCAAATAAGGCCGGCACTATGGCCTCAGCATAGGCTCCGAATTCCATAGAGATCTGATCGAAAAATATCGCCGACACCAAAAGACCTTCTTCGAGAAAAATTTCTTTTTGTAGTTCTTGTGTTTCCTCAGATGGAGTTTTTCATTTCGATATTACTTACATAAAAATGAAAGGCTCTCACCGATTAAGGGCGCTATCATACAGGCCTTTCTTTTATTGTAGCGATCACTCCAGCCGCCAGCAAAAAGCAAAACGATTATGGGGAAGACGGCAGCTAAAAAGAGTTAAAAATATTAAAAATTAGTGGTCATTTTTTTAACTTCTTTTTTTTATATATTAATTTTATTATCAATTTCAACTTTAAATTATGTTTTATAAAATTCTTACAAATTGTTTTTAATTTTGACGGAATGTTGTATAAATAAAGGCCTAATTTTGTAATCCACTTTGCGTTAGTCAAATTTAAATGTCTACAAAAACAAGACTTCTAATATTTTTACTCTCTCTGTCTCTCTGCCTTTTTTTACTCAATTTCATTTGATTTTTGTTATAAATTTTAAACATTTGAAAGACAATGAATTTCTGTACATTGGAGAAGCGAACAATTTGCGCACATAATAAAAACAAATTTTTTATATTTTTTGGAATTTTTTTGTTTAATTTTCTATAATTTTCATTAACGCAAAACGATTTGCAAAATCAGGGTCCAAATAGAATTTGTAATAATTATGGATACGAGTATATTTTATTAAAGTCGAATTTTTTATAGATTAAATTAGTAAAGGCACGTTTTCCCACTTGTCAAATATTTGGCTAAAAACGCGTTACCCTTAAAAACCAATGGAAACTCTTTTAAATCATTTAAGTTTTTTTTTCTTTAGAGTTTAAGTGTTGAGTTTCCAATAGTATTGAATACTATGAAACTGTTTTACTTAATAGACTCTTATTAGAATAATATTTTTCATGAATATATAGTGATTACGATTTTTGGGGCAAGTATTTGGCAAGTGTGAACTTACTTCAAAATGAAATTTGTTTAAGAGGCTCTGGGTTCAAATCTGCCATCATAAAATTATTTTTTTTATTTGTTCGGATTCTAATTTTATTCAAAGTAAAATAAATTGAATAATTTTTTATAATATTTAAAAATATACAAAATTAAATTAAAATTAAAAAAAGAAAAAATTGGCGTTGGCAGATTTGAACCCGGGGCCCATTGAATTATTCACAGTTGGCAATAGTTTTATAAAACAATGAAGTCACACATTAATATATTAAAAATTGATTAACTTATTATTTTTGTTAAATAAAACAACGTTCACATCTATCAAATATTTGAAGAAACAGGCGTAAGTAACCATTATTTTTATTTAATTTAACGATAAAAGAAGTTACTGATTGTGTATTGAATTTTTTTTTTTCCAAATAAGTAAGTTCCCCTTTTATAAATAGTTTCTTTAAATCAAAAACAGAATATTAAACCAGAAATTTATTGGTTATGCATATTTCGTCAAATATTTGGTAGATGTGAACGTATGTAAAGGTTTTAGTTGAAACACTTTGGAGAAATGTTTATCAGCCAGGAAATGATTGTTTGTCGGAAAATATATTATCATAAACGGGATTTGCTTGGAAATAAAAGTGAAAATGATTTCATGCCATAAAATCTTTAGAATTAATGCTGTTTTTGATAAAAACTTGAGTTTAGAATATTCTTAAAACAAAAATTAATTTGTCAATTCGCAGATTTGAACTTGAGCATGCATAATATTTTTCCATTATGAATATGATTTCAGGATTTTTTCCAAATGGATTTCGTAAGTCTTTACTGACATTTCAAGTTCGATTCCAAGTGCAGGGAACGAGTGCTGATTTTGCCTATTCAAATACGGAAGTTCGCTACAAAATCTCTCTTAATCTTGAATTTAATATTTATAAAAAATAATAGTTAATTGCAGATAATCGTTTTTATAAAAAGCAAACACACACATTCCCACTATAAACAGACAACTTGAGAGCATGACTGAACATGTAATTTCGTAAATAGCAAATTTGTATTTGTATTTGTACTTGAACTTGAAAATGTACCGGGTGTTTATTCAAATTATTTTTTAATCTTCTTACGCTGCCTGTTAAGAGATCAGAATGAAAACGATGAGCCGCAACTACACGCAGAGCAGATGGCACAGAAATGTAAATAACGTTTAAAGATTTAATTAAAATTCATAAATTATTTATTGCAATTTGCCGTGTTTAACATAAAATTGTTTTCAAATCTTTCAACTCGAACACAATATTTCATAATTAAAAAATTTAAACTAATTTTTTTTTCTGGTCAACACTATAAATTTATCTGACAAACTCTCAAGCACTTTGCCACTTTTTATTATGGAAATCATTAATGACATTTAAAACTTATTTGAATATTATTTAACAATCGAACACACACACATGCACACACACACACATGCACACACACACACACACACACACACACCGGTTTTGTGAATACCGCGAGCGATCTTAAGAAAGGCAGCAAATTACGTTCACACACTTCAAGTCTTTTCTCTTTATGTTAATTATATTTCGTTTAAATTATTAGGGAGCAGCATTCAAGCAACAAAAGCAACAAACTGACCAATTTAACATGCTGCCACGTGCTTTTTGTCTGTTTTGGCCATTATTTATCTTGCGGAATAGAGACGCTGTAGAAACTAAAATTTATTATTTCGTCTTCTTCAATAATTTAAACTGGAAACAAGTTTGTTTATTGATCCAGTTAACTATTTTGAAATAATAATTAAAATTAAAGAGAGCGGAATTGGTTTCAAACATAAAATCAAAATGGATTTAGCTGAGAGTTTTAATTAGTTTTAATGAAATTTTAGTTTTTAATCTTAAAGATTTTTGGAATGAATTTTTGATTTTCATTTTTTATTTATTTTTATTATATTTTATATTTATATTTAAATTTATATTTTATATTTTATATTTTATATTTTATATTTTATATTTTATATTTTATATTTTATATTTTATATTTTATATTTTATATTTTATATTTTATATTTTATATTTTATATTTTATATTTTATATTTTATATTTTATATTTTATATTTTATATTTTATATTTTATATTTTATATTTTATATTTTATATTTTATATTTTATATTTTATATTTTATATTTTATATTTTATATTTTATATTTTTTTATATTTTATATTTTATATTTTATATTTTATATTTTATATTTTATATTTTATATTTATATTTATATTTATATTTATATTTATATTTATATTTATATTTATATTTATATTTATATTTATATTTATATTTATATTTATATTTATATTTATATTTATATTTATATTTATATTTTTATTTATATTTATATTTATATTTATATTTATATTTATATTTATATTTATATTTATATTTATATTTATATTTATATTTATATTTATATTTATATTTATATTTATATTTATATTTATATTTATATTTATATTTATATTTATATATATATTTATATTTATATTTATATTTATTTTTATATTTATATTTATATTTATATTTATATTTATATTTATATTTATATTTATATTTATATTTATATTTATATTTATATTTATATTTATATTTATATTTATATTTATATTTATATTTATATTTATTGTTATTCTTATATTTATATTTATTACATTTATATTTATATTTATTATATTTATATTTTATATTTATTTTTATATTTATATTTTAGATCTTAAATTTTAAATTTTAGATTTTATTTTATATTTCATATTTTTATTATATTTTTATTATATTTTTTATTATTTATTTTTATTTATGTTTTTTAGTCGCTTGACGTTTTGGAATTTTTCTCTCAATTTTGATTTGAATTTCTTTGAAGCAGGAATTATTCGAAATCTTTAACCCTGGATGGTTAGTGTTCGTCGAATCGAAGAAGTAATTTTAATCCTTATCCTATTATTTATTAATAAAATAATTCATTTTATATATTTTTGTTTATTTTTAACTTCAAAAATTGTTCCCCCAATATTATTTTTAAAAATTGTTAGTCAATTCATCAAAGAGTTAAGGGTTAATTACCGCTGTTAGACAAGGAAATATTATTTTACTGATTTTTATGTAAATTTGGAAAAATCTTGTGCCTCGTTTTTGTAACTGATGTTTGAGCATGTCGCTTCGGGCCCTCAAAAGACTTTTTTGAGGGCCGATATTCCCACCAAACAACTCAAAAGAAGATGCTTAAGAGATCTGCACCTCACAAAAGTTCAATTTTAACGTTTTAATCTCGATTCACTGTTTCGTTTACAGGGAAGTAAAATGCTGCCCGATTCGGGGAATTTTTTCCCCATTAAACACTAACATGTTTCTAGAAACTATTGGCCAAAAGAAGGGTTCTACCAAAAATGTTGCCAGTTTTTTTTTATATATGTTAAAAAAAAATAAACTTCGCTACTTTTGAAAATGATTTATTTTGGAAACTGTTGGCCAAAACTATAGGTTCACAAAAAAATTTTTATTCATTAAAAAAAAAAGTAGCTGAAGATGATACAATTCAGTTAGAAGTTTTGAGCAGTTTAAATTAAACGTTTTTAAGAACTAAAAATTAAATTTCCTTTTTAAACTCTTTAGTCGATTCCACTAATTTTTTTTAGAAAAAATTTCTTCAGCAGACCTCGTATGTATAGATACGCTACGATAAAAAAAAATTGCGTGGTCTGCCAAAGCAACGTTGCGATATTCTTTCTTCTAGTATTATTATAGTTTTTTTTTCATTAAATATTTGGAAATTTATGTCGATTTCTTTTCTCGAAAATAATGCAACATTTTTCACACTTTTTAACAGAAAATGGCAACATTTTACTATTTAAAAAAACGGAATTTATTAAAAATGGATCCAACATGCCTCACGAAAGATAATTGCTGTTTTAAAACTTTTGAAACCCGCCACTTTTTAGAAAATAAGTGAAAAAAATTTTACATGCAGTTAATAATTTTTTTTTTCATGGAATAATTTTTTCCTAAAATTTTTTATTTCCTAAAAATTTTGTATCTATAATATTTTTTCTGAAATTTTTGTTAAAAATATTGTGGTTTTTTTTAAATTTTTAGTAATTGGGCCTTGGTTTCCAGGGCCTCTATAACTACCTGTGAACAAGTTGATCACTACATATATGACAGTTAAGAAATGATCTTTTATTAAATTAAATTTCCATCACTTTAATTTTAAGTTTTTTTTTCTATACAAAAAACAGGTATTTTGGCGTTTAATCAGACTTTTAACAGTAAATGCGAAGTCGCCCCATAAATATTTTTTCAAACACAGACAAGACCTGTTTTGTTTAGATTTCAAGTCGCATTTAAATTTCTATTTGTAAATCTAGAAATCTTTCCAAAATTAACATTTTTATTTTGTACGTATTATTAACAGCCAACGAGAATTTAATTAGAAAAATATTTAAAACTAAGATTAATTGTACATCGAAATATGACGTAATTTTACAGGCATTTAAACGTGTTAAACTAAATCAAACTACAAAAATACCTCGATTTAGGGTTTTTTTAATAGATATTTATTGAAAATATTTATAATGATATACAAGAAAATTGCTTGCCAAGATATTTAAGGGTTAAATGCGTAAATCATGTCACTCAAGTGCGTTTTAGAAAACTTGTTAAACTTTAATTTTTGTTTTTCATACAATTTCCTAAGCGAAGGAGAGTCCAATTTTACACTAAAAATTTATTTTTCAACAACGTGTTACGAAAACTTTAATAAAATTTTAAATTTTGTTATTTATATATTTCACCTTGGTGAGGTGATTTATAAAATTAGGTTTTTAATGTTTATTTTTTTTATAATTTTTAACCTAAAAGATCTGCACAAAATTCTGTAAAAGACTATTCAAGCAACGTAATAAATATAGAGGGCCATTTACCTGGAGCCCGTTTCCCCAATTTACAGGTGACCAGAGTCCACCAATCAAAATAACTATAAAACGACCTGATTTTTTAAAAATTCACGGGTTATTTTACTTGAGAGATTTATAATTTATAATTTTAAGAAATGAGGCCCTGTATAATCCTGAAGAAAAATTGAAGACTTTATGACACACTAAAGCTGTCTCGGAAATTACCGGTCATGTCACGAAAGTATTCACTTTCTTTCGCAAACGGGATTGATAACCCATTTTTTGGACAACATTTTTTTTAGTCAAAAATTATTTTATGACGAAAAATAATTCCGTTTACCGTTTCCGAATAAAAACGAACACTGTCAACGGCTGTATGACAGAAAGAGTGTTGCAATACAAAAAGATATATCAACGGAAACGTTGCAAAAGAAAAAAAAAGACCAAAAATAATATTCGTAGTGGAAACTCTTACCTATTGGTGCTCTTTTGCCGGATATATTTGCGGCCAATTTCTGGGCGCCCACCTCGGCCTTGCACACCGTATAATTGAAGCCCGGCGAAGTGTCAGTGAAAAGCATTTCCTCTTTTGAGGCAGCAAATTCTGTAGCATTTTCAAAATTGAATGCATCACAATCGATACCGTATTGCGACTTATCCAGAGTGGTGGAACACACGGCCTTGCTGTGGCCCAAATTAACGCGGCACGCCTTGTCGAGCGGAAAATTCAACATGGCGATGGCATTAAAAACACTGGCCATTAAATAGAAAAAGAAAAACGGCTCCACAGTTAAGTAGCGGCGAAAACGCCAAACTTTTTGAAAATAATTCAATTTTTCTTCTTTATTGTTGGCGGCCGTAAAGGCAGGTCGCGGTGCAGACATTTTGGCTATTTTGTTTTTTTTTCCTTTTTGTAAATTTAATTTAATTTTTTTCTTTTAAGAACTTAAAACATTTCTCACTTAATTGCAATAGATATTTTTATTAATTGAATGTCGTTTTCAATTTGGATTGTGTAATCGCTTATTAACGCGCAGGCGTCCGGTTTTATACTAAAACTTAGACGTTTGAATTAAGTTTTACAACAGTCGCCGCCAGTCAATCAAGCAAATTTTCGATAGCAGTCCCCCGTTTAGAGAGCGAACATAAATGAATACGATCATCTTTCTAAGACAATTTTATTTCGTTTTTGTTTTTGTTTTCATTTTTATTTTGTTTTCTTTTGACGAATTTATTTATCGTTGCTGAAAAATTTGCATGCTAATTCGAAGCTGCCGGCTAGAAGCTGGTTGTGTGTGTGTGCGCCGCCTGATGTCCAAATGTATGGGTGTGTGTGTGTGTGTTGCTGATTGCCAGATTCTCTTCTTTATTTGATTAATTTCTATTTTTTTTCTTTGCACTTTAATTATCATTTCATTTTTTTGTTGAGGACAAATGATCGGTCAAATAATAAACAGAACTTTAAAGTATTGAATCTTGTGGTCTTCTTAAATTTTTAATCAACTCTAAAAAATATTTCGCATGAAACTAAGTTAAGGAAATGTGTTATTTTTGTTATATACTTTATGTTGCACATACAAATTTCTCAATTATCCAACCCTGTAATCACGGTTGCCACTCTAAATTTTTCTTTGGGACCAAAATCCATAAAAAAAAGAACCAAAATAAAAAAGAGAACCAATTTTTTCAATTTTATTTGCATACCAGCATAATACAATACTTTTCACACTGAAGTCAAATTGTCAATTTCTGGCTTGTAAACAAAAGTAACAATCGATCAGTGTTATATACCTACTGTGGGTAGTTAATAATCGATTACTATCAAGTGTTGTAAACGAATCAAATCTTTTACTTTATGTGAAGAGTAATAATTTTCGTACATACATTTTTACAAGCATGATAAAACTTTCAAAATTTATTTATATTATAATCGTTTACTTTTTATAAAAGAAAAATAATGAACCAACAAACCAAACGTAAAAAAAAACAAAAATTTTTGGTTCAATTGTACCACAGTGGCAACTGTGCCTGCAATCCTATTTTTGATTTCGTTTGAATCTTAATACCAAATTTAAATCTCTCGGAAGTATAAAAGATTTGCGATGGACAAAAAAAAGTTTTAGCTGTTTAGTTTCTTAAAAAAAATAATAATAAGTTTTCCAGCTCTGTCACTGTATTTCTTCTTCAATAGCAATTTATTTAACACTATTACGAATGCATCAATCCCAGAGCGCGATCTGTAGCTTTTTTTGGATCTTCGGAAAGCCGATCTCAAGTACAGACAGACGGATGGGCAGACATCGTAGCCGATGCACATTCTGGACGCCTCAGTCTATCAATAACCAATGAAAAAGGTGGAGAAACGTCAAATCACTATTAAAGAGGATGCTGGAAATGTTGGCTCATTTATTAATAGGAAATTTCGATCATGAGGCGTTTGGCAATAAAGTTCGTTTCGAAATTTAGCTTTAATATTTTGTAATAGCGACATAATTAAGCATGCTTCCGAATATAGAAGGATACACTATTTCAATTTGTTTATTAATAAATAAAATAGCGACATGATTAAGCATGCTTTCGACTATAGAATGATATACTATTTAAATTTTTTTATTAATAAATAAAATAGCGACATGATTAAGCATGCTTTCGACTATAGAATGATATACTATTTAAATTTTTTTATTAATAAATAAAATAGCGACATGATTAGGCATGCTTTCTAATATAGAATTTTATACTATTTCAATTTGTTTATTAATAAATTAAAATAAAATTAAAAAGTTTAATTTATTAATAAGCAAATTGAAATAGTATTTTGTTGAATTATTTTCGAAAGCATGCTTAATCATGTCGCTATTACAAAATATTAATTGAATGCTGATGGCTATAAAAATATAATTTATTTCAAATATTTTCTTTAAACAATTCACTCTTTTAAGCGACGAAGTGTAATTAAAATTCAACAATTATTCTTTTTGAATAATCCAACAGGTATTTCAACAATTTTACTGAAAACCCAAAATAAATAGTAGAAAAAAATAATAATAATTATTAGTTATTAATGAATTTGAAATTCTTTTGCTTTGAGCAAATAACCAGAGACTTATTTTCAATATTAATTTCAGTTGTTTTCAAAAAAACTTAACTAAAAGTGATGAGAACTATTAATAATTTTTACTAGGAAACTATTAATAAATTTTGCTTGTTTTTTTTTTTTTTGCATTAAGAAATGATGGAGTCGAGCACGTTTTTGTCTATTTTGATTTTATGCTTTAATTTTTTTTCTTTGTTGATGAGTGTAACGGCTATTTGCTGATTCAATACAAATGTTTTGTTGTCATTCCGGGTATTATTATCATTAATTTTAATGGCTGGTTATATTAGCTAAAATTAGTAAAACGTTGAAAGTTTTATTTTAAAAAATTTGAGTACAATTTCACGATTTTCTTGGAATCTTTTATTCAAAATTTTTGAACCGATTTATTTGCAGCAAAAATCAACATGGTTTTCATCTGACTAGAAAGAAAATTTTTTACAGACAGACTTTCTTCTATAAAAGCTAAAAATTAGGTGGACAGCGGTTTGAATTTTACTAAAACCTCAACTTGACTAACTTTCGGTTTCTGGGCGCTGCACTTTTTAATGTTATAAAATTCGAAATTGAATTGAATGAATTTCACATTAAACGCACTACTCGTTTATAAACCGCAGAGTTATTAAAATTGTTTATGCACTTTTCATTTCATCATGTTAAGTCAAATTTAACAATTAAATCAGGGTAACGTTCAATACATTTTTGAAATTTTTCAGTTTTAAACTGGATGTTACAAAATTAATAGTTCCCACTTATTCTTGAGCTCTTTATGTTTTTTAAAGTAATAAGAAATTTCCCTTTTTAATTTTTTGTTCATGTTTGATAACTGAATTGAGGTAACGTTCAATACATTTTTGAAATTTTTCATTTTTAAATTGGATGTTACAAAATTAATAGTTCCCACTTATTCTTAACCATTTGATGTTTTTTTTAAATAAAAACGAAATTTCTTTTTAATAAAAAATGATAATTAAATTTTATATATCAAATATTTCGCCACTCCTTTTTTAGTTTATTTCGAAAAATATAAAAAACTTTAAATCCAATTTTGATAGGCTGGTTGTTCGAAAGTTTCAATTCAGAAACACGTGATAAATATTCCAAAGCACAAGAGAAAGTCAACATCAGTTTAGGCAATTGACTTAATATATAGCAGAGCACAACAGCTGTTTTTGAAGGCCACTAGATTTGCATCAACATTACTCATGTGTATTTTTGTTTATTTTGTTACGTGGCTAATTTGAATATGATAACAATTTCTAATTGCAAAACTTTTATAATAAAAAAAGAATACGAGAACTGCATCAAACTGATGGTAACATACTTTTGTTAAGTCCCTGTATTGCCGTCTGCTTATTTCTCTCGATGTCCTATTTTTCTGAATATTTAAATATTTTTCTGATTAAATTTAAAATGTTAAACTCCGCTGTCTTAAAAAAATACTAAAAACTACTGGCACTAGACAAAAATTATCTGAGGCTGCCAACGGTGTTTTCACAGGCCACCGCAATTTAGCATTTTTTTCTTTTTTCACATTTTTCTAAAGAAACTATTGAAAGGAGTGACGAAATATTGAGTAAATAAAATTTAATTGAAATTATTTTTATAAAAAAATATCTGCAATTTAAAAACGTTTTCTTGAAAGAACAAAATTTCTTTCCAACAGTTTTACCGGCATTCCCACGGTGCCAATATATTTGGTTCTTTTTTTTACATAACATTTTAAGATTTTATGCTGAAAATGGGAAAATCATTTCCTTTTTTTTGAAATTCCATAAAACGGATCTCTTTTTAAGGCGGGTACACTGAAACTGTATGTGCCACCAATTTGAGATTTTTTTCTGTTAAGAAACATCAGCGAGATCATAGATAAATTTAATAGAATATTTGGAAATATTCTATATATTTTGTTATTAAATTCAAGCGGGGTTTCCAAAGTCGAAATTTTATTTTATTTTGAATGAAAAGCAATTTATTGCTGGATAATTTACCAGACAAAAAAAACACATTTTTTAAAAATTTATTGAAAAATGAAAAAGGAAAAATATGAGAGTTCTTTTTTATTTGTGTGTTACAATTCTATCGCTAATCAAATTGTGACAAAAATTTAAAAAAATTTCAATTTTATCATTTTTCTTTTTTCAATAAATTTTGAAAAATAAATATTATTTTTTTCTGGCAAATTATTTAGCACTCAATTTAGTTTTTTTCATAAAATTATAAAATTTTTTCCTTTCAATATTTCTTCAAGGGAACAGGACGTCATATCACTTGTCATTTAATTGTCAACAATAATTAACTAGTATTAACAGCCTTTTGGTATTCTCTAAGGCGTACAATATTAATAGCACATGTTAGCAGAAGACAATTTCTATCGACAAAGACTAGTCATCAAGTGACAATTTTTTGCTCTTCTCATTCATAATACGGGGCGAATGAGTCCACACTTTTAAATTTTGTACTAAATGTTCGCCTGCTTATTCACAAACGTTTGTTAAAGTTAGTACATGTTTTTGGGAATTGTCGTTTTAAATTTTTAAATTTTTATTTGCGTGCCGATTCTTTTTTCCCAACAGTTATATTAAGATTCAAAGTGATCAAAGTAGTTAAAGATAATGTATACTTTAAAGGTGTTTTTTTTAGCATACAAAATTCATACTTAAAACCAACTTTAAGTATAATAATAGTTTGTGAATAACATATTTTTACTATTTCAATTTGAATTGCACAAGTTTTTCTCAATCGCAATTTCCATTCAAATTGTATACCAAATTTCATACGACAGGGGATGCGGTAGTTCCTTAAAAATTCATTTCAAGAAGAGAATTTTTCTTCTTCTTATTTTCTTAAACTTTAAAAATATCTCATTAAGGCAGCCTTTTTTGAATTACACACTTCTTTAAATCAACTAATAAACTGTTGTTATTTTTGTTAAAGAAGAAATATTAGAAAAAAATAATAAACATTCCTGCAACATCAGCACAAGATCACTTATTGATCTTTTACAAAAAAAACCTTTGAAAAAAAAAGATTCTTAATAATGTAAATTCAAACATTAAGGAATTGTTGCAAATCTCTAACACATGTTGGACCTTCAACAGCCTGTGAAAAAAAAAGGAACAAACTCCAACGCCAACTTTCAGTAGACGGGGGCGCTTCAAATGTTTATCTTTCCGTAGACATTTCAACAAGTTGCCAGTTAATTGTCTGCGTAGTCTTCGTCAGGCAACAATTGATAAGTTGCTGCTGTTGTCGTTATGGCGTTTTGGGAAGGCAGAAATTTGAGATGATCACATTCGAGTACGATCATTAAGTGGAAACTTCCAAATTTGTTTATTTAAATTTAAAAAGAATTTTTATAAAAACGCGTATTAAATTTCTTTTACTTTCATTATTAAAATAGTGTCTTCATATGGATTTCTAAAAAGAAAATTGTTAAATTTTCCCGCAACCAAGAAAACAGAGAGAGAGAGAGTGAGAGAGAGGGATCAGCGGGTTCAAGTGGTTGCTGCTGCGACTGAAGAGTGTTGAAAAGAGTGCTGATGATTCCTGGGAAATCAATTGAATATGGAAATTTGTTTCCGATGGGTTTTTTTTAAAGGTGTAGCGCACACAATTTTGAGTTTGAAAGAATTTTTTATTTAGAATAAAAAAATCTTCTTTATAGAGATTTTGCTATTATGACTCGGCCTTGTATCACAAATTTTGGAAGATCTCTTAAGCAGTTAATTGATTATTTAAAAAAAAATGTATTTTGTTTTCATTACAGTGTCTCTCACGGGCAAGGATTTCTCTTTAGAGGGACTCAATGGCTTTGCCAGCAAGAAGAAGAAAAAGAAACGACGTCACAGTCGCACGATATTCACCAGCTATCAATTGGAGAGGTTGGAAGAAGCTTTTAAGGAGGCCCACTATCCCGATGTGTATGCACGTGAAATGTTGTCATTGAAAACAGAACTACCTGAGGATCGTATACAAGTAAGTGTGGATTGATGATAAAGAACAAGACACAGTGAAATTTAATATTTTATTTTTTCGTGTGCAAAAAGAAAACAAACAATTAAAACCTTTTGCGTGTGGATAAGAATATAATGACTAATTATTTGAAGCATCCTAAAGGATGTATTAAAGGATTTTTTTTTTATATTTTGGAACAAACACACTCACACACACACACACACAGAAGTGCATAACTTGTAAAGTGTTGTATGTTGGCAAAATATGTATTTCAATATACAATTCATTCTTCCTTTTTTAGATATTTTTTTACATCCTGTTTGAATGTGTCTGAGAGCATACGACGACGGTATTATTGTCTCTTGGCATTGTTTACAACAAAATGAAAAAAAAAAAAAAAATTATAATGATAATAATAATAATGCAATTTGCTGACTATATTTTTCTTAAGAACGAAAAATATTTGGATATAAATTTTATGATTTTTCACACCTCCATTTATGCTTTTCATTGTGTACCGGGATGATGCACGGCATTACACAATATTTTACTTAAACATTTCATATTTTTTGTGTAAATAAATATATGAAATTCTTGTCGAGTATATTTCTCTGCTTTAAGTACACAATTTTTTTTTTCTCTCCCTGCCCAATTGCCATTTTTATATGTGATTAACAACAAAACAATGCCATTATTTCGAGTGGCTTATAAAGCTTTGCCCTGCTCTTTGCTGCACCAGTCAATGGTCTCCTCTTTGTGTATATATTTCTTTTTTTTCTCTTCTTTTTTATTGCTTATTAATCAACCACCATTTTTTGCATCAAAATGTTGCGTTAAAAACTGCATAGAATTGCAGAAAATATATTCACGCAAATGGAGTTGGAAGAATTTTGAATTTCAAGCCACAAAAAAAAAATTAGAAGTGGAATTTCTTTTATTTTTTTTAAATGCCCTGCGGTTTCACTGCTAACTGTAGAGATGGTTGCTTTTTCATTACACTAGACGACAAAAAATCGATTAATCACGTTAGGCAATAATATAAAAAAACATTGAATGCATGAACTTGCATGCTTGAAAATTAACTAAAATTTTTAATATTTATTTTTATTTGCAAACAGAAGCTTTTAATAAAAATGTGTTATAAATTCTGCGCTTTAAACATAATGTTTTCCCAAAATTTACAAAAGGTAATCATTGGGGTAAATTTTTTAAAATAACTTTTTGCCGTATTCAGACACGCATTTTTAATTGAATCAATTTAATTTTAACTGCGCAATTAAATCTAGTGTTCACACATCCTCAATTCAGCTGACTCAATTAACATTTGACAGCTGAAAAAACATTCGTTTTTATTTTTTTCGTGAATATTCGTGTTTGTAAATTTTAAAAATCCAAGCAAATTTTGGTTTAAAAGAAATTTTACTTGCATTAAGTTTTGATTAAAAATGATCAGTGCTTAAAAAGGAACACTGGACAATTTTACAAAGTTTAAAAAAGCAGCAGCTGTTGCTCCTTTCATTATCTCAGCAAAATACAACTCAAAGCTCACTTTCTTCACCAGCCATTTCGTTTTTGTTTATTTATTCATTTATTCAGTCTGTTTGAAAATTCAGTTTGTTTTGTTTATGTTTGGCTCGCCGTTATAGGACATTTTTCCGCTCACTGAACACAGATCCTTAATAAATACACTTATGACCAGGTTTGCAATTCGAGTTTTACGCAATTAGTGAGACAATTAACTACTAATTGCTCAATTTACTAATTGACTTGTTGTATGATAAATTGAGGTCAATTAAGGCCTTAATTGAGAAAATTACTATAGTGTCTGAATACAGTATTAGATGTCATGCAAAATTTTGGAATTAAATAGGTTAGGTTAGGTTAGGTTAGGTCGAAAAGAGGGGCATGAGTCCCTCCAATTAGAACCCCTAAGAAATTCCATCTCCTGTATAGTCTCCTGATTAAATGTTAGTCTTCGGACTTGGGCTAGAAGCTGGACAGTAGCACAGGTAGTGCTCCAGTGTTTCGTCCTCCTCCTGGCAGTCCCTGCATGTTGTATCGCTATGGATACCCATACGTGCCAGGTGATTCCTTAACTCTGTATGTCCTGTTATTAAATAAACCAGTCTTCGTAGTGCTGGCCTAAACAATGTTAGGATCTCCTTTGTCCTATTGCCATCTGGGTCCCCCATGGAATTCTAGTCACCCTACCTACGGTAGAGTGCTGCCAATCTCTTGTATGCAATTCTATGGCCCATTGTTTGAGTTCGTTTTTAAAAACCTGAAATGGCTTTGGATTGTCTAGTCTGATGTTTGCCATTAATGCTCCCATCTTTGCTAGCCTATCTGCCTCAATATTTCCAGGTATTCCCTGATGTCCTGGAATCCATATTATCTCTTGCTTCCACAGTGCGTGTATGAGTTAATCTCATCCTTGCATTGTAGTACACACCGAGATTGAACCACATGATTCCTTATGATTCAATTAAATAAATAAGAAGTTTAAGCAATTATCAAAGTCATAACCACAATTCATTGATCACGTTACCTTTATATTTTCAAGTTTTTTATTCTTTGAAGAGATCAACTGAACCACAACAACAGAAAAGAATTGTTTTAATGCATATAAAATAATTTACAGTGTTGACAACTTTCGTTTTTTTAAGCAGACAATCGCTTTACATATAAATTTCTTTGAGTTGTATTATTTATATAGTGTTTTTTAAAAGAATACTGTTTAATAAAAAAAAAATTTGTTTGAGAAACTGAAAGGCATATAATTATTAGATTTTAAGTGAAAATTTTGTTTGGCAGATATCGGTAAAATTAACAGTCTATATACAGAGCTGATGGCCCTTGTAGGCAGGGGCCCGCATTCGATATCGATCGAAATTTCATAGTATTTTTTTTATTAGTAAATTAGACTGCTAATTTATCCAAAAATATCTAATCTATAACAGTTTAATAAAACAAATTTTCATTTAAAAATTTTATTTTGTGAGCCTCGTATAAGTCAATAATAAATTTTTATGAATTAGGCTGTAAAAATATATGAAGTGAATATGAGAGTAAATAAATAAAACACATATTTTCAAACACGAGGGCTGTTCCAAAAGTAATTGTAGTTTAAAGTTCCGCGGTATATATACGAAAGAAGTTATTTGAACAAAATGAAGTTATACGCAGTTTTTTGAATATGTAGAGATGAATAAAAATAAATAAAATTGCGAAAAAAATATTTGCAAAAATTTATTGCCGCCGTAAATTGTATTAAAACGATAGACACTCTATAAAAACATCAGCTGAGAAAGAAAGTGTGCAAATTTTACAAAAAAAAAAAAAAAGGAAAATTGTACCAACTTTCGCCAGTCTGGTCCACAGTTTCAGCTATTCAACTTTCAGTTCGTTTGTGAGAGTCATAAGGTGTACAACAGGTTCAGCGATTTTAAATAAAAAAAAAATGGATCAAAGAATTTGCAACAAAAAGTACTTGAAATATTGACAAAAATGTGAAACCACGACATCAACAACCGATAAAAATTTTGAGAGAAGGAAGAAAATCGCTATGGACTAGCAGCGAACCACTATTAGGGAAGTCTCTAAAGATGCCGGCATATGGGTTGGCTCATTTTGTGGAATTTTTCCCGAAATTTTGGCCATGAAAAAAACACGTTGTATGTGACTGCCGAAAAAGAAACCACATTCATGCGTCAATCACCGTATTCACCATCCAGCGAGACTTTCCTATTCCCAGGATTGAAGACACCGAAAGTGATTGAGGATTTTATTATGCAGCAAAATATTACAAAATATTCTTTCCAAATTGCATACGTTTTATGTAGCATGCGTCACACAGCTGTGTAGAGAATTATTTTGGCACCAATTCCTGAAAAAAATTGTGTTTTGTAGCACTAAAAAAAAAAGCTGAAGATATCTCTTTTGAAAGATACCAAAAATCGTTGTATAAACGAGTATGAATGTAGCACGCGTCACACAGCTTTTTGGCACCATTATTTCGCCATTAATTCCTGAAAAAAATATGTTTTGTCCGCCAAATCACACTGGACCGGTAAAAGCTGAAGATATCAAAATATGTTTGTATTTTAATCTACAAACGAGCGTAAATGTAGCGTGCGTCACGCAGGATTTATTGCTATAATTTAAGTCTTAAATTCTTTCAATTTCCAAAAAGATATTTGCAAATTGCCGGCCAGTTGAGATGGTGTAAATAATACTCCAGCCCTGGTGGTCGATATTCAGTCGAAAATTTATGAGGGATCGGTTGTGAAAAGGAGGGATATAATTGTAGGCCTGTTTCACCTGCTGGAAACGAAAAAGCAAATATTATGACGTTAATACTAGAACATCCGGACTTAAAAGGGGAATAAAATACTGCTATGGGTGGCGATGATATCAGACAGAAGTTGATGGGTTCCCCATCTATAATGGCTGCGATATAATGTGCAAGGAGAACCGTTATTTTTTTAATTTGCTTAGCATTTGGCACCACTTCATTGTTGGAGGACTAACTATCCGCGTAGACAAGGACTTTGAAGTGGAACTACTTCAAAATATCTCCAACGGCCTCAAGCCGCTACTCAAAATATCGCCTTCAGCTTCTCAAGTGGGTCTTCTCTATCCATATTATCACTTAGAAATTTAAGAACTTATTTTTAATGAACAAAACATGTGCTGATCTTTTATTTGCCTGAGAAATATTCGCTGAATTTATTTATTACCATCTCGCACAAGACCACAAAATACGCATCATTTGCATCCTATTAAAATCATTAAAATTTAATCTTTACGCAAAAGTCAACAACTACAAGCTCATTAGCAAACCATAAATGATATTTGCGAGGATGGAAAAGTATTAATTCCAAAAAACAAACACCCTGAAATAGTCAACAGTTGCACGTTTAGATAAAAAGTACGTGCTGGGGGTGGTTGAAAAATATATTTATCTTTCATGTTTCCTTCAATATCCAACAACAACGGCAAAGAGAATAAGGAAAGCAAAAAAGAAAAAACTGAAATAAAATAAAATATCATATGAAAACAAAAACATGCGCACGTTTTCTAACACCCATTGTGCAAGGACACGTGTAATAACGAAACAATTAGAGAGGCTGGTTTTGTTCTTCACATATTAAATATGACCTGGCGAAAATATAATAACAAGAATATCTTTTAAAAATGTAAGTGAGTAATTTTGTAAGTTTTAATAAGTTCGCGTGTTTGTTTTATTTATTAATCTTTGGCTACTGTTCTTTCCAGGCGTTTTCTTTTTTTATAAACTGGAGTTTTGTTACACTACTTTTTATTTTTATTTTTTTTTTTGCCACCCACTGTGCGTAAACGTGATATTTGTTAGTGATTTAAGTATTTTGCTTGGGCTGCATAATAGATTCTTTTCACTAGAAAATTATTCGTTTGAAAAGAACTCATAAAACAACTTTAATTAGTGAAATAAACGTTTCCAAATTAGCATTTATTTGGAAGAGAAAAAAAAAAATATATTACAATAAGTTTATTAAATAATTATTCATATTAACACAAGTTTTATGAGAACCCTTAAGTTTTCGTACACTTCTGTATAAAACAGAGTTACTCAGAAATCCGCCTTCAACTTGTAACTTTGCGCCATTTATTAAGAGTGAAATATTAACCCCCTTATTCATACAAATTATGAGAGTCTAATAACAGCGTAATAAAACAAAATGTCATATGAAATTTTCTGTATTACGCTCTTATAAGTCTCTCATAATTTTTATGAATACGGGGGCAAGAATATTTTTTATTTTTATCAAACTAGCAAAAAGGATTAGCGATATAGATCAAAATCTCAGTTTATATAAAATTTCGATTCGAATCGAGAGCTGGAATTTGCTTCCAGTACTGCTTCCGACGCTGCTACAACATCTCATTAGCGTTCTTTGTTCAATTTTGCCACTTGTCACGATGGTTTCAGTCAGTATGAATATCAATTATTTAATCATTTTTAACTAAATAACTAAGGGTAGTCCGTAGTGCGCAATTATTCCCTAAGCTTATTTTTAGTAAAAAAGAGAATTTTAAAAAAATTAAATAAATATTGAAATCTCATATTTGAACTTAAGCCTGTTTAATAATTTTCAACTCAGTAGTTTGAGGCCTTATTCACAAAAATATATATTATGCTTATACGCTATTTACAAGACAAATAATAATATTCTAGTTTTCAGTAGTGCGCGATTCCCCGAATTTATTTTTAGTTTAAAAAAAATTAAAAAAAAACATACTAAAACATTTTGAAATCCCAGATTTGAACTCAAGCCTATTCAATAACTTCCAACTCAGTAGTTTAAGGGGCCTTATTCACCAAAATATATATTACGCTTATAAGCTATTTGTAAGGCAAATTTTCTATGCGAAATTCAACTTGTAAGCAGTTTATAAGCCACACTTTCTATACGAAATTTGTCTTATAAGCAGTTTTGAAATATTTTTTTATGCATAAGATAGGCCTAAATTATTATAATTTTTTTTTTTATCTTGTCAATCATTTAACTTAAAGTTTATTATAAAATCTCCACATCTTTTTAAGATAAGTTGGGTAAAAGGATACCTGAATCATGTTAATAATTTTTATGATAATAGAATGATCCACGACAATTACATGTGAATTATCCTCTTGGCTTATTGAAGATCAATTTTTCTTTTAAATACGTGCTTCCAACGGGGTCAAACTACATGGTTGTGGCGACCAATTAATAACGCCATGACACTAGAACATAAGGCCTTGGAATTTCTCATGCAAAAGAGCCCCTCAATTGATCACTTTGAATTTTTTT
This sequence comes from Linnaemya vulpina, assembly GCA_963675445.1. Classification (NCBI taxonomy): domain Eukaryota; kingdom Metazoa; phylum Arthropoda; class Insecta; order Diptera; family Tachinidae; genus Linnaemya; species Linnaemya vulpina. Next base: position 70,878,884 of record OY776280.1, on the reverse strand, counting down.
AATAAGATTTTGGTAAATTTATCACTTTGAATTTTTTATTAATGGCGTTTTCTTTTCTAAAAAAACATGTAACATTTTTTCACTTATTTTCTAAAAAGTGGCGGTTTGGAAAAGTTTTAAAACAGAAATTATTTTTCGCGAGGGATGTTGGATTCATTTCTAATAAATTCATAATTTTGAAACGGCAAAATGTTGCCATTTTGTGTTAAAAAGTGCGAAAAATGTTGCATTATTTTCTAGAAAAGAAATCGATATAAGATTTTGGAAAAAAAAGAATTAGCACGGAAATAAAAAATTAAAGAGTTTTAAACGATAATGTGTACTAATTTAAAAGCCACTATTTCGTTGACTGTATGGCAAGTGGCAGGTCCTTAACCTCAATATCTGGTCACAAGAAGCCTTCATTTCAAATGCTTGGACGGCCTAATTTTTTGGAAAATGTATGGCTCTGCAATGCCGCCAGCGCATAAACCGTACTGAATATTCATTCTAATAGTCACTCTCTATGGGTTCATCGGCTTTTGGACAATCACTCTTGGATTGTCCAATAAGCCAATTAGCTTTAGCCCCACTGAAACGGGCATAGGAATTATGTAAAAATCAGTACAATTATCGAACTGATTTTTTTTTTTTTTTCAAATTATTAACTCAAGAAAAACAGCACATTGAAATTAAAATGGAGTAAATTATTTCAATAAAAATTTGTTGAATTATAACAGAGAATATTTGACCATTTCCAGCTGCCAGCGAAACTTCATCAGCTAAAATGTTACATATTTTACTAACAATTTATAAATTTCCTGTGAAATAGTCACGATCTAACATGCCCCACCACCTTTCAAATACCAATTATCGTGTGTTTCCTTACACCGATTTGGAAAAAAAAGAAAATGAAAAAAATATGATTATTTTCATATCCATCAAGCACTTAAATGCCCACCTCACACACACACACAAACACACTCGCACAGAACTACTAATTATTTAGTTACCAGGAAAAAGCCCTTGAAATATTGATGTACTCTTTGGCTGTTTTCATTTGTGGCATTTGCCACCAGAAACAAAATTATTCTGAAAAAAAAAAAACCAAATAATAATAATTACAAAGAAAGACAGAACAAAATGGAGAGAAATAGAGCAACAAAACTAACAAATTTAACAATAATTCTGAACAAGAAGAGGAGCATCAGACAGACAGACACCAGTCACACTGACAATGCAATTCATGCAATAATTATTTTGACTTTTATTTTTGTTGGCTGATCTTTTTGATTATTTAATTTTGAACAAATAATTGTGAGGGAAGGCACAGTGGTTTTGTTATGTCCACAAAACTGACAGCAGATTGTCAGGAACATATTATTTTATCCATAGAAAAGTCACTTAATTTTCTTAATTGTTTATTTAATTTCCTAAAATGCTGATTAATTTTTAAACTAGAAAAGCAATAACATATTTAATGTAAAGAGTGATGTAACGAAATTAATTGTCAAGTACTTTTTTTAGTCGACTTAATTTGACATTTGCTTCAGTATTTGTCAAATTCTGCCATGGGCGCGGCACGTATTCAGTAAATTGAAGCACGCGTTAAGATTGTTGAAGCCTTTTACAAAAACGGGCATCTTCGTGACTTTAAAAAGTTCATCTTCAGCGGCCTCGTCTCTCTCTCTTGACACTCTCACACTCAGTCGATTCCTTGACAAGCAGAATTGAGCAAATGAAGTAGTCACAGAGTGACTGTTCAGTGCGGTTTATGGACTGGCGACTTTGTCCGGCCGTACTTCTTTGAAAAAATGAGGCTTCTTGTGGCCAGAAAATGATGCCAAGTTCATCTTCAGCGGACTCATCTCTGTCTTTCTTTCTCTCTGTCTCGACACTCTCACTTTCAGTGGATTCCTTGACAAGCAGAATTGAGCAAATCATTTGAGCACCCATAAAGAATGACTTGTTCAGTGCCGTTTATGGACTGGCAGCATTGTCGCACCGTAATTCTTCGAAAAATTACGTCGTCCAAGCAGCTACCGTGAAGGCTTCTTGTGGACAGAAATCGAAGCTAAGGACCTGGACGATACCTGATTCCAACAGGATGGTGCCACTTGCCACACAGCCAACGAAACGGTGGCTTTTAAATGAGTACATATTTTGGGAATTATCGTTTACACCTCTTTAATTTTTTATTTAAGTGATAATTTTTTTTTTCCAAAATCTTATATCGATTTCTTTTCTAGAAAATAATGCAACATTTTTCACACTTTTTAACACAAAATAGCAACATTTTGCCGTTTCAAAATTATGAATTTATTAGAAATGAATCCAACATCCCTCGCGACAAATAATTTCTGCTTTAAGACTTTTCTAAACCGTCACTTTTTAGAAAATATATGAAAAAATGTTACATGTTTTTTAGAAAAGAAAACGCCATTAATAAAAAATTCAAAGTGATCAATTTCCCAAAATCTTATTTTAAAAAAATCAAAGTGATCAATTGAGGGGCTCTTTTGTATGAGAAATTCCAGGGCCTTGTTTTCTATCATCGTGGCGATGTTAATCGGCCGCCATAACGACGCAATTTCATGCCGTTAAACTTCTTTTTTTGCACGTCTTGAAAAGAAAAAGTGCACTTGAATAAGTCAAGAAAAAAATTCAAGAGCTGAGGGATGACATAATACGGCACATTCGGTCATTGAAAATATGGCTCATCGCATAGAAATATATCACCGAAGTCGTGGCAAATATTTAGCCGATATTTTATTTCACACATAATTGCCAGAGATCCTTCTGTCATAATAAAAGAAAAGTATTAAGAGATTTTTGTGAAAACTTTTTTGTTTTATTTACAATCAACAGCGCCCTCTATAATTTAAACTTATTTTTCAAAAAGTCTTTAAGCGTTTTAGAAACTTCAGAAGCTATTTCTTTTATTCATAATCAATCTGTTGATCTTTCGTATTTTTGTATGGCCGCGGATATATGATCATTATTTAAATGGAAAGTTTCAAATAAGTATTATTTCAAATAATACAAGTGGGCGTGTTACTGCCCACTTGTATAGTTTATGGATAATTTTTCGTAGTCTTCTGTATTCAGGAAGACTTGATATTTATTACAAACCACAAGACAAGGTCAACATCAGTTTTATATATTCAATTTATACAGCAGAGCAGAACAGCTGTTTTCGAAAGCCGCTCCACTTTCATCATCAGTACTTAAGTGTATTTTTATTTATAAGTTTTTATCTTAAATTCTTATTGAAATTATTCTTCAAGGCTCTAGGTCTAGACCTATTCTAATTCTAATTACAATAAGAATTTAAGATAAAAAACAAGATCGAATAAAATACAAAAATTAATTATAAATTTTTATTAATTTTTTTTTTTGCGCGAAACTTTATAAGAAACGCCTGGTAAAAACAAAAGTAGACATTGAGCGCTTTTATAATCACTAAAACTGTAATTTTAGAGAAAAAGTTGCAGGAAATGCTGAGTTGCAAGTTCTTTTGACGTCTTTTATAATAAAAATTTGTTCTGAAAGTCCACCATTTTCCCGAAAAAAACACATGCTCTGTCTGTCTTGTCCCTGGCCTCTATTTATTTGCTCGACTTGGCACACCGGCCTTTCTTACATTGAATTATAGCACCTTAACCACTGTGCCGTTTCAAATGTCGAAATGATAATGATGTATTTTTTTTATATATATTTAATTTTGATAGTTGGTTGGCTCTTTTAAAGAGGTGATGAGGCAAAATCATTATCAACCGCATCGCCAACAACATGATCACCATTCTCTACACAGAAATCAGAATAATTTCGAAAATCAACTGAATTTCGTGGCACCTTCGACCGCAAAAGGGGAAATGGACAGATTAACGCACTTTAAAAATTATGAAAGGCCAACGACAAACAAAAAAATATTAATATTTTTCTAAGAATTGATACCATTTTAAGTGAATTGGTACTTGAAATACAAAAACAAAAATAAACCAGCAAATAATTACTTAACAGCTCCAGCATTTAAAAGGAATTCAACAGTTTCTTATTTGTCTTCTTTCTGTCTTTCAAAACTGTTGGAGTAGTTTCTTTGGAATTCTTAAACTAGAAATAACTTGAAGCCAAATTGTCGAAGCAAAAGTAACATGATCTTGCCTGCACAGATCCGCCAGACATATTGCAATCACGTAAATGTTTTTTTTTTTTTTTCTTAAATTTGTATTTGTAGACGGCACAGCGTCAAGTGGTATGAACTCTTTTCAATGCACGACTTGAAAGATGAAAGGGGTGTTGGTGGCCAAATATACTGCATCATCATAATTATATCCACATCCCATGCGCACTTACAGCCACGACAGCATTTTTATTTCGGATCTTGCTTGTGTTCAGTTCCCACAGGTTTTTTATGTCACTCTTTAAATAGAAAGACAAACATGGCAGCCGCATTATTAGTTTCAGCGAATTGGCGTTTTTAAGAATTTCTTACAATTCTTTAGAAACCAATTAATTATTTCTTCTTCTTTTTTTTTTTTTTTTTTTTTTGTAAAAATAAAAGAAAATGGTATAACATAGAAACGCTAATATACAACCACAACAACAACAAAAAACTCTTATGCTGGTGAGATTTCGTGAAATAAAAATAATTAAATTCGTGTTACTGAACTTTTAGGCAGAAAAATATAAGTGGGTGTTATTGGATTCTATTAACGATCGAAATAAGTATGTCTGTAGTCATGATCAGTATATTTGTATGCGGTCGATTTCTTGTCTACAAAATAAGGCAACAGTTTTCACACTTTTTAACAGAAAATGGCAACATTTTGTTATTTTTTATTTAAAATACAGAATTTCTTAGAAATTGATTGAATATCCCCCACGAAAAATAATATATGTCCTAAGAGTCCTCTAAAGTGCCACATTTTATAAAAATGTTACATGTTTCCTAGAAAAGAAGGCAATATTTTTTACACTTTTTAATAGAAAATGACAAAATTTTGTTATTTTTTTATTTAAAATAAGGAATTTATTAGAAATTGATTGAACATCCTGTACAAAAAGTAAATTCTGTGGCAAAACTCCTCTAAAGTGCCACATTTTATAAAAATGTTACATGTTTCCTAGAAAAGAAGGCAATATTTTTTACACTTTTTAATAGAAAATGACAAAATTTTGTTATTTTTTTATTTAAAATAAAGAATTTATTAGAAATTGATCCAACATCCCGTACGAAAAATAATATCTGCTGTAAAACTCCTCTAAAGTGCCACATTTTATAAAAATTTTACATGTTTTCTAGAAAAAAAGGCAATATTTTTTACACTTTTTAATAGAGAATGGCAACATTTTGTCATTTCAAAATAAGGAATATATTAGAAATGAATCCAACATTCCTCACAAAAAATAATTTCCGTTTTAAAAGCTTTCCAAACCGCCACTTTTTGGAAAATAAGTGGAAAAATGTTACATGTTTTCTAGAAAAGAAAACGCTATTTAAGAGCCTTCTCAGAGATTTACTTGAGCTTCTTTTGTATTTTTTTTAACCTTGGAAGAACAAAACAAACAACTCAACATTGCGTTGTTAGTTTTGAAGCCAATTTAAAATATGTTTGTAATAAATTTATATGTTGCGTTTATTTATATGTTGCATATCTACACAAAAATGCCTTTTAAATTATATATGATTTATGAATATTGGCAAATGATAACACACTTAAAAGTGTACCACGGAATAACGTGTGGCGTGTTTATATAAGAAATTATTTCAATATTATAAATCAAGCGCCTGCAAGGAACTTCCAATAAATCCGGCCGTATGGCGTTAGGTATGGCTGCTAATGCTACAACATAAATTAGGGTATTCAAACAATTAATTGTTTTTCGATTAATCGATTAATTTTCAGCGATTAACTGCTCGAATATTCTAAAATACGTAAATTTTGATTATTGACGGAGCCGTTTAACCAGAAACACCATAAAGTGAACGAAGCGTTACAAAAACTTCGCGAAGAAATTTAATTTTTTAAACGTTAATTTGCATAATTCTAATGCCCTGTTCTGGCACTAAGTGATTCCTGATGACTTTCCCATGTCTTACTCAACAGATATGTCAACACAATTTAACATCAGCTGTCAAAAAGCGTATTTCAATTTTTTTTTTTTCAAAATCTCCCACTTCATGATTTTAAAAGATTAACAGCTGTCGGACAATTTCTGCCATCTGGGAACGAATTGATAGCAAAATTTTCGATAATTTGGTCACACTTTTGCCGCCCAGTGTTATGACAGATCACAAAAATTATCGCCAAATTTTGAAGTATTTTACAATTTTCCCAGAAAACTATTTACAAATTTTCTCAAAAAATTCTGCATGGCAAGACTTCAGTAAAATTGTTCCCGGTCAAATAGTTCCATTTTGCTGTTAACCTCTCAACCGATCTTCAATAAATTATGTTACAAAATTTGGAAATGAAATCAGCAACTTTTTGTCTAGACTTTCAGACCGAATTCCGCAAAAAAAAAAAACTTTTCAATGGGTTACCATTTCATAACACATGCAAAGTAATTTTTGCAACCAATACACACACAAACACATATATATATATATATATATATATATATATATATATAAACACATCATAAATAAATACATATATATAGATATGCATATACACACACACACACACATGCACAATATTTTTGCACAAATTTGTGGCTGCAGTTGGTTTTATTCCAAAAACGAATCCTACAAAACGAATTCAAGCCAAACAAACCACTTGCAAGTAGAAGTTGCAGAGTGGCTTTTATTCGCTATTGTTTTGTTTTGCCATCATTGTGTTGTGTTGCTTTTTGTTGGAGTTGTTGTAGCCTAAAAACTTGGTTGGATATTGATTTTAATTGAAAAATTGTTAATTTTCCAAGCAACGAACAAGAAGGCATGTGTAAATATGTGAAAACGTTTGCATGCCCCATCATGCTTGTTTGCTTATGCAAAGATGTTGTATGTGTGCGTATGTGTTTGTTTGACTTTGGAAAAAGTTGGCAAATTTCAATGACGATGATGATGATGGCGGGGATTGGAAAGATGTTTGCAGCCATGATGATGGGCAAGTGGGTAGAAAAGGAGCAAAACAAAGGAATTAAGTTGTGCGATACATAAAATATCTATGATTTATACGAGGCCAGTTCTAAAAGTTAACTTCTAGAGAATGAAATATTTTTTCTAGGACTGTCGATCAAGGTATTACTTGTACTCAAAATTTTTTACAAGAGTTCAGAATTTTTTTATAGAAAATATAATAAAATGGTAACACTAAGATACAGATTGGATTAACAAAAGTTTAGTATTGATCAAGTTCTCGTATTCAAATTTTTATAAATAAAAACTGTTATCACTAACAGCTAAGCGACATAACAAGTGGTGATGATCAAAACTACACACGAGTACCGATGATGGGAGTGTAGCTACTTTCGAAAATTTCATGACTGTGACAATCTGATCAATTTTGATCTATTAAAAATAGTTTTTCACAAGCAGATTTTCTTATTACAGAGCGTTTCGGCCTCCATTCCAAGAGATTCAACTAAAAACGTTAAAATTTTAAACATTTTCCCAAACTGTGGTACCACTCTTTTGCAAAAAGGACTTCAAACAAATATCACGTGTAAATTGCAAGACGTTGGGGTCTAATTTACTGTTAAAAAATTAAAAAAATATAGCTAATATAAATCACTCCTAGGAGATTTTAAAAATCTCTTTGGGAATTGAGGCTTGTTGTGCCACATCACAGGGTTGCCTTCAAATGTTGCTTAAAAAAGTGTATAGATACACTTAAAAAAAACTGCTAAGTAAATGAAAAGTCCTACTTATGGGATTTTGAAAACTTTTCTGGGAATTGTATGGATTTTAGTTATATTTCTTATTCAGAACAGTAACTGAAACGAGAGTATTCAGCCAACAACATTTACAAATGAAAATTGCAAGAAAATTTAATTAATGAAAAGTCCCACTTGTGGGATTTCGAAAATTTTTTCGGGAATTGTGTGGATTTTGGTTATATATATTTTTTTCAGAACAGTGACTGAAACTAGAATATTTAGCCGTCAGTATTTACAAATGAAAAATTTGATATCATATTTTGTTTTAGTGTTTCTTGTGTACACTGTAAGAAAATGAAATGAATGAAAAGTCCCACTTATGAGATTTTGAAAACAGTTATGGGAATTGTATGGATCTAAGTTATGTTTTTTTTTTCAGAACTGAATACTCAGCCGACAGTATTTATAAATGAAAATTTTGTTTTAGTGTGTACACTGAAAGAAAATGGAATGAATGGGAAGTTCTACTTATGGCATTTAAGAAACTTTTTTTTGGGAATTGTGTGGATTTCGGTTATATATATATATATATATATATATATATATATATTTTAAGAACACTAACTGAAACAAATGAAAATTTGATATATTTTTTTAGGATGTACACTGCAAGAAAATGAGTGAAAAGTTCCACTTATGGGATTTCGAAAACTTTTTTGGGAATTGTGTGGATCTTAGTTATATTTTTTTTCTTTTTTTTTTTAACTGAAACGAGAATATTCAGCCGACAATATTTACAAATTTGATATAATATTATGTTTTTGTGTGTACACTGTAAGAAAATTAAATGAATGAACAGTCCTGCTTATGGTATTTAAATTTTTTTTTTGGCATTTTGTGGATCTAATTATATTAATTTCTTTTTTTTAGGTTTTTTTTAGCTAAAACAAGAATTTTAGGGTATACACTGCAAGAAAATGAGTGAAAAGTTCCACTTAAGAAAATTTTGTGGATCTAATTATATTTATTTTTTTGTGTGTGTTTTTTTTTTGGGCTTAAACAAGAATATTCAGCCGACAATATTTAAAAATGAATATCATATTTTGTTTTGGTGTGTACACTGCAAGAAAAGATGACCGATGGTAGTTGCGCGCAGCATAAAATTCTAAGAAAAATTACAAAATCCTTCACTGTACACAATTGAATTAACTGAAAATTCAAGTATTATTTTTTTTGTTGCTTAGTGTAACCAGCATTTTCAACTTTGGCTGTTAGATGCTGTTAAAATTATCTTTTATTGTGTGCGCAGAAAGAAAAGAGAAGGTTTGAATAATAACGCTGATAATATTTAATGTTGCACTTAATAATTTGCTTGTTAAGAAATTAAGGAAATTCCTGTCTGCGTTAACAAAAATGAAACAAACAAAAAAAATTTTAACTGAATTGTTTTATAAAAAAAAGTCCATCCAGTGAACATTTACTTTTCTCTGCTGCATTATTTTGCCACAAACAATGGCTTCATTATTTAATTACGATGACGTTGCGTTTGCTGCTAAATAAATGCAGGGTATGCACTTTTGCATATGAAACAGGTAGGACTTATTAGGCGTTTTGAACAACATTTTAGCCCTGAAGTGGACAGATATGTCAATTGTTTCACGTCAGTGCCTGCCGTGCGGCCCAACCTGACAGTGCTCTTAACACCGTGTAGAATCAATGCTTCTACCACCGCCCCCACACACAACAGACTGTTGCGCATGAGTACCAATTCGAAACCATGTATTTGGACATGGCCTCCCCCTTGGTGAGGGGCGGAGCCTATCTAAAACTCCTTCCGATCTTTCGGTCACGGAACCCGGTTGCAATTTAGGGTTTAAACCACAGCCACCACGAAGCTTCCCGAAGGGCGACACCATTGCCAGGCTGGAACCGAAGTTGCAGGGGCTCCTGACACCCGTGCTACTAGAATTATGTCTCCGGTCAGACCTCGTAGCCGTAGAACTACTTCCAGTTGAACTCCAAACAGTTCGGGACTGATGACCCACGCCCTGCGGTGGACAACATAATTTTTTGTTATTTAAAATAATCTTAAAGCGTCGTTTCATATTTTTTTTTTTGCTTTTTCATTCGCTCTTCTTTGGCAGCCTCCCTAATATTTTGTGACACTCTGTCGCAGCATTTGGTTTGTGATGAATTACTCTGGATTCTTTATTGGGCATTAAACTGAAATTATTTTCACTTGTTGTTGGCAAAAGTGTTAATTTTTTTTTTGTGTGTGTTTGTTTTCATACAAATTAAATGCTTTTTTATTGTTTTTATTTTCCGCTTGCCACTGCATTTTTATAATTAAGTAATTTTAATGATTGTTGGCATCATAATAAATGCAAAATACGGGCACAATGAAAACGAAATTGAATAACAAGTGAATGGGCGTTTGAAAAGCTGGTAATTACAATATTTAATACGAGTTTAATTCGTTTAAATTATGAAAATTTAATTTTATTATTTGTTGATAATCGCAAAAGGTAAGTGACATTTGAAAGTCTGGGATTGAGTTTCATTGTGAGTGAGGGAGGGATTTATGTTGGGCGCACATCGTATCGGACATGTTTAATGATCGGTAGTAAGGAGTTTGGAATGAATTCAGACTGAAAACCCATCAGGTTTCATTCTCACCCGGACTAGCAAAGTTTTCTACAAAATTAGATGGTCATCTTGTCAAGGACTCCAGCAAAGAAATTATAATTTTCAAATAACAAAGTTATTTATATAAAATCTACACCATAACGAATACCAGCAACTAAAATATGACCGCAAAAATGGTCGTCGTTAGGAAAATGGCTAAAATTTAAAGACCTTTTGCAAGAGTTGAAACAGCAGGGAAGTGTAAAAAGGGGTTTTTGCAGTAGCAAAAATTTACTATTTTTGAACGACATAATGGCGCCAACTAAGCAGCGATATGGTACGAGTAGATTCGTTCAAATAAACGCTGCTGGTATGACTATCCATTTGTCTACGGAGTATTTGTATACATGCGAGAGTGTGTGTGTGTGTGTGTGGTTTTGCCATGTAAATAAGTGCCCTGTTTGTATTTGGTGGCTTTTACACAAGACATAAAATGTAAATGTATTTAACTATTACTTGCTTGTGACTGGTTATTACAAGTTGTCTCAAAGAAAAATGTTAAGAATTTTAATTTAATAACTAATTGGGGGCAGAGATGTAAGAATAGGGGGAAGCAAAAGGTTAAAAAAAAAAATCAAACGAATCCCAAATAAAACAGTTAATATTTTTGGACACTCAAATGCGGATCTGAATCTTTCAATCTGTCGAATAGACTAAAAAAGGAAAGGTACTTTAATACAATATACTTAAAGAAAACTTTTTTAGAAAGTACTTTTCCGAAAAGGTACTTTTTAAAAAAGTACTTTTCCGAAAAATAAATTTCTCAAAAAGTACTTTTCTGAAAAGGCACTTTTTCAAAAAAGTACTTTTCCGAAAAGGTACTTTTTTGAAAAGTCCTTATAGGAAAAGGTTATTTTTAAAACAAGTAGTTTTCATAAAAGGTTCTTTTATAGAAAATAAATTACTTTTCAGAAAAAAAAATTTTTTTTCAGTACTTTTCAGAACAAAGTCTTTTTGAAAAAGTACCTTTTCTTTTTTAATAAGAAAAAGTGCTTTATAAAATCGATTATTAGAAAAGTTACGTTTTTTAGTTACTTTTACAAATTTACTTTTCAAATTAAGTACTTTAATGAAATCTAGTTTTAAGAAAGGGAAAAGAAGGGAAAAGTTCTTTTTAAAAAGGGTACTTTTTTTAAACAAGTATAGTAGTTTTCACAAAAGGTTCTTTTATGAAAATTAATTAGTTTTCAGAAAAATTTATTTTTAAAAAAGTATTTTTCACAAAAGTCTTTTTAAAAAAAATAACTTTTCTTTTTAAAAGCTACTTCTTGAAAGAAGTACTTTAAAAGAAAAAACAAAAGTTACGTTTTTAAAAATAACTTTGTTATAAAAGTTACTTTTTTAAATGTACTTTTCTAATTAGGTACTTTAATAAAATATAGTGTTCAGAAAAGATACTCTAATAAAAAGTTCTTTTTAGAAAAGTACTTTTCACAAAATGGACTTTATTAAAATGTTCTTTTCGGAATATATACATTTTAAAACAAACAGTTTTTGGAAAAGCTTCTTTTTAATAGAATTGTTTTTCAAAATATAAGTACTTTTCAAATGGCCTACTTTAGTAAAATACACTTTTCAGAAAAGGTATTTTTTAATTATTTTTCATAACACTTATTTAAAAATACCTACCAGAAAAGGAACTTATGGAAAAAGAGCATTGCTGATCTGGTACTTTTCCAGAAAACATTTCTCAGACGAGGTACTTTTTCACAAAGTAATTTCAGCAAAAATATCTTTTCAGAAAAGTTTGTTTTTCAAAAGTACTTTTATGAAAAGGCTGTTTTTCAAATAGTACTTTTCAGAAATAGCTCTTGATTTAAAAATATCTTTTAGAAAATTAACTGTTTTGCTAATTTGCTTTGCTAATTAGGTACTATTTCAGAAAATATTTCTTCAAAAAGGCACTTTTTTAAAAGCTACTTTGCAGAAGAGATACTTTTTCAAAAAATAATTTTCATTAAAGGTACCTTTTCAAAAAAATTATTTTGAGAAAAGGTACTTATTTAAAAAGTACATTTTAGAAAAGGAACTCTTTCAAAAAGTACTTTGCTGACTAGGTACTTTTTCAACAAATATTTCTGAGAGAGACAATTTTTCACAGTCATTTTCACAGAATATTTTCTATAAAAAACAGTGTTTCAGAAAAGGTTGTTTTTTAAAAAGTATTATTTAAAAGGAGTTGTTGTTTCAAGAGTATTTTTCAGAAATGGTGTATATTTTAAATACTCTTCAAAAAATTTACTTCTTCGAATAGCATTTTTCGAAATACGTAGATACTTTTTGAAAAGTGGCATTTTGAAAAAGGTACTTTTGAAAATAGTACTTTTAGGAAAAGTACTTCATTATAAAAAATATATGAGAAAGAAATTTGTATTACTACCACGAGTTAATGGGCTCCATTTCTGACGCTACACTAAGCTTTTTTGGTTTAAATTGTTCTCTAATAGGCTCTCATAAAGTCCCTGGTTTGCTAATGCCCTAAATTTGAAATATCTTCTTTTTGAGCTGATTTTGGCCAACTTTACTTGTCGAGTGTGTGAAATTCTTCTTCTTCTTCTTCTTCTTCTTCTTACATGATTTTAGATGAAACTTTTTTTTATTATTTTATTATTCTTGCACTAAAACTACATACTTCGATATAAATTTTTGTCGTTGTTGTTGTTGTTGCTGTTGGTTGAATGAATGCTAAAGTATGATGTGGTTTTGAGTGTTGAGAAAATTGGCAAATTGGTATATCAAATCCAATAGACGAGACTAAAGTAGTTACCATACTATAAAAGCCAACAACAGCAGCAACATAACCAACAAAAACCAAATCAACTATTCAATACAACAACACCAACAAAGCAAGGAGTGCTTAATGTGTACTTCGGTTTGCTAAAGCATGCAACTGCATGCCATGGCATGGCAAAGCGTGGCGTGGCATGGTATGATTTTAAAAAGGAACCTTATTTTTTGGCATTTATATGCCGAATTGTAAATTACATATTCTGCTGCTGCTGCTGCTGCTGACGACGACTGTTGTTGGTGCATTTCTGTGTTATAAATTTTTGTTGAGTTTGTGTATTCGCCGAAAATAAAAAATAAAATAGAGTGCAAGAGGAAGGAAAGGAGTTTTTTTTCTGTTAAGGTTGGTTAAAGTGTTTTGAAGTTATGCTACTAATTGGTCTGACTGGCTGAAACGCTTTAAAAATGGTTGTTATGTTGTAGATTTAAATAAAACTAAATGGGAATGAGCTGGAGTTATGGATGGCAGGAGTTTTAAATATAAATTTTAGTTGAAAATATTTGTGGATTTGTACAATCTTCAAAATAGCTCTTGAACGAGGGCAGGGTGACCATTATTTAGTAGCTACAAGAGCCGGTTACGTTGGTTCAGAAGGACTAACGATTTTTTTTTGTGTGTGGATACTTAAGCTGTCCAACCCAAAACCAGAGATGAATAGTGTGCAGTCAGTCTTCTGCCATGCTGATCTGTTAAATATCAACAGTTATCGGAGAAGCTGGCGCAAATTCTCATTGTTTCGGGGGGCCATTATGTTTAGGATAGTCCGTCCCTTGCGACTCTTTTAGTAGATTTTTCTCTTCGTAGCCCTTGAAATTTTACAGTCCAAAAGCCGTTGCCTAAAAAATAGATTCGCTACACTATCGAAGTCTAGCAGGTAAGTAGAGTCCAAAAGTTCCTCTTTACAAAAATAAGTCGAATTTTTAAAAATTTTCTTAGGAATGGCCAAATTTTTCTTAGCACCCGCCCTTTTTGCTAGAAAATTTACTCTGAAAGAAATAATAAAAAAGTCTCTCTTGTGTGTCCAATAACTGCTGCGTTGAGAGAGGATTTCCTTTTCCCTAATCCTTCTTCCGATGTTAAAGAAATTTTCCTCTATTATATTTCTCCAGACTTGATTATTACAGAAGTCTATCCAGCCAACCCTAAATCGGTTATAAAGCGCTATTATCTTCTTCATAATGAGTTCTCTTCAAAAATTGAGATGAATTGAAATTTTTTCTCAAAAGATATTTATTTGTTCTTAAGTTTCTATTTTGTCATCAAAATAGTACTGCCTGCCCCTCGTAAATAAAATACTTGCATCAGCCTTTTTTTTCAGTCCACGATGAGGGTCAGATATGCAATTTATTGGCATGCTTATGAGCTCTCTGCGACTGGGCTTTCATTACTTTATTTGTTCTGTTGGATGAATTGGTCAGACACAAGACTACGATGCCTTCGATCCCGGGTTCGACTCCGCACTCAGTCATGAATATGGTGCGGAATTTTTCTGTTCTCCATTAATGCAGGATTGTGTTAATTATTGTCGGCTTGTCTCAATGACGACGGCAAAGCACTGGTCGCTGAGCATTGCCGACATCGCTCTCCTTCTTATATATCTTCACCTGTCCTCTTAACACTATCCCTCCCTCTTTTCTTAGTTCCAGCACAATGTTATGCACATATAGGGGTCTTCCTAAGAGTACTGGTCCTACTAGTAAAAATACCCCGCGATTTTTGGGCACATGAAAAAGGCGCAGTGATCAAAATCTGATAAATGCGGAGACTGAGGTATGATGGCGGTGTTATTTTGCACTTCATGCACCAGTTTTTTTTTTTTGTCACAATTCATCCGTTTTGTGACAAACTTAACTCATGACCTAAATTTCCAAAGAAAAATTGTATCTACTAGATGCCTTCTAACGGCCTGTTTTCACTGAAACCTGAGAAATGTTTTTAGAGCCAGAAACTCAAACCCGTACGACTTGTCTAAAATTGATATTCGTATTCTATATCTTTCACACAGTGAGGTATTGTTTAGGCGGTGGGGTATCGGCCCTGTTTGACCAAAGTCAAATAGACAAGCATACTTCGACAGGACTGATTTTGCTCTATCCACTTCAAGGTTACTTAAAATATTGCGAAATTCTTGCTTCACCTTTTGAATTCGTCCACAGGAGAGGCACAAAATTAAATTGTGTTTTTAATGACCAGATCAAAGATCGTTAGGAAATACTAGAAGAATTCATATCTTAACTAAAAAACAAGATAAATTTCAATGAGATGAATCAGTAGTGCCTGTCCCAAAAATCCTTGAGGGATTCAAAATATAATAAAAACTTTATCATGAATTATATTTCCCTTTCATAGCAAGACGGGGGCCTTATTAACAAAAAACATTTGGTGCTTATAAGCTCTTTATAACACAATTTTCATGTAAAAAATTTGTCGCATAAACAGATTATAAACGTCATGTATATTTTATGAATAAGGCCTTATATATTGCAAAAGTTATGGCAAAACTCCCAGTAGTTTAGTAGACAGATCTGAAAGGGCTTTACAATCCACTTCCCCCGATAACACAATGACACTTCCAAATTTCCAAACAAAACTTTTTTACAATCCCCTGAACCACGATTACCTGCTGTGACTATAAGTTGCTAATTTTTTTTTCTTTTTAAAACAAAAAAACAAAAAAAACAAACCATCACTATTTCAAAATCCTTCCTGACAGTCCAAATTGATTAACAACCACTTCGCTGTTGATATTATGCCAGCCAGCATCTGCATCAATTCCCTATTGCAATTATCCTTAATTTCCCTCATGTGTGCGGCAGGAGAAAAGAGCACCTACAGTCGTTTAATGTTGGGTGTCTGTTACATTAGCAATTTCCGATCTGTATTGCAGGCAAACGGGCAAATGGTAAAGTTGATGACAAGTTTCCAAATAAGGAAACGGAAATGGAATTATGAATTGTTGGCTCGAAATTGTGGCAGGTGTAAAGCAACAAATAGTCTGGTGCTATTTTTAAATAATTTCAATATTTCAAATAGTGTTTGCGAAATTGATTTCACTTATGAGATAATTTTTGCAGAAAATATAACGATATCTTTTTTAATTGCAAAACACTGGCTCTTCTGTATCCAGTATATTGTTGAATTGACATTTTGCGATGCGCTAGAAAATGGCAGGCACAAAAATTTTTTAATGGTTATTTTCATTTTGCTGGAATATTTTGCTTTTATAAAACTACCTGGCAGTTGCCGGAGGTGGTGGATATTTGGCTTTAAATGGCATTTGTTTGGTAGTGAAAGCAGTTTTTTTTTTTTTTTTTTTGTTTCTTTGAAAACCATAGACGAAACAATTTCAATTTAGCTGTTATTGAAATGAAGTTTTTGTTTTTTAAAGGATTATAAGAATGATGGAAAAATATGTTTTGATTAATACAAAAGGCAAGCAAAGCTGGGCTTTGTGTTCGTTCTTTATTGGTTTTTATTATTGATTATTGAATAGACACAACATGGGAGCTTTTCGCTTTGACGTTGGCGATTCTTTGAAGCTAAAGCGATTAACAGAAATTTTGTTGATTTCACTTTGTGTTCAGTAACTTTTGAGACTTTTCTAGCAACATGTTTTTTTTTTTCCTTCAATAAATTTTAAAAAGGGGAACAAATTTAACTGCAAAATTAACCCTAAAAAACATAACTCGTGTGCCAAAAAAAAAAAGACCATGCAGACCATAAAAGATTGCTGACATTAATAAAGCCCCTGATAATTTGGATGGAACTTCAATTGGGCAGCAGAGTTTAACAGTATCGATAATACAAAAGTTTTTACTACACATCATGTTACAGTTGAGAGATCGAAAGGCGCTCTCTGCATGCCGCAAAAATCGGGTGTTCGATATAGGAAAAATAGGGCACAAAGCGCCCTTTTTTTTTAACAAAAATTGTGATTTTTTTTTAATTTTTCAGTTCGTTTCTCTTAAAGAGCGAAAAAACTTTTTCAAATCAAGTAATATATTTATCTTCGTTAAGAAGTTACAAAAAGAAGTGACGAAATATTATAAATTATTTAACTTAAAAAAAAAAAGATTTTAAGCCCGAAAATATTAGGTCGAAAGGAGAAGAGGAATTCAAAAGAATGTAGTAATTTTATTGAAAGCGTGTAAAATTACTTACACATTATGAGGAGAAAAGAACACGAGACGAGTGAAATGTGACGTATGAGTAACGTTATAAATAATATCCAGTATACGCATGGAAGCACAATACAAAAGAAGAGTTCGATACAACGACAAACATACAAATGAAACTAATAAAAAGCGAACAAAACTAAAGAAATATATTCTGACTCAGCCTGTGTTTCAGAGAAGTGTTTCGATATTGTTCTCACATCAGTTACAGAAACGAGATACTGGAAACCAACGACAAGTGGTTTCAAAAGAACAGCGCTACGTGCCACACAGCTCTTGCCACATTGAATATTCTGCACGAACGATTTTAGGGCATGATCATGGGAGTTTCGATGCGATTCGACCCTGTTAGGCTTTTCTCTGTGGAATCTTTTCAAGTCGCAGACGTATGAGCGATACTCAAAGCCAACATAGTCCATGTCACGGGTCATTTTCACCCCTGTCGGGTTTAGTCTGCATAAATAAATACTTTCCCCATTTATTTGTTACTTAAAGATTTCATTAGAACGCAGTTCCTCTCGCATAACCCACCTCCTTCTTGATTTATAAGTCCGAGTCATGGAAAATTTGGCCACTGAACTTGAGCTCGAGCCAGGGAAGCCTTGGCGGTCATTTTAACGATGCTATATTTTATACATAATGGCATCAATGTGTCCTTCAAACGCATAAATAAATATTAATAAATAAATTCTGAATGATATCTCACACACACTCACTCTACTCTATATGAATTTAAAGATAAGAAACTTTTACAGAATTAATAAAAGGTCTTTCACACAATTTGTCTTATTTCAATATCAAGAGGGTCCTTAATAAAAGACCCTTTCAATCTCTCGACAACAGCGCCGACTTTACGTCAACCTGAAGAACATCCGGAAATTTCCTATTGAAACTAATTTTCCCTTCTAAAATTCATGTTGAAAATAAAGTTTTAAAAATCTTATTTAAATTCCTGTACACGAATTAAATTTTCTGTGACCGTGTGTCCATTTCGTAATCTTCAATCTTAAGAAAGTTTTCACCAGCAGCAGTTCCTTATTTAGAAATAAGTTTCATGTTGCAAAATTAATATTTCTTAAGCAAAATTATACTTCAACTTAATTAAAAATTAAAACAGAGATGAAACATGTAAAAGGATTATTCAGTAACGGCAGCCATTGTATGGGAAGACACGTAGTTTATAAGACTACGGAGCAGCACATTAAATTTAATATGTTATTGATGAAGAGATAAATAGGCTGGTAACACCTGCACGCGATCCCAGCAAAACTTACTGATTTTTGTAATTAAATTCAAAACAGAAACTTTATTGCAGGTGCTGGTCTAAAGGATAACAAAAAAAGGAGGCAACATTGTCTTACTGCGTAGCAGGAAAAGTTAAGTAATAGTGTTTTCTTTTCTCACAAACGTGTAACATTTTTTCACTTCTTTTATTAAAAGTAGCAGTTTGGAGGAGTTTGAAAACAGAAATTATTTTTTTAAGAAATGTATTAATTTGTAAGAAATTCTATCTTTTCAATTTTTTTCTATTAAAAAGTGCAAGAAATTTTGCATTCTGTTCTACAAAAGAAATCAGCGTAAAAAAATTGTTTTTTTCCACGCAGTGGCTGGCAGAAGGGTCTACGTTTTTAACTTCACGCTTAGAAAAAATTTGCCAAAACCAGGAAATTAAAAAAAATCATAAAGTTATTCGTTTTACCCCGATTAGGAGGAAACGAATTCTCATCAGACCTCAACGTTCTGAGTTTCCAGGAACCTTCTCTAATTACTCCTGAGAGTAATTCACAATGTATAAGTGTGTGCGTATGTGTAAGCGTTCTATTACACTTTACTTACTTCCCTGAGAATTGAAACGGATCGGACAATTCAAGTTCGGGATATCTCAAAAACAACATTTTACTTTTTGGAATAACTTTTAAAAAGCTTTACCAATCGATTCCACGAATCAATAAATTTCGATCGCCCATAATCAAAATAGGTTGAGTCGTTCTTGAAATATCCTGAGAAAAAGACTCTAAAAATATTTTTTTTTTTACTTCCGATTAATTCTTTTATGGAGCTCGAAAGTTATGAACCGCTTGATTCATTAAAAAATTATAACAGTTGGAAAACTTTCATTAGACTCATTTAGAGTTCGAAGATTTCGAAAGCATGGAACAGCACAAAAAATACGTTAACCGCAATTACAATTTAAAATTAACGGGGAGTTTTAGCAATAGGCCTTAGGGTCTACCGTTTTCCAATATTTTTATAAACGGTGATCCAACCGAAATGCAGGATGTTAATTACAAGTAGTAAAAAAAGTTTTCAGGGAATGTGTGGAATAAAATATCAACCAAGTAATCGCCACGGTTTCGGTGGCATAACTCTAATCCGAATTCTCGCTAACACGGTTATTGAATTTCAAGCCCAACAGGGTCATTGTTTCGTTGACTATTTGGCAAAAGGCAACGTCCGATTGTTACCATGTATCGTCCAGGTTCATATTCTTAATTTCTGGCCACAAGAAGTGCGTTATCATATCGCAACAGTCTTTGTGGGTGCATTGGATTTTCATGGTTGTTTCCACATTTCCTACATAGCCGGTTTGCTGTCCACAATTCTCCCGATTGAGTACACATTTGACCGATTGTTTTGGCCAATAAAAGCATGAAGTACATTTTGATTTCAACGCTTATTTATGTAAAAAGCTTTAGCAACTTTACCGCGCTGTTCAATTCTGTGACATATATGTTACATAGAGAAACTTGACGTTATGATATATCGCACTCGTTTCATTTAGAAAGTGGAAGCCTCTAACACTATAACTGTTTTGCTGGGAAGGCCTTAGCAAGGCAGGAACAAAAAAAAGCTCGTATTACTTTACCGTTTCACATCTATCTGAAGTATGATTTTTTGTTCTTCTGCACTTCCCATGCATTTGACGAGAAGTGTGTGCATTTATCTTGAGTACGGTGGGCATTAACGGAATATGCAACTTAACAAGTTTTAAAAGAAACCTGATGCCTGGATGTGCGAGTATGCTGCTGTGGCTTCTTCAAGTATTTATTTGTTGTATTAAGCGAATAGTTTTGAAATTTAATGCAATTTTCCAATACAATTCGGCAAATATTTGTTAACATCCACAACGACTGGCGTATGTGATGAGGTGGTAAATTCATATGCGAGTATAAACAAGATTATTGTAGACCCATTCACTGGCTTTAATAAGTGAAACGTGTGTGATGCTGGTACCAAAACTGCCGACTGAGGATGAGAGCATCACGAATACGACATGTGTGATGTGGAGTCTATGCGTTGTTATGATAGATAAATTGACGAAGATGACGATGACGACGACGACGACGATGATGATGATGATGATGACGTTTATGGCTGTTGATGATGGTTTATTATCATTGAAAGCTCTTTTGAATTTTAGCTTGAATGAGTCTGTATAAAAATAGATTTCCAACTTAAATGCAAAACACTATGGGCCTTGAATTTAACAACACAAAAATAAACTCCATCTATTTGTTGGTTATAAGAAACTTAAGGCATAACGTTCTTAAAGAGCTCCAGATGTTTCTGTAGAAAACAGCTGATCTGCCAAAAACAGTATTGCCAAAAAGATAGTTATTCAATTATGAATCCCTTATCCCTTACGAACTACTTACAACTTTTCCTCTACAACTTGTTGTTCGCTTTTATGACAAAAAAAATTCGGGGATTTCCCTATATAAAATTCAAAATTTTTAAGGTTGAGCATTAAGTTTTCTTGAGGTATTTTTTAAGTCTTGGGGATATGAATTTAAATGTAAACGATAAACAAATAGTTGCTTCATCGGCGAGTCCGCGTTCCTAAATTTCATTGATCTTGGGAATCTAATAGATTAGAAGTCTTACTTTGTGACTACGTCATGTACTGAATACAGCAGAGTCATTCTTCAGTTCCTGTAGCAAACGAAGTAGAAAACTGAAAAAAAATCTGTCTTCATCTGTCCTCTTAACACTATCACCTCCTTTCCTAGTTGCAAGGCAATGCTCAGCATATATAGGGGTCGTCTCCTAAGTGCTGGTCCTACTCATAAGAAAGTTATTACAAAAATTTGTTCACAAATTCGAATACGACTTTCACAATACAGCATATTTGGGCATCATGTCATAATATTATAGAATAACACCTAAAAGATATTAGAGCACCCATTCCAAAAGTCTCCTGACAACTCCTGTTGTTTAATAAAGAAGAATCTTTATTAAAAACAATTTTTCTTTATAATTTGCCCGATCTTTAAAACCCCTCCAGGTAATTCATATTTCTCAATAAATAATTTGAAGCCATAAAATAACAATCCTCCAGCTCCATCCCATTGTGTTGGCTATTATATGACTGAGTTCACTTGAAGAGTATTACTTGTGTGTCAGTAAATAAATTTATTGGTAGAAAATCATGCATCTGCATGTGAAAATTTGCATGAGAATATTGTGAAAATGATTTTGTTGTCATTACCCTGTTTGATAATTGAAAATATTTGATTGGTTACCAATATTTTAATTATGGCATACATTCATGGCAAAATACCTTTTGCATTTGGCAACACACACTCACACACTTAAACTCGAACACAAATCCATAATATGCATTCTCATAAATACTCTTCTTATGTGTGGACGTGTTTGTGTGTGTGTGTGTGTGTGTGTACATAATTAAATACGCATGCATATGTGTTTGTGAATTTATATTTAATCGCTCCTCTAATGAATGACTGACTGATTTTGGCCTGATGATTGATGAAAAATTACAAAATTGCATTATGGCTTTAAGTACGTGATTGTATACGAGGAAGACTTGGAAAATTTCTGCTTTAATAATTTATTTAGTAGAAGAAAATGCGAAGATCTTTCTGAGGAATATATCGCGGCTTTTTGTCGAATATATTGAGTCAAACTATTGCACTTGTTCTCTTAAAGAGAGAAAATAATGCATCATTTAAAACCTGATGACTGTCAGTCATGCATGAATCACTGTGGAGCCATTCTCAAGTTTAGCCATGAAGAGGATGATTTTGTTTGGCAACTTATCAGAAGCGACGAGCCGAATTTCTAAAAGCTGCATGCAAACGCATGAGGAAAATTTACATCCATTTAAAGACACGGAGTTCACACGATAATAGAATGGGTTTATATTTTGTGGGAAAACGTTATCGGCAATACGATTACTGGTGACCGCTACAGTATCATGAAAAATAAATGAGAAGGCGTTGGTAAATATATCATTTCACAAGACGGTACAATTGAAAATCCGGAAGAAGCTACAATGTCGATTGGATAGGAAGAGTTTCCTGCATTTGTTTGATAGAAGGATATCGGGAGATATCATGGGATAGGCCGAAAAGGTAGCAGGAAAACAATCTGAGGTCCTGGAGGTTCATTATGATACCCACAGGACTACACCCTGCACAGTCGTACAAAGTTCTGGTTCCACCGTGAACGTCATGGGAGGCCCACCAATATAGCCAGTCTTGCGTCCTTGAGACAGCCTAGATTTCTAATGTTACGCCCCTGTAGTGCCTATCAGTCACAAACAAGATGCTGCGCTGACTCCTCTTTTCCATTGTGGAAGGCGATCGTGCAGCGCCAATAGTGGGAATGACTTGTGACCAATCGCACAGTGCCTCGTCCTGACCGGTGACTTCTTTCTAAAAGTTAGAAGCTGGTTAGTCCCAACAGTGATACATGAGAGCAATTTATTTGTGAATACCCTACAGGTGATAATTGTTGTTGTGGTATTGGTCGACTTCCTCTCTGCGAATTCTTTAATAATTTTTAACAGTTCAATCGGGGGAAAACTACCCCTTCGTGTGACTGCTTCATCCCTGGCCGAACCTCTTCTTGTGCACTCATCCGCCTTTTCTTTTTCGTGAATGCCTTCAACCCACAATATCTTGACATCATGGATTTTAAGTCGAGCGAAATACTAAATCTATGCCAGTATTTTATACTTCTTGAATGCAGAGCCCCGATAGATTGCTGACAAACTATCTACAAAAATGTATTTAGGTCTGGTTTTGAAATTTAGCCCATCTTAATGCAGTCTCGATTATGGCCTAAAGTTCTGTCTGGAAAACTATTGGGGCATCGTATAGCCTGAGCTGCACCGTTTTCCTTCCAGACTTTCCTAACAGAGGCTCCTGACGCGAGTCATATAATCAGTTTGTCTCCTCCGGCTCTAACCTCCTACATTTTTTAGGACAGCCTCATATCCCATGCAATCGTCCTGGAATCTTCGGACTGCTTGGGTCCAAGGGCAGATCATCTCCAGGGGAGCTACAAGAAGCACCATCTCTAGACTGGTCTGATCATAATTGGATAACTTTGTTATTGTCTTTCTCTATGCCGACAACTTCCACCTCCGTATATAAAATTATGCAAAGAAAATAAAAAATATCATGTGGAATATGTTCAATTACATTTGAAAAGCAAACTAAAACTTGTTTCAGTTTTAAATAAAAACAATTTACATGTTTGAATTTATTTATCGCCTATTCCACTCATCAAAATAAAATAATTTCTACAGCAAAAATACTCGTACTTAAAGCTATTAGGCTTACCTGTGCCAAATCCAAGTGGATACTTAATACTCATTATGTTTATAGAGCTTTTCCTATTTGCAATTATTCTAAAAATATCTAATTTTCGTTGAGAAGAAGAGGGAGAAAGAAGACGACGCCTGCAACATATTTTCCAGTGATTTATTTTTCAATTACTTAAATTATCCCACACAAAGAGGAGAGGAGTGAGTTTGTATTTAAATTAAATTTAATGGATTTTGTTGATGTCCTAAAATACAATCACTAAACTATAACTGAAATCGAAATGGGTGGATGTTAGTTGAGTTGAGATGTTGCGTTGTGCCTGCTCAACGCAGGTAGTGGGTGTGTCTTGTGCTCTTCTTCATCGTCTTGGTTTGATGGGTGGACAGTTTTAGTTGTTTGAGAAACCAATACATTTTATATATTTTATGTTAGAATGGCAATAAAGAAATCACGAACAATATCAATTTGCTGATTGAAAATTTATTGAAATAGTGACCAAAATAAAATGGAAGAGTAGAAAAGTAAAATACAAAAATGGCCAAAGGTTGTGCGAGATGGTTGTGAGTACAGAAGGCCGGCTGGATGAATATTTTGCAAATATAGTTTTTGTTCCCTCGGTGATTTATAAAAATACTGTCTGGCACTGTGTACTGCCATTTGAGCTTTCCTGCAGCTGTATTTTCCAAGTCAATTCGGCATGTCTGGGACCCGGAAGGTCCCAAAAACATATTGTGGTATGTCATGTGCTCCAGTCATGGGCAATTGTCCAAAGCAACAAAGAAAAATCTAGGGCAAAAACTAATGCTTCCTTTCTGATACCTGCGATACAGAGAGAGAATTATACAAGAACAAGAGTTAGAGAAGGATAGGAACAGCCATACTTTCCCAAGGAAAAGAACAAAAAAGGACTTGTACATTATAATTAAAGGAATAGAATAAAAATATGTAAACATTTTAGATCCTATTTTTGGTCTTGAACCAGCATTCAGGATATGAGGCCTACACATGCAGTGCATTGCCCCAGAACTAGAAGGAAGAGGATCGCGTCTACAGGACAGATGAACACAGATTAGAAGAAAATTTCTTTATCTATTTTTTACTTTCCCTGGTGATTTTTTTTTTTGCTACCAATAGCGTTGAAGGAGCATGTCATTCGCTCTCGATTATGTTCAACGACCAGGGGCCAAACTATCGCACTCGATATTGATCGAAGTTTCCATTTAAATTGTATGGAAATTTCTGCCGATATCGAATGCTGTAAATTGCCTCCAATGCTATGCCTTCGTCTTTGAGATAGGTCGACAACATTCAACACATCCCAGTGCCAACGGAGATCACAAACAATTCGATACCATATTCATGACTGAGTGTGGAGTAGAGCTCGAGATTTAAAGCTCCGTAGTCTTGCGTCTTCTTAAATCAAATTTTTGACTCGATCTTCGACTAGATTTGCAGAAGATCTGCAATGTAGGTCGTATGGCCAGGCCATCGCCTCCGGGATCTTGCTCTGTTTCCTTAATATATTGTAGAAATTTTTTTATATTTTCAACAGCCTTAAGTCCCTTCCGTTTTGTTCTTTGGTTTCCTTATCATCCACCACCGATGTGAGCCGCTGTCACAACAACGACTGCTAAATAAAAAAAAACTCCGACTGCACAGAAAAAAACTCCACAACAACAATTTATCTGCAATCAGTTCTTCTCTTAACCAGAATATGTAGCAGGAGATCCTTCCGACAGCTTTTTAATAGTTCCCTTCAGCTTTACTTATTCATTTGCGATCCTCATTCCCTACAAGTTGCTGTAGGGAAGACTTTTGACTGGAATTTATATGTTCCAGCCGTGTTCAGTCATCAATCTCAATCGTTCACTGTTTTTTAAACGGAATGTGTCAGCTTAATCCATTAACAGGTTGAACAATTTTGTTTTGTTATAATTGTCTTATCTTGAAACTATTTTCAAAAGGCCTTTGATCCAGAAAGCCTTAAATAATTTTTGTTTCTATTAATTCTTTTGCGACTGTTTGAAAAACTTTAAATTCTAAAACACTTGAATAAATTTACAAGTCCTTCAAATATTTTAATAGAATAATCGAAATTTACTTTCCATTGAAATGAAAGTCAAGGTAATTTGTTGTCAGGAAGTTCACATTTTAATTACTTGAATAAAATGGTTCAATTGAACTGTAACCTGATTTTAAATGAATCTTATAAGGTTTTTAATTAAACAGAGTTGTATTCGCTGATAATCATAAGCAATTCCATGAGGCAATTTTTTTTTTTTTTTTTACAAAAGTCCTTTGAATGAAATTGCAAATAAATCAATATGAAAAATTAATAAAACTCGTGTTTATAACCTCATAAACTTATCCATATTTCTGTATTCAAAAATAAATAAATATTTTGACACTCGTATTAGGAAAGAAAAATTAATTTCTGCACTGTTCGTGCAAATCCTTTGGGGAAACAAGTGCAAAAGGCCAGTGTCAGGCACGCTTCCCACATAATCCAATTCAATAGCGACACACTTTACAAACGGCGAAAAGTCACACGTTATTAAGTCCCATAAAAATAATAAATGAAATAAAAGTGGATTTCCAACATGGAAAAATAGAAAAACCACAATTTAATACAATATAAAATGAAAATGATTTAGTTTAATTCATATCCTTTGCCAAAGAGCAACACAAGAGATTTTCGGGGAGAGGGAGAGATAAAGTCAAAAAAGATAATCATTTAATAATGCGAACATAAATTTCGAATGCATGACAAACTGGAATTGCTGAAAGTATAAAAATCATGGAGAGAATTTTATTTTTTTTTGCTAAAATCAGATAAGTAACAATTTCAAGGGAAATCTCTAGAGGATGGCAGTTTTGTGTGCCCGCGTTTATGTTAATTTGGGAAACATAAAAATAACCCTCTGTGTGTAACTGGTTGGTTACTTGCAACAAATTATCCAGATTCACACGCGCCTTAGTGGTTTCTATTCCCCCCCCCTTCCTGCTAAACACTGCACAAGCAGTGGCTGGTTTGTTGTTGGTTTAACAAGGAAAATGTTGCATTACAAAAGCGAAAGGATTTTGTTTGTTTTTTTTTTTTTCATTTACAGACATCTAATCACCCTGAAAATACTGCCGTTACAACCTGCTGATCACAAATAAAGCTTCTGTTAAGGACACGCGTTGGCTAGAAAATGAAAAAAAAATCTGTTGTTGTTTAAAATGTTTGTCTATTTTGGCATTTTGCACTTGTCAAACTGTTACTCTAATTGCAAGTGTTATTGTTGTTAACATTTATTATTTATTAGCAGCCCTTAAACAGAGAAGAACTTACAAATTTTGTACAACAAAAAGGACTTTTCCTCCCCGCTACAATTCTTTTTTTTTTCGGTCTGTTTGCATGTTCCTGTTTAGATCATGTAGTTGATTGTGTGCTCAACACTTCAAATGACAGCAAACAAGAATAATATTAATGATAGACATAAACGAATTTCGAATGCAATACAAAACAATTACATATAAAATAAATGTTATCCTTTTAAATAGAATTTCGCTGCCTAAAAGGCTGCTAAGCATTTTGAACCTTTGCTATGAGAGAGATAAACTAATTAATTAAAGTGGTTGTGGCCGATCTTCCACTCCCCTACGTTTCATCTCATTTTATAAAAATAATTTTTTTTCTCAATGGTTTTTTTTTAATGAAAATTAAATTATAGCTCTCCGAAATTTCCACACTGAATTTTTTTTAAAGCTGCATGAGAACTATTGACATCCATAACGTTTTAACTGATTTTATAAAAATAACTTTTTTCCCAGTGCTTTTTTTATAATGAAAATCAAATTATAACTTTCCGAAATTCTCACATTGAATTTTTTTCCAAAATGCATAAGAACTCAATAAGAACTCATCGATAACTATATTTTCCAAGCTGAGAATGTCACTATTTTTGAGAGCCTCGAAATTTCGGTTATGCGCAAATAAACGAAATCAAATTATTCATTAGAAAAACAATAGAAAAAAATAGAAAAAAATTTGTTGCAGTTTGCAACACGTTCTAAGAATTATTCTCATTGAATTTAATATGTCAAAAATTTACATCGAAAGCCGCTTATCACCTGAGAATCGGTGACTTCATTCGAAGTTTGAAAATTAAAATACTAATTGCAGGGATGGTCGTTAAAGTGTAACGCTTTTCAAATCTTAATAAAATCGCATGGCTGGAGTTTCTGTACGTCATAAAAAAGTGCAGGCCTCGAAAATTTGAGTGAGTGAATGACCGATTTTCAAACAATATATTTATTATTTCGGCAGAGTCCATTTAACAGTTAACCCTACAAGTTTTATAGGAATTCATAACACTCCTTTCAATACATGGCAAACAATGTAAATTATTTAAATTACAACAACTGTTGGTAGGGTGCACGGGAAAAAAACCATTAATTTGCTTGAAGCTTGTTAACACAATCAATTTCCATCGCATTGTTTGTTTCGCTTATGGAAACTTTTGGTTAATTTCAAAATAAATATTTACGAATACAATTTGTTATCTTTAATCATTGAAAATCCTGTGAATTGGACAAATGAAAGGCTTAAGAAACGAGATGATGTGCTATTTAGTGTTGACCGGTTGTGTTGGTAGACAGACTGAATCCTTGACAGACCGGTCTTGTTTTCATAATGAATCATATTTAATAGTTGTAAATGGTACTCCAGGAATTAATATCCAGCATCAATTTTAAATTTTTAACGTAAATTGAAAGCCAAAAAGGAAATAAAATATTAAAGAATTGACAGCACTGAACGAAATTTGGTTTAGAGTTTTAATAAGAGATAAGAAGTTCTTAAATTTACTTTCAATTTTAAATAAATAATTAAATTAAATAAATATGTGATTATTTTAACAATAAAATTTTAAAATATAAAATGCTTCACATGACTATTCGTATGTTTTGTTGTACTTACATTTTTATTTAAAGTTTTAGGTTAGAATAAATAAGACGCAATCATTTCACTTACTGAAAAATAAGAAAAGAAAAAAATTATTATTATTAAGACATTTTATTATAGAAATAATAAAAAAAATTGTATATAAGGAAAAATTTAAATGTTGTGATTTTGTAAAAATTAATAAACTGATCGATGACTTTTTTAAAAAAAGTTCAAAGTTAATTTGTAATAATTAAAAATCGTCAGTATTAGGATCGAAATCGTAAATATATCAAAGTCCAGGGGCCAAATTAACGCACTCGAAATTCAAATGATAATATGGACCGACATTTTAAAGAATTTTTTATTATTATTTTTTGAGAAGGTACTTTTTGGAACAAGTACTTTTTAAATAGTACCTTTGCAGACAGATACTTATTTAAAAGGATTTTATTATTATTACAATTATATTTTTTTTATTTATAATTTTTTTTGAGAAGGTACTTTTTGGACCAAGTACCTTTTAAAAATAGTACCTTTACAGATAGATACTTATTTAAAAGGACTTTATTATTATAATTTTTTTTTTTTTTTTTTTGAGAAGGTATTTTTTTGAACACGTACCTTTTAAAAATAGTACCTTTACAGAGATATACTATTTAAAAGGACTTTATTATTATTATATATTTTTTTTTTTTGAGAAGGTACTTTTTTGAACACGTACCTTTTAAAAATAGTATCTTTACAGAGATATACTTATTTCAAAGGACTTTATTATTATTACAATTATATTTTTTTTATTTATAATTTTTTTTTAGAAGGTACTTTTTGGACCAAGTACCTTTTAAAAATAGTACCTTTACAGACAGATACTTATTTAAAAATACTTTATAATTTTTTTTTTTTTTTTTTTTTTGAGAAGGTACTTTTTTGAACACGTACCTTTTAAAAATAGTACCTTTACAGAGAGATACTATTTTAAAGGACTTTATTATTATAATTTTTTTTTTCTTTGAGAAGGTATTTTTTTGAACACGTACCTTTTAAAAATAGTACCTTTACAGAGATATACTATTTAAAAGGACTTTATTATTATTATATATATTTTTTTTTTGAGAAGGTACTTTTTTGAACACGTACCTTTTAAAAATAGTACCTTTGCAGAGATATACTTATTTAAAAGGACTTTATTATTATTACAATTATAATTTTTTTATTTATAATTTTTTTTTTTTAGAAGGTACTTTTTGGACCAAGTACCTTTTAAAAATAGTACCTTTACAGAGAGATACTTATTTAAAAGGACTTTATTATTATTATAATTTTATTTATTTTATTTTTTTGAGAAGGTACTTTTTGGGTCAAGTACTTCTTAAAAATAGTACCTTTACAGAGAGATACTTATTTAAAAGGACTTTATTAGTATTATTATTTTTATTTTTTTGAGAAGGTACTTTTTGGAACAAGTACTTATTAAAAATAGTACCTTTACAGAGAGATACTTATTTAAAAGGACTTTATTATTATTATAATTTTATTTATTTTATTTTTTTGAGAAGGTACTTTTTGGGTCAAGTACTTCTTAAAAATAGTAACTTTACAGAGAGATACTTATTTTAAAGGACTTTTTATTCATATTTTTATTTTTTTGAGGTTTTTTTTGGAACAAATAGTTATTAAAAATAGTACCGTTACAGAGAGATACTTATTTTAAAGGATTTGTTATTATTATCATTTTTTGAGAAGACACTTCTTGGAACAAGTACTGTTTTAAAAATAGTATCTTTACAGACAGGTACTTATTTTTTGTACTTTTTGGAACAAGTACATTATGATATAGTCGCCAAAAAGATCATGTTTTTACGATAAATTAGGTTTTCTTAGTAACACCATACGCTCACCAGGTAGTGGTATAATTTGCTATTTGTACGTGTGTTTTTCGAAGTGAAGCTCTTTATCCAAAACAAAAATTTTAAATTAAAAAAACTTTATAAACCAAATTCAGCCATTTCCATTTCCAAATTTTATATCATTTCATTATTGTCAACTGTGCTTTGGCTTAGAGTCAAGTACCTTTATTTTGTTAACGCCTCTTAATTAAGACTGGCATAAAGTCATTATTAACTGTACTGCTCTTGATGTGGTACTGTTGTACTGACTCTATGCTGGAGCCTTATTTGTCCGTCATCCAGTTAGACTCCACAAAATTGTCTTTTATATCAAATGAATCCAATAATTTTTCAATTATATTCCCAGCAGGTACACCCATTGTCAACTTGATTGTTGAACAAAAGACAAAATTTTTCAGGCGCAAAATATGTTACGAGAAGATATATGAATGGAGAAAAAATCCTGTTGCGGCATGTTCGGGCCTGCATTTAAACTGTTTTCTTTTATAAAATTGTTACGGCAGGCAGTGAGTGAATTGAGGACACATTTTTGTGTACAATTTGGCTTTAGCTTTTTCCCGTTGCTTAAAACTGTGTGTTTTTATATAATTATTTTTTTTTCCTTCTTCTTTATTAATAGTGGGGGGGGCTGGAAAATTGTTGGCAAACCAATTTAAGTGTCAGGAACAGGCAAAAATTGTTAAACACTTAAATTCAACTCTGTGCTTGGTTTTTTTTTTTTTGCAAAGAGCGTTGTCGTCACTGTGCTGAATCTATTCACGTGTACAATATTCGCACTTATTGCATGTGTGTTGAAACCTGTTGTTGTTGTTTCTTTTTTTTCAATGCAGTTGCTGTTGTAGCTGCTTTTATTTCATGCTCTCTATATGAGTTGTAGCGTTTATTCATTTTTCAATCACTGTCAACACGGCAGGGGAGGTCAGTGTATAAAAATTGCCAAAGCGGTAGATGAGTGACGGAAAGAATAAACCGAAACGCAGTATTTTAAAGGTAACAACAACTATTAATATAACAAATACATTTTGCCAGCTTTTAGATATTTTGGATTAGCAAAACAGTTGGCCTAATTCGCAATAGAAAAAAAAAAATAAATAAATTTAAAGAGAAGGGAAACTTATGGCCACTTAAATTTCCAGTTTTTCTTTAATTTGTAATTTTAATTAAAAATAATTCTCGTTCATTAACTATTGCACTGCTGTCCAACAATTTCCAATTACCAGCAATTCCACGTGTGCCGTTGTGATCTCATCTATTGTCCTATTTAATATGGCCACAACCAATAAATGCCTTTCAGCTGAGCGTTTATGTGGTGACAAGCGAAATGGCATTAAAGTCACGAACTAATAATCTTATTATTATTTAAGTATTTCTCTAAACAATTGACTATTGTGCCGCATATTAAAGCCAACCAAAGAGAAATAGTTGAAATAAGGAATTTCTCTTTCCCCCCGCCTGTTTAAGATGCCACAGGCCTGGAGTTATAAATAACGCAGGCTAAAGGAAATTCCAAAGATTTTTGCATGTTTGCAAATGATGGCGTTGGCAAATGCCATTCGTTAGACAAAGACTCTAAGCGTTTAGAGGATAATATGAGCTGAGGGTATTAAGGAAAATATGTGAATTAGTCAATTATCAAACTGAAGAGAATTTATTAGTTATAAACTCGGCATTGTGGTGGTGAAACCTTTATTGCATTGAAAATTATATACTGAAGAAGGAAAAGAAGGAGGGAAGGTAAAGAGACATCAAACAAGTTTGTAATTAATGTGGGATTATCACTAAAAATTTTAATCAAATATTATTTGAAATTTCATTGAATAGTTTCTCTTCAAGAGCTTAACAATTCATAATTAATTTGGATATTTAAAGCGATTTTATTGTACTAAGCAAACAAAACCCTAAATAAAATAAAATAAATAGTTTTATTTTAAAAAAAATTTATTTAAAAAACCCAATTTACTACCTGTCCCACGATTTCACTAGATAATGTTATCTCATCTACATATAAAATAAAATTGAATTCTAAAATCTAGTTTTTGTTTAAATAGGGGTTTCCAACACTAAAAAATCACCCTTTAATACCGACAGAAGGCGATACACTTTACCCCCGTCACAAATCGTTGGCCCAATAGAACCTATAACTTTTGTTTTTATATATTCGACTATCAGACAACATCTTGTCGAACAAGAGCAGTAATAAAATTGAATTTTTTAATTCGCTATTGATTTTTAAATTAAAATATTATTAAGATTAAAATATATAATTAACATTTAAAATGTATTTATTGTTTGTATATATTCAACTCTCCTTTCGTATTGTGCTTCCACGCGTATACTTAATATTATTAATGATGTTACTCATAAGTAAAATTATTGTTAAGGTTCATGTTCTTATCTTTTCATAAGGTGTAAGTATTTTTACACGCTTTCGCAGCTTTTTGAAATAATAAATAAATATAATTTAAAATCACAAGTTTCTTAAGAGAAACGAACTAAAAAGTTAATATTAAATTTTTTCAAAACTTTCCAATGAAAAATATAAATACATTATTTAAATCAGTCTGCTAATTTTTCTTATTTTTTAATTAGCAAAAACCTGGCTTCCCACATTTCGTTAAAATGTATTTTGTTCTCGTTAGCTGCTATTATTTCATAAATTCATAAAACATTAATTTGCATGTGAAAAGTATTTGAGAAAAGAAACTTTGAGAAAATTTCATTTTAAACCGCCTCAAATATTTTTTTATAATTTAAATACGTTATTCTCTATCAACGAATTTAATTTCCTCTAGTATTTTCATTAATATGAAATTAATATGCAAATATGTCCATCGCAAATGCCATCGATAACTGAAAAAAAATACTTCTTTCAATGCCTTAATAAACTTTTCAAATTTTAATCCCCCTATTATATCTTTGTAAATTTGTAAAATTTCAATTTCTCGCTTATAATACGATATACAATAACACGAAAAGCTTTAAGCTTCCAAGGCAATCTGTTGTTAATTTCTTTGAAAATCTGTTAATTGTTAAAATAAGTAACCGAATAATTGAAGGCACACAACAACTCTTAATCGCTTCCACTCACCCCACGACGGTTAACAGTTTTCACAAAATCGTTTCAACTTTATTATTGTTAATGAAATTTTTATTCTAAATCCAAATGATGTGACAATAAAATGAAAGAAGCTCCCTGCGGTATGGCAAGAAAAAAAATTAACAACAAGAGTGGCTCAAAAGCACTGAAAAAATTAAACCAAAGACTTTCAACTTTTTTGAAATCGAATTGAATTTGAGAAAATTAATTTTACAGATTAGGCCGGCATTAGTTTAAACAAACACAAGCACATTCATTCGTTTATATAAATATTCCTTTTTATTGTTTCCCTTTACAAAATGTCACTTTTGTTGGCAGTTCTTTTGTATCTTCATCACTTGACATTTAAAAGTTTAGGGGCGTTTTGAAAAACACCCTGTAATCTAGTCGTTTAAACAGCAGTTGCTGTGCTAATGGTAGCAGATCAATCATGTTTTGGATGAAGAAGGCCCAACTAAATTGATTTACTACTGAAAATACTCCAACATTGAACGAGATTTGTTTTAAAAAAAATTGTTTTAAAAAACATATATTTTTATAAAAAAAATCTTATTGGAGACTTTTTTCTTTAAATTGTTTATGTAATAGAATGGCAATAGAATAGAATAGAATAGTTATTTTCAGACAAAAATCCCATGATATTTTGGTATAGAAACAATTTTATAAATAAATACGTCACACGTATTTTGTGGTACACTTTTAAGTTTTTTATCTTCCAGCTTTCTTTATAAATCGTATATGTCTTGAAAGGTATTTTTGTTTAGAGTGGCCAATTTAAATAAACAAAATTTATTTTTGCTTTAAATGTATTTTTATCGACCAACCAATATCGAGTGTTATCGTGGGATAGGCAGTTAACATTTGTTGTATAAAGAAGAAGAAATGAGGGCAGCTGGTATTTAAGTATTTTGCTTATTTTTACAACAACAACAAAAATACCTAATCCCGATTTTATGTAAAATATATCCGATTTCCATCAAATCAATCAAATGTGATTTCAAATCACATTTTATTGCAGTTATTCGATTTATGTCAACCACTGAAAAATTTATTTTTATTTTGCTGTAAACAGTGACAAATAAAATCTATTTCAAGCAATTTAAATGCTACAAATCAAATTGATGTGGTCCTACACCTATTTCAGAGTGAATATATTGAAATCACTGATTTATATCAACAGCAGGAAAGTTTGTTCAAAAATTTATTAGATTTTATTAGACATCAGAGAGAGTAATAGATTATTGGACTTGGATGAAGTTTGTTTGGGATTTATGTTAAATACTTATTCATAAAAAGCATTTTATACTTATAAGCTGTTTATAAGACAAACAATGACTTATTTTTTAATATTAAAATCTAAATTAAGAATATCTAAGTAAACGAATTCACAAATTTTATGGATAAAAATAAAAACCATTCAGTAGATTTTGAGTATCGAGGACTATGAATTCTTAAAATTGAACACATATTCGAAACGGTTGAAATTGGTTTAATTAAATTTTGGCAAAGAGTTTCTGAAATAAAGCGAAGCTTTAACAGAATTTGTAAAATTATAAATTTGTTTTCAGCCACGAATAATTAGCGCCGTCAATATGAATAAAATTATATATCGATTTTCCTAAGAAAATGAAAGAATTCTTTATTAGAGAGATTGCTTGAACCAATCAAACTAGTTGGACCGGGTTTTTATGCACGATTTAGTAAAAAGCTAAATTCTGAATTTAAATTGAGGCTCGTGAAATTTAATAATATATTTCTTGCATCTTTATCGAAAATGCGAAGTGTTTATATATATAAAAAAAACATATAAAGATATTGTAAAAAGTTATATCGTGAGAGCCTTCTATCGGTTTAAATTTAATTCGAAATCTATTCCGTTATAAATTCAGTATATTAATTCCACTCAACGAAATTAATCGACTTAGGCTTGAATAGTATTGAAAATTTATTTTAAAAAAAATTGGTCGGAAATTGCACGAAATTTGCTCGCAGAGAGGCACCCAACAGTTACCGCTAAACGCAAGTTCGTGACACTAGTAGTTTCATTGTTGCTGCGCCAAGACGTGCGCATGCTTGCACATTGCGTGCACCCCAGAACATCAAAGCTGTGTCGTACAGAGAGCGTGAGAGTTGTTCATCAACTCATCGACGTTCTCAAGAACTGAACATTTGACGCCCTAGTCGAAAATAGGTCCGATTGAATAGGGAACTACCCGAGGCAGCAGCAAAATTTTAAACACTATTTAATTTTTCATTTTTAAATAATAAAACTGATATATAAATTACTAAATTTCTAGACAAGCAAAAATTTAATTGACGCCGATTTTAAAAATGCACTTTTTCAAACGCATCAGGCATTAGGAATTTTATTTTTCATAAAACTCTTTACTCTTATGTTGATTTCTCTTTTAGAAAAGAGTGCACAATTTTTTATACTTTTTAATAGAAAATGCCAACATTGTGTCATTTGAAAATTAAGAATTTAAAAAAAATTAATTCAACATTCCTTACGAAAAATAACTTCTATTTAAAAATACTTCAGACTGCCACAAATCAGAAAAGATGTGGAAAAATGTTACACATTTTTCAGAAAAGAAAACGCCTTTAATTTAAAGAGAGAAAATATTTATTTTAAATGAAAATTTGAAGAGTTCAAATTTTGACTACCGGTCAATTATAATGAAATTAAATTTGACTTAAATTAATTAATTAGTTTTATATTCTTCACGAGAAATAATCAATATAATTTTTATTATTTATTTCATTGCAAAGATTTTGTTAAAAAAATAAAGAGTTTTGGTTTACAAAATTTAAACATTATTTCCACTGTTATTGGAATTAAACAAATACGCTCTTTCAGGCACATAAATCTTGGTTAACGCAAAACAATATATATTTGTAAAATCCAAATCACACTTAAAAGCAAAACTCATAAATCGGTTAAAAGAATACGAAAAGCAAAAGAGAAAAAAATTCCATTGAAATCTACTTAAACACATGAATAGCAGCAACAACAACGACAACAACAACAATAACAAAAGCCAACAAGCACTACCAGTTGACGTTAAATGCAAATTTATTATCCTTTTTATAGGAATACATTTTGACTGGCACCCAAGCAGATCAAGTTTATAAAAAGATGAAGAAGAAGCAACAAAAGAAAAAAAACGAGTTTATATATAAAATATATATCCTAGCAAACGATGACAAATGTCCTTTAGCAAATTATGCAAATTTTCTAGACTCGAGATATGAAAAAAATAAAAGAAAAATCCTGCCGCTTAACACCCGCATAAAGCAAAAAGGAATAGATTTCTGTTTTCTGCACAAAGATTTCTAAGGACTTTTTTTTGTTTTTTTTTTTTTTTTTTTGTTTGGCCATAAAAGAATTTGTTGATTATTTTTGTTGGCCAGCAAGAAGGCATTCTTCAAGTCTTTATAACTGAATTATAAGTTTATTCACATAATTAAGTCTTTAAGGTCCTGGTTTTTTTTATTTGTCGCCCATTAAAGGACTGAATGCTTATCCTTTCTTTTGCTTTTATTGGCAAACGGCAGAACGAAATGATATTTGATGTGGTACAAAAAGTATATTGACTTTTTTGTTGTGAATTTTTTTATTTGATTATTTTGCTTGCACCAGAGTAGGGGGAGGGTGATTAAGGGTAGCATAAAGGGTGGGAATGTCAGCCAGGACACTCTATAATAAATGCAACAGCATATTTAATTGGCAAGTGATTGTGTTTCGTATTGAAAGATTATTTGTAATTTAAATTTCTAAAGAATTTAATAAAGGTCTTTCCAAAAAACTTGCAAGGCAAATGGCCAGGACTTAAATAAATAATCAAATATATTTATAAACTCTATATCTTGAGATTTAGTTGAAGGGCTCTTCCCAGGCGACTATGACTGAAAAATATCTCTTATTTTAATCACAGAATTCTTAAATATGCTTAGATTTTTTTAATATCCTTCTCTAGTCATACATGCGGGTACATGCCAGGCCACCAGTGCTTGACTATAAAGTTGTCATAAAAACTAAACGGATTGAATTTTATGACAAAATGTTTGTCATTTGTAACAGTTGGTTTTAATGTCAACTAACCCATCATCATGTTTTTTCACATGATCATTATTTAATGTTTCATAAATAAAAATGTATTAAATGTAGTGGAAGATAATCCAATTATGGTCACTTACATGCAGCATTTAAAAAAAGAGAAAAAAGAAAAAAACGAATAGAGTTACATTTTGAAAAATAAGTTTATAAAAATATTCATTCTTATGAAAAACATTTCCAAACTTCACAACAACCTGTCAGATGTTTTACTCTTCATGTTGTTTTTCTTAAAAAACTTTTTATGTTATCCAGCCTAAAAGTACGCCAAGTAATGCTTTTTATGAAAACTGGCTAAAACTATGCAGTAAAAGGAAAACGTTGGTAGTGAAAAACAATGTTTAACCCTTTCACTGCCGACAAAAACGGGTGGATAAAAAAATATTTTGTTTGTAATTTAAAAAAAAAATTAATAACTTCCGTTTAATATATTATTAATATTTATGTAAACATTTGCTCTACATAAATCTATAAGTATTCTATAAGTGGGGTAACTGCACCATTTTAGTTCCACTACAGAATTATTGCATTGGACTTTTTTGAATTTTAGTAAAAAGG
Source organism: Linnaemya vulpina (assembly GCA_963675445.1). Taxonomy (NCBI): domain Eukaryota; kingdom Metazoa; phylum Arthropoda; class Insecta; order Diptera; family Tachinidae; genus Linnaemya; species Linnaemya vulpina. The sequence continues at coordinate 70,840,249 of OY776280.1, read as the reverse complement.
AGTTGAAATGTTGCGGCTTTCAATCAGCATTAGTCATCGTGAGTTGCAAAATTTTAGCACTGAAATTTTACTATTTGATTGGGAAAACAACAATCTGCATTAAAGTGCAAAATTTTTTGCCCGAAAAACAAAATTTTGCACCAAAATTTTATCTCCGATTGTAAGATGATTATTTGTACGCATTAATTGAAAATATAAAGCGAGAAATTCTTCGAAAATAAAAAATAATAATATTATACAATATATGTACGAGGTATGTTCAAAAAATAAGTTAATTTGTAAAATTAGGCCTTTTTTATTGGTACATACAATCGCCTCAAAAATACTTGGATCTCTACAGTTTCATCAATTAACGTGCTCAGTTTTAATTGTGGGAATTATAAAAGTTAAAAGTACGTGGTGTGTTCTACGATTTTATGCTGTCGAAAAGATAAATAAAATTTGTATAAGATTTTATGCAAAAAAAAGGGGTTAAATGTTCAGCAACATTTTTTAAAAACAAAATAGAGAGAAAGAGAGGGGGAGAGAGGACAACAGAGTGATATTTGGTACCCAGTTGCTTGTACTGGGAAGCTCGCTTGGTTGTGGCTTTCCTAATAATAGACACGAAGTTGGCTGCAGCTTCCATTTATTCTTTGTTTCGCATAATAAAAATAAAAATTAATTGTAACGGAGAAATAAATTTTTGCTTTCAATCAAAAATAAATTTCTTTTACACAATTTAAATAAAACGAACTATTAAAAATATTGTTTTATTTTATCGGTTTTATTGTCGTTCTTGAATCGAAAACGAACATCGTTTGAAACATATATCCCAGGCGACCTTAAAAGGAAATTGGAAAGAAGTAAAGGCATGTGAGCCGCAACTAACATTCAGTTACTCGATTTTGCTCAGTGGCCAATGCCATGCCCTAATCCTTTAAACGCTCCATTAGAACATATTTATGTTTCTAAGGACCTGACATAAATTATCTTCGGACCCGTCGACGGTGTTGCCCACTGCAGCTATTCTCACACTCAAAATTAATATATTATCAAATATTTTTTTCAATTGCATACTTTCTTTGGAAGCATTTTGCATTAAGTATTTCGGAAATTTATGGGCGTGGCACTGCCCACTATTTTACTACTTAATTTTATTTTCAAAGAAGCTCACAGCTGTCGCACATTTTTTATAGAAGTAATGAGAAAACCATTAACTTTTCTAATTCAGAATCATCGCTAAGAATCAAATGGACCGGAAATTTATTTTTATAAAAAAAATTGCGTCCGCGTGCGCAAAAATTTACTCCATAAGATTTCTTGCATTAAAAATAATTATTTCTTTTTCCCTTTCCAGGTCTGGTTTCAAAATCGTCGCGCCAAATGGCGTAAAACGGAAAAATGCTGGGGTCGCAGCACTATTATGGCTGAGTACGGCTTGTATGGCGCCATGGTAAGACATTCGTTGCCGCTGCCTGAGACAATCTTAAAATCGGCCAAAGATAATGAATCAGTAGCACCCTGGCTGCTAGGTATGGACAACAAAAGTAAATGCAATAATTATATCACAATTAATTTAAAAATATATTCCTAATGACTTTTGGCTAAAGGGCAGAATATTATAAATACGAGGGGTGTTCAAATATATATGAATTTAAAATATTAAAAAAAGAGAAAGAAATTATTTATTCCTCAAACTCTATTTTGTCCCCTTTCAAAATAATTCCCTTTCTGCTGCAATACATTTGTGTCAGCGTTGTTTTTTTTTTCGATCCTTGAAGCAGTTCTAATCTGTCCCGGCTAATTTATGTATGAAAACATTTTAAAATTCACCTCAATTTTTAACAGACCTCGCAGATCTTCTTAATATATTAACAGCTACTGCGAATGTGGTATAAATATTATGCAAAAATAATACATATTCATAAAAAAATTAAATTAAAATTTCATGTATTTAAAAAAAATTCTATTGACATTCCAATTTGTCTCATGTAATTCTCAATTACTTGTTAAATGTTGGAAACAGCGGAAACAGTGAATAAATTCTTATGTTCGAGAAGAGTTTACCAACATCAAACAAACATCTCTAATCGCATGTAAAAATCTGAAAACTATCTTAATGCTTTTAACAGACCTCGGATAGCTTGTTAAGGCATTAATACCTGCTTTGACTGTTGCATATATATAAATTAATCAAGAGTAAAATAGATTTATAGCAAATAATATTTAATTGTTACTTTTTTTGAACAAGTTCAACGACTTTTCTTTTGTTTTTTCATATAATTCTCAAATAGTTTTTGAAGGTTTGTACATAAACCGTGAAGTTTCAAATAAAATAGAAGTCTATTGACGATATTATCGTATATATTAAATTGAAACAAATCGAATAATAATTAAAATTCAGATTTAAAAAATTTATAAATCACTATATTTTTCTTTAGTGGTCACGTTTTTTTGTTCAAATGTTTGTCAGGTATGACCATGCCTTAAGAAACTACTTCTTTAATTTTCTCTTTCTTTTTTTTGCTTTAAATTAACAATTAACTAACAAACACTAACATGATTAGATTTGTTACGTTCTGCAAAAAAAAACAACAAACACTATTTTATTAGCAATAGGAAAAAAAAAGTGTGTTATACAAACTGAAGCAATTGAAAATTCTATTTTTGAACAGACTTTGAAAGCATGACTAATTTCAAATAAAATGTATTTGTTAGCAACACCTAAAACTCTTTACAAAAACTTTGCAAGTTAATGAAAAAAAAGAAAATAAATTGAAAACATTGTCATATGTTAGAAATTTGTTGTAAAATTATATCAGCAGATGATAATAACAGCAACAACAAAAGAGAAATTAAAGTAATATATGTAACCACCACCATCAGCAGTATCAGACTCATCTTCATACTTGTCTTCATTATTCCAGCACCCTTTTTAGCACCCCTCAGACAGCCAGCGAAACACAAACACACACACACACACACGCAACCATAAACACAATCATCAATAGCATCATCCATTTATTGAAAACCAACAAAAACAATAAGAGAATCACAAAGAGATAGTACTTGACAAAATCCAACAAATTGTTATATAAATACCACAACAAAACACCAGTTTAAGCCAACAACAACAACACAACAACAACAACAAAAAATTATACAAAACAAGAAATAAAATTTTAATAAAAAGGGGGAAAAGGATGTCTGGGTAAGAGATGCGCAATAAAATCGACTTTAGGGATTAACGAACGTACAAATAAATGAAAGTTAAATGATGTGCAGAGGGGTGAGAGAATGTGTACATGAAAATTAATATTATTAAGTTTTAAGTCACAAAATAACTCGGAATTTGCGGGAGAGTAGAGGGTGTTGCTAAAAAGATGATGGAATTTCGGAACGGCAGTTACGAAATTTATATCCCATGAATAATTTCCAATGGGTCCTATTAACGTTCTCGCATCGACTCGACAGTTTGTAATGACTGTTGTATAGGGAAAGGGACTTGTCACAGGATAGGTCACGTGACTGGTTTTTCGGAATTTCGGAGCAGCAGTTACGAAATTTATATCTCATAAGCAATTTCCAATGGGTCTTATTAACGTTCTCGCATCGACTCGACAGTTTGTAATGACTGTTGTAAAGGGAAAGGGACTTGTCACAGGATAGGTCACGTGACTGGTTTGAGTTCCGGAACTTTATGTGGGAGGTACCGGTACCGGTAACTTTGACTTGGCGTTGTGATTGGAGCGGGTCATTTGGCATAATTAAAATACTCAGTGATAAGTTGTAGGCCTGGCCTTTATGATGATACGAAGTCTGTTGTGGTTTCCATTTGTTTGAGTTGATCAGCTTGGAATATAAGTCCAGATGAAGCGATCGGAGTACGAAGGCCACTTGGCGCCAACTAGCAGGTCTAACCGTTTATTGAAAAAATAAAACTACACAATTATTCCACTCTGGAGCACAACGCTCTTTTTCTGTTTATATGTATACTCCAGCTGTCTAGTTCCCTTAAGTCAAATACGAGTCACGTACGACAACACTTAAAATATTATAATTATTTTGTCGAGTGTATTTCTTCTTTAGGTCCACGGTACCTGAGGAAGCTAATTTCATACCAGAAGCACTAGAGAAGGTGAAGTAATTTAAGAGCATACAATTTTTCACCTCATTTTGAAGCACCCTTTTCGCATTTCAAACACTTTAGAACTGTTCTTCGACAAACATAAACATGTTATAATTGATAAACACTTAATCGCTTAATAAATGCAAATGATGAATAAACTGAAAGATTAACAGACAGACATGAATGCAATCTTATGCTTTTATTGTTTTAAGCAATAAAAACGGATCAGCTTCTTAAAAGAAAGCAATTTCTCAAATTAATATTAGCAACAGAATATGGACCACATGCTTAAAATCCAACAAAAAAAAAATAATCACCCCACTTGCAGGGCTTAACGCAACTTATGGCCAGAAATGTCGGCTTCCTACTTTTATAAATAATAAAATATACACTTGATTTGGAGTCTAATCAGAAATAAATATCAATAAATTTTTAATTAAACTCAAGAGCTATTAAATCGTTGAATAATTATTTATTTTCTTTACGGCAGGCATGCACCGCAAGTCCAGTGATTCCCAAACTAAAACTGATTCCGGCGATAGTGATCAGGAGTATGGAGTATTTGAATCATCGGGCTCAAAATCAAATGACAACACCTGCCAATCACAAACACAATTATCTTTATCCAACGAATCTCTGAATGTGGACAATGCTTCTACTCTTAATGCCTCCTCAAATTTGACAAACCTGCGGCACTCTTTATCCTCCCCTGCCTCCACACCTACAGCTACGTCAACATCATCAGCTTCACCACATATTGACTTGAGTTCACCACCTCCCAATACCCAACAAATGCAGCAGTACATCAACAATTCATCGCCCCAACAACATGCAGCTACACAAATTCTAAATCATTTACCGCCACCAACGGGTTTGTCAAGTAACAGCCCGCCTATTGGCACAATTGCTGTACCACCACCACCAGCCCCTCCCCCATCTTATCATCCTCTTTTGGATGCTGCTAATGCTAGTGCATGTGCTGGAGCGGCCAGTACCAAGGATTTTCATATGATGATGAATACGGCTGTCGCAGCTGCAGCGGCAGTAGCCGCCCACAACCATTCCAAGGATTTCTATGGCGGCTCGAGTCTAATACAAGATCCCGACACATTTAGGTAAAGGCAACGATTCTATACATACAAATTTTATAGTTCACACTTCAAGCTCCCTTAAGAAATCGAAATGATTTCTTATTTCTGGGGGCAAATAACCGAGTTTCGATCGAATTTGGCCCCTGCTGCTCTTCAGCATTTAGGTAAAGGCAACGATTCTATATACAAATTTTATATTTCACACTTTTAGCTGCGTTAAGAAACGGAAATGATTATTTATATCGATCGAAATTTCAATACAATTTAGATGCAAATTTCAATCGATATCTCGTGCCGTAATTTGCCCCCTGCTGCTTTTCAGCAAACAAAAAGCGAAATGTTGTTGGCAATCAAACATTTTCTAATAAAAGATTAGAAACCAGCTAATGAATAGTTTAAAAATAAATTCATTCTCAATTTTTTGTTTTTTGAAGAAGAAAACTATAAACGGAATTACGTTAGCGATCGCAGTTTTTGTTTTTAATTTCCCAGTTAATTTTTATCAATTTTTTATTAATTAAAAATGTTTCCATAAAATTTTAATTGATTTTTATGGTAACAATATTTTATTTTATTTTACTTTTTCTTTTTAATACACTTTAATAGATAATTAAATAAGAAATTAATAAAAAAAAAAAATACAAGTGAAAAGATATCGCAATTTCAATTGGCATTCTTGTTCTATTTCTTACACGGAGATAACAAAATTTAATAAAATTTTGCATCAATTGCAAAGGAACACACACATATTTGAGTTTTTTATAGTGATCGCGATATTATTTAATAAAAAAAAAAATTGTATACGAAGGTGGTCTAAGAAGGCCACAAATCACTCAAGAAATAGTACGAAATGATGACGATTTATTAGTCGATAATTGCTAGCAAGTCCTTAAATACGTTTTACTTACGGCCACTGGCAACAGATAGTTTTAGTTGATAAATACACAACATTTATAGGCAACCATTTATTTGAGGTTGTTATTGGATTAAAATAGATACCCTTGAAGAAATCTTAAAAAAACTTGACGCTTTATTTTCGGTCATGATTAGTTTTGATTGGGTAAAAACTAAAAAAATTTATCTAAAATTTTAAAAGTTTTACAGAAGAAGTATAAAACTTATTAAAATAAAAATTAAATTTTGCCGTACAAATTTATATGTTTGAGGCCGTATTCAGAAAAACTATTTGATGCTTATAAGACAAATTTTGTATAGACAAATTTCTCACCAATTCTCAGCACAATTCTTTATTTTAACAAATTTTATACTTCACTTATCAAACTTTTAAAATATTATATAAGGCTTTTTGCATTTTCAGTGACGAGATATAAAGATAAATCTTCTAAGCTAGAACGAGCGCAAACTATATATCAATTAAAAGGTTGCAAAAATATATTTTTAGAACTTTAAGAACGTGCTTGAAATGTGAACCCGAAATTGGTCAAGAAAAGGGGGGAAATTGTTGCCTTAATTTTTCTTTTAAAATAAAAAAAGCAGGTGCATAAATATATTTTGATAACAGCCCACATGAGATCCAAGAGCTTCCTAACCATCCCGAAAAGAGTCACTGTTTGATGTAGATTTTGGTCTGGCATCATATTTCTTTGGATCGACGATCATAATTTATCATTATGGATGCACAAGATTTGTGGTTTCAACACAATGGCGCTACCTGCCATACAACTCATACCAAATTGGATATTCTGAACAAATGATTTGAGGGCATGATAAAACTCACGTGGAGGTGACGTGAACTGGCTACCGATAATGATATCAACAGGATTTTCAAAAGAATCAAGAATTTCGATGATTTCTCATTTATTTAAATTTAAAGAATAGGAAGCGCTCAATGAAAACTCCTTAGGCATTTATGAAGAAAATAAGTCTGCAGTGGTTCAGTTTTGATGAAAGCCTTTCATCAAACCCATTTAAATTAAATAGGTTTTTGTCAAAACTGAACGATCTTAAGCCAAGTCTATTAAAAATACAAGTCGCCGTAAATAGTTTCTCCAATTTTAATACAAATAATTAAATAAATAAACAACATTATTCTTCTATATTCTATCAGGTCTTAGGAAGGATTATTCCAATATCAGGGATTAAACTTTATCAAAGGAATTTCTTTACCCCACGGATCTCAGTTGCAGTGGCATTATCGTAAAACGAAATGCTTGTCAGTTGAAATAATTAAACAGACTGTTATTTCTGTGATACAATTTTGTTATCAAACCAATTAAAAGTGCTTATAATTTACAACAAAATTTATTGATTTTGTTTGAAAGAATGAATTTTATTATCATTTAATATCAGGGAAATGCCTTTAGTCAATGACAACTAAATTTACTTTTTCTAAAATTATCTATTTTACTGTATTGAGTTAATTCCGCATACGTCCCAGATCGGTTAGGATCAGAAAAAATATATCCGTGTGATTAACACCAGCATAAGCTATTTGATTTCCGCATTCCAGTTATTAATTAAAAAATTTTCGTTCCGTAATAAATTAATGAACCCGTTAGCATGTCAGAAAATGTCATACTCCGAAAACTTAATCCCGGCTATTCCCTTGAGATAACAAACTGTTGTAGTTAAATACATATATCCAGTGAATACTGTACATTATATATGAGAGCTACAACTTAAAGCTTAATGTGTCACTTTGACACTTGCAACATGTTATTACTTGTATTTGATTAACATTACATGAATTGTCAATAAACATCCCCCCTTCCGTTTTTAACTTTTAATGAAGTAAGACGTCTTTTCTTTTATACGGTTTTTCTATCCACCAACATCACAAACATTCACTTTCGTTTGTGTTTTATTCACATACACCCGCGTTTTAAGGAAACCCCACAAGAAAATATGTAACGAGAACAAATCCCACGTTATGAGTGGCCATATAACATCATCTTCAAGTGAGATGACCATGCCCTCAATTCATTCGTGCAGGTTATCCAATAAGGCATGAGTTGCGTAGCACGTAGCGCCTTCCTATTGATACCACATGTCGTTGGTGTTTAGTTTACCCATTTTGGACCAAAAGAAGTTGGCAATCAGCGATCAATAACGCTCGTCGTTTACAATGGCGGCCTGGGCTACGTTCTTCGCAAAGAATAATGCATCGATAAGGCCGCTAGTCCGAAATCCACTCCAAACTTTGAGTTTTTCGAGATGCCTTAGCCGTTCTTAGATCTCATGTGGGTTGGCAGCGTGCCGAATTCAATAGTTTTGTTTGTTCGTTCAAAAACGGACCTCATCGTTGAAAATGATATTTCGATGAAAGTTGAGGGCATTCGCCAACTACTTCAGACCCCATTCATTGACCACATGTCGTCTGCTGTAGCCGTTTACCTTCAGTTACTGGGCCAAAGTTGGATTTTGTACGGTTGCAGGCCCAAAACACGGTTCATAACTCGCCAGCTTGTGGTCTGTGAAGGGCTGTGTTCTGGTGAGCAACTGCTTCGGATGCTCCTGCACCCTTTTTCGATCAGCGGCGAGCCGGTGTTTCACTGACATGGCAATTTCAGAGACCATAAAATAGGCGAAGCGCTCGGTACGTCGCAAATGGCATTGAACGCTCCATCCAAACAAGGTGATTTATCAAAACAGACTGAGCAAATGACAACAAATTTGACAGATGTCCGTTATCAACTGTTAAATTTTAGGAAGTTCCTATTGAAAGACCGTTTGTATGCAAATTGTGCAATAAAAATTTTCTTCCGATTCAGTGGACCTGACAGACAATTTCTTTTTATTGTAAAATTTTAGTTATATTGATTTAGGCTTTAAAGTTTATTTAAATATATTTTCGTCGTTCGAGTGGAGTGGAATTTAGTATATAAAAAACGGGCTTGAGCCAGTTTCACTGTATTTATGTAATTTATGATCACATCAATGAAACTGTTCGCGCTGTTAATGCAAGTGGACAACTTTTCTCAAGACTTCAGAAAGTCTTATCGATCTTCTTTAGGGCGAAAATTCCACGATCCAATGGCAGCAGCACTTTAAAAAAAGCACCTGCAATCAATGCAATCGTTAGCACAAACGACTTTTTTTGTTGTTGAAGAAACTACCAACAATTTATTACAAAAAAAAGTCCATTAAAACGTTTCTGTTATCAAACTGATAAAGAATAAACGTTTGCAAAATAGATTTGCCAAAAAAACAAGAAGAAGACACATACAGAAGCATTTTTTTCTATAAAATTTTGTTATAAATAGTAAAAAAATTAGACAGTAGTCAGTCAGTACTTTGGTAGCACTATTTACTGGAGATACAAACGCCTGTAATCAAAGAAATAAATAAAATGAAATCGGGTAAGTTCCAAATAGCCTCTTCTTTCCTAACCACATTAAATGCTTTCTTGTAGTTGTTTTCATTGCTGTGCTGGCTTTTGTTGTAGCCTTCATTTCGGCCTGTGATCCTGATGGCAATAACAAACCAGTTTGTACGAAAAACAATCTAAATGCTCCGCAGCGTAATTTCTGGGATCCCACTCGTTACTGGAACTGTACATCAGCCGGTGCAGAACCAGAATCTGTAAGATGTAAAGACGAGTACCTCTTTAGTTCTGATGCAAAGGCTTGTGTTGTGTACAATCAATGGCGATGGACCCCACCCTGCCCATCTGTTAGACCCTAAACAAAACATTTGATAGCGATGTAAAAAATAAAGCAAAATTCTAGAAAAACGAAGTTATATTTTTCAAATAATTTTTTTGGTAAAATATGCGTTCCAGTTCTCACACACACACACACACATCAGGTATACTTGGCCAGTTTTTTTCAATTTCTTTTAAATTTTACTTCATTAAGTTTCGTAGCCCTTCAACCTTATATAAGAGGTGTCGTGTTGCTAATTTGCAGCCAACTTCATGTATAATTATTCTCAAAACTTGTTGGTACGTTAACGTCACGTTAACACTTGTAGCAATTTTTTTTATTCTATCTGAAAAGTTTTAGAATTGACAAGCCAAACTTGATGTGTGTGAATCCGCACTATGGGCGATTAAGAACACAAGACCGAATATCAGCACGAAATTGCGAGGGTAACTTCGCATATAAATTAAAAATCAATTTTGTGATTTGTAGTCTCTCACCTAAAAAATTGTTTATTTCGATTCAGAAATAAAAGTGAGAAAATTAATGGATTTTTGTTTTCTGAAGAAATGATAAAAATGTCAGAACTGAATCAAAAATTTTTAATTACAAATTTAACGGAAGGATTTAGAAAAAAATTGATGCGAGAATCGTAATAAATTTATATTTTTGAGTGAAATTTTTTACAACTTAAAATATTAGGGGATCTAAAAAAACACCCTTTATATACATATAAAGAGGAATAGGAAAGGTATACACATTTCATGGTCTGGCAAGGATGTCAGCTGTTATAGGAAGGCAAGACTATCAGCTGTCATTTGAAGTGTCATTTATTTAATGAAAAGTTCACCATTTACGAATATCGATAGTTTAGCAACTAAAAAACGTTTAAAAGTAGTTAAAAAAGTTTAAAATTTCTTTTTGTTTCAAATGTTATTTATTCGATCGAACGAAATCAGCAAAAGTGCAGTTAAAAACTCAAATTGTCATCCAGGTAACGCCCCAAAAAGTTGCCCGAAAACTACTTCAAAAAGATCGACTGCTGAAAATAATTCAGAGAAGGCAATTTAAATGGCATTGGGCGCATCCAAAAGTTGAGACAGCTGCTGTTGACTATTCGCCTCAGACACATAAACCTGAGTAGTTTCGCTAAGTCCAACAGTTGAGTCCAATAGTTTTTATAAAATAAAATATTCATCGGAATCATCGATTTATGTGCATTTTATTTAATTTCACTTTAGAAAGAAAAAATTTATTATTTCCCTTCAACATTAAGTGAACGTTAAGTTTATATCAGCTGTTAATTTAGAGCAGCGTTGCCACATACATACTTTTTATGCACCCGCTATAATTATGCTTTTAACCAGCGTTACAATGTAAAAAGGCCCTTGAAATAGTTGCGGAAAAATTAAATCTGCTCCAACTGTTTCGAACATCAGTGTTTGTCTTATAAAACTGTTCACTGGGTATTGCGATATTTGCCCAACTGTAAAATAGTTGAAGTTGCGAATATCAGTTTTTATTACAAAAATAGATTTTGTTTGTTTTACGATAACAAACTATTACGATGATGTTGTTAATAAATTGATATACTTGAAGATATTGTTCATTTCCATTTAACAACTATTTTTTCACTCAGTCTTTTTCATATAAATACTGAAAATTTTAATTAAATAGCAACGAGTTCTTGCAATTCTTTAACGCACTTCATAACAAAATATCGATAGTAAATAATGAAAACTTGTAAGTTAATTAATATTTTGCAGAAAAATTAATTTATAATAATTTCTATGAAACTTTTTTGTTGCCGATCTCTGTTAGTAATTTGCCTTAGCATTTTGGTTGTTGCCATTGCTTGCGTTTTAGCCTGCGATCCCGATGGCAATAATAAGCCGGAATGTAACAGCAGCAATTTAAATCAGCCGATTCGTAATTTCTGGGATCCCACTCATTATTGGCTGTGTAAATCAGCTGGTGCTGAACCGGAATCTGTACGCTGTTCTAACTCGCAAGGTTTTGATGCTGAAAGCGCAGAGTGTCTTCCATTCGGTGAATGGCAATGGACGGAGCCATGTTCTGAAGTGGAAGATGACTAAAATGTTTGGATTTCAGAAAATAAAAGTGGGAAAATACTCGAAAAATATTTTACTATGCAAATTATGTGTGTGTGTGTGTGTATTTCTAAGCTGCTGGTTTATTTAAAAAAGAGATGTACAAATTTGTGGATGGACAAAATTGAAAGATGTAGTGCTATTCCATTTTATTAATAAATTTCAAAATAATCTAAAGATTTTAAGGCAAATATCGAAACTCTTTAAAGAGCTTGAACCAAAATTAGAAGTAAATTTTTGACTTTCACTGTTATCAACTCAATAATATCACCCTATTTTCCATGCCTCAACAGATCTGTAAAGATCAAACTGAGACCTTTTCAGTGATATATAACTGATTTAAAAATATGGAGAATAGTTGACCCCGTAGGTCATCCGTTTAGCTTCCCGCTAATTTCAACCGCAACGCTATCGTAACGTGATTTGTTATGCTACTCTGCTCTTGATCTCTTCCTTATGAGAGATACTCATATGGAAACCCTGCACTTTGATTTTTTCTACTTAATTATTAGAAATTTATATAGACCTTCGAAACGAATTAATGTGTCAAAAAGTACAATTTCCAAATATGTAAATTTAATTATAAAATCAATATAAATATTGCATAGCAACTGTTTTCGAAAGCCGCTGCACTTTCTCATCAGCACTGAAATCCTTTTGTTGCTGATGTTGATAATTTTATTTCCTATATTTTTCTTAAACTTTTTTGTTGGATTTTTTTTTAATAAACAAAATGAAGAATATCTAGAATATCTTTACGCAAAAAGTTGCGCAAAGCGGCTCTAGTGATGCCCAATTGTTGCAAACGTCGACGAGTTCCAGGCTCTTTCTGAACACTTTGTTGTACAGCGGATATTTTTGCATCACTGGGACCACTGCGATCGTATTGTTTGGGCCTATTGTCGGCAACAGTACCGCGTTCTTCGAATTAAGCGATTAAATTACGCACAGCGAACTCACATGGAGCCTGAATATAATAATAATAAAAACTGCTCTAATTTTAAGAATGAAGTTTTCACCATTTTGATAGCAGATTTTCACAATTAAAATTCTTTGTGCAAAATTACAGCATTCCACGGTTAAAGTTTCCCAACTTTTTACTAAATAAATGTCAAAGTATGGCATCTCATTTCTTCACATTTCATCATTTGACAGCCAATTTACTCCCTAACCTCAAATGTTCTAACCCATACGGGGTTGAATTTAATATAGAAAAAATACCTGAGAAGATATTACTGTTGGTCGAAATATGTATGACAATAGTATTGAAATTTGGATCGACATTAAAATTCGGTGATTTGGCCCCAGCATGGGGCGTATATTTAATGGCGTTTTCTTTTCTAGAAAACATGTAACATTTTTTCACTCATTTTCTAAAAAGTGGCGGTTTGGAAAAGTTTTAAAACAGAAATTATTGTTCGTAAGGAATGTTGGACTCATTTGTAATAAATTCCTTATTTTGAAATGGCAAAATGTTGCCATTTTCTGTTAAAAAGTGTGAAAAATGTTGCATTTTTTTCTAGAAAAGATATCGAAATATATATAAAAATTTTTTAGTAAAGTGGAAGTAACATTGAGAAAATGAGATTAAAACATTAATAATCAAACGGTAAAATAAATATTTAATCAGTGCTAACATCACTTGATTCATTGATACAATTCTCGTATACTGTTTTCTAACCAAATTCTGTATAAACAAAAATGTGAAAAGCCTTTAAATGACGTATGACATTTTATTATAGTCGGACCACCCGTTTGAGAAACTGCAGAATTTTTTCTTATTTATATTTATTTATTTTTTATATTTGCAGAAATAATTCAATAGCCTGTTTGAGAGCCAAAGCTCAAGAACACCAGGCTCGTCTGTTGAATAGTGGCTTATTTTTGCAAGTTCGCTCCTTTGCTGATCTGCAACAAAGACATCACGAGCATCAACAACACCATAATAAAAACAAAATTATTTTACAAAATACTCTCAAAAATTGTGATCCAACAGAGGAGGCAACTGTTGCAAGCAACAATGAAATAACCAAGAACGATATTTAGCAAAAATAAATTGTTTTTTTTTTTAATAATAGCAAATAAGAAAATAAAATTTTGTCATCTAAATATAGAAATTTAAACTCTTTTTAATTCCAAATGCATGTTATTTTATGTGAACTTTGCAGATTAAATTAATAAGGACAACATCAAATCTGCAAACTTATAAATTATTTTATTTTAAGAATTTGCATTTTTATTTTTGAGACAAAACTAATTCAAAAAATTTAGTTTCTTTCGACAGAGCGATATCGATTAATTTTAATATATTTCAATTTTCATACATTTTGAGATTTGATCATTAGCTGTTGTGAGTTATTTAATTCTTCATATAAAAGATGTATGTATATAAAAAATTTATTAAATAATTATTATTACATTTTAAGCCGAAGTAATGAGAATCGAAAATGATCAAAGAATTTATATTTAAATAGTTTTGAAAAAAAGTACTCAAAATGGTTTGTTCTTTCAGTGCAAATTACCAAAATAAAATTTTTTACTTTATTTTTAAAAACGGGCAGCTGATTTAAAGGTGCTGCTTTTACCCCAAGTCAATAATTATAGCCGTTTTATTTTCTGGCAAACGTGTAACATTTTTGCACTTTTATTCCAAAAAGTGGCAGTTTGGAGGAGCTTTATAGTAGAAATTACTTTTTGTAACGGACATTGGATTAATAGCTAAAAAAAATCTTTAGTTTCGAATGACATGAAGTTGGCATTTTCTACTAAAAAGTGTAAAAAATGTTACATTCTTTTTGAGAAAAGAAAATCGCATATACTACAAATAATAATAAAAAATTTATTAGAAAAAAAGTATTACAAAAAAGTAATTATAATAAAAATTATGGTCAAAAATATAATGAAATTATTAATAAATAAAAAATCAAAGTGATAATTTTATTGGCTGTAGGGCTGATTCTTATGAGCATTTCACTTTGATGCAGATCTTCAGATGATCACATGATTGAAAAGCTTAATATACAACAACATGAAAACCAGAGCTAAACTAATTTCACGTCTTTTTGTTATTATTTCAGTTCCCATAACCTCAAAGCCAAATATTAATATAAGAATTGTTTGCAACAAAATTGACAAATCGATCTCAAGTAGTGTCTTTCCAAAAATAATCTTAAAAAAGAAAACTTCACCATGGAATTTTAAAATTACCGTGTCACATAAAACAAACAAAAAATACAAACACCAATACAAATATATATGCTTACATACACATACAAATAAGTATGGCATAGAGTACAGTGCGGAGTACAGCAGTACATAAATCATTTCAATCACTTTTGCATTGTATTTATATAAATTAACTTTTTTTTTATAAAAACCTTACCAAATATATAACGAACAAATATTTATTCAATAGATATAAGAAGAAAGCATTACAAAAGAAAATGATTTTAAAAAATTTGTATTGAAATTTTTTAATATATAAAATAAATGAAATAAAATGCAATTTTGAACAAACAGAAAATTAAGTACAATTTCTAGCCATTAACTGATTAATCCTACCAAGGAAATTTAAATTTTTTTCTAGTATCTTGTGTTTCCTGTACCCCAAAACTATATAGAAATAATTTATGACAATTTCATTTTTAACATTTTAATTCGAATTTCTTAAAAAGCGTCTATTGATTTTTCGTTTTCATAAGCTTCGACAGCGTGTAAAAATACTTGCCCTTAATGAAAAGATAAGAACACGAGCAGCACACCAACAACTTTGTACGATTGTGACGTATGAGTAACACGGAAGCACAATACAAAAAAAGAGCTCGATACAGACGAAGAAACAAACACCCAAGTATTACGATCGCTACAGTTTTTGTCATAATTTTACATTCTCCTGTAGAGTTACAAGTACTTGAATCTTGAACGACATAAGTTTGTCATTCGATATATAATTTTCGTAATATTAAAATGGGTCCTCATAAATAGCGAGCTCGAATAAGCGTCTGTCTTTGAGTGTGTGAAACCTAGAGAAATTCGGAAAGAAAGGAAAAGCTAGAGATTTCGGACTTGGATTGATTAACTAATACTTCCAAAGCGACGAAATATATGCCACAAATACATTCAATGATATATTACAATCAATATGCAATCAAATAATCTGAAAGAAAAGTAATGTGAGGCTAGATTGGCAATAAAAGTCCCAAAATACCCGCATGAGGTCACCGCTATCTTGTGGCAAAGATGTCTAGTTTTTTTGTTTGTTTATTATATTTCGGACTTTGACTTGTGGGTTGTTGTTTTGTTTAAAAATTTATTGTACATAAACCTTCCCAGCTAAATACAGTTGAACAAATATTTTTCATTAAATAGTTTTAAGAAAAATAGAAATTCCAAAAATATATTCATAATAGAGACATTTTTATATAACGGGGTATTCCAAAATCGTCGATCTTTCAAACATCTGCGGAAATAAAACTTGTAAAGCAACAAACGTTGGCCTTGTGATAATTCGCTTTCACTTATTTAGCTGCTATTGTTATATCGTCAAGTATTTAAAGTCTGAACAAACATAAAAATTATTTTGCATCTAAAATACAGTGCAATTCAAATATATTCCACCGCTCTAAGCGATGACAGATATGACACCAAATATTTCAGACACCAAACGAAGAACTGTTAGCACTTGCGTATGACATCCTCAATCGATTGCAGCTTTTTTAAATAGTTCGCATATTTATTAAACTCTATTCATGAAAATATTAGGAAAAAATACACTATCATATGGGCTAAAAATGGAGAGACTTTTGCTACTCTTTCACTTTTTGGCAAACTTGCCATGAATTAGAATTTAATCTGCTTTCTGAGGACCAAATTTTACGAAATCCGGTACTTTTGGTACGTTTAGAAGTTGCGGAACTTTTTTCCTTCCGCTGAATTCGAACTACATCAATCTGATTATATTTTGCCTTCTGGGGGCGACATACTTTCGCTTTAACAACTTCTTTGTTTATTAAACTAAATAAAAATTAACAAACAAAAACTATTTTTATTAAAGATGTTTTAATATTTGTTTTATTGTGTAACCAAAAATACCGCTGAATACTCAACTCTTGTCAGGTTCTTCCTATAAATACAGACACGACTTTAGAATCGTCATACAGTTCTTTCAATTCCCCAACGAACTCTACAACAACATTTCAATCAAAATGAAATTCCGTAAGTTCCCCTACGAAAGAATCAAATCACTTAAGCTGAACTAATTTATTTATTTTTCCTTTTCAGTCATCTGCTTCACCTTCTTGGCTTTTGCTGTTGCCTGTGTCCTGGCTGGCTGCAAACCCGGCTCCGACAACAAACCACAATGTAGCGGCGATGAGAAGGTACCACATGGCCATGATGCGAGTGCCTACTGGCAGTGCGAAGGTGGTGAAGCCAAGAAAGTTTCTTGCAAAAGCAAGTGCTTCAATGCAGAGACATCAGACTGTGCCCCATGCAAATCATTTGAATGGAAGACCCCATGTCCTTAAACTTCAACTTCTCTTAATTATATTTGATCATGTATATCCAAGAAAAATTATAAATAAATATGTTTAGCATATATATGTTTAGCATTTTGTTCGAGCATTCAAATATATGCAAGTGACTTTCTACATCTGGGGAATGTCAGCGACTTCTTGATCGGACTTTAAATCGAGAAATTTATCTAGGAGAAGAGGCAAAAAATACTTTCAACAGCGTTGACAAAATAATTTTTTTTTAATTTTGCGAAATGTTTCACTTTTAAGTGGAAAATACAGCCAGTAAAGGACAAAAGAAATCAAACAAGTTTTACATCGGGTGTTTTTTTATTGGCAGGGGAACTATTAATACCGATAAGTATTTTTTGGAAGCTGGGAATTTCAAACCCTGTTGACATTTATTATTTAGCAAGTCATTATTAATCGTTTAACGATTTCGAATTGTAAAAATGTAAAAAGGAATTTGAGTATCAAAGAAACCAAACAGATCCTCTTCGCGGACCACCTCATTCCTACGATTTAACGATTCTCGGTATTGCTTGTGACGGGAAGTTCGAATTATTAAAGCATGGGAAACCAATATTCAAGCCACCATTGACGCCATACCGCCAGATTATTAAAAAAGCAGTCACAAATTGCACTGAAGCCGAAAATCATATGAAAAAATAAATGCCATGAAATTATCTGCAAAATTATAAGAAAAATATTCATTCCAACAAAATGTATATCGTGTATCATCCTGTTGACTTGTTATCAGAGTAGCACCAGCACTCAGGGAATGACACTTCATATGAAATGCATTGCGCCACTACTGGAAAGCAAGGTTTTGGGTGGGCAGCAAAAGGGAATAGATTCTGTGGATATTTGATTTAATCCTTCTCAAACTGAAAGTGTCGGGAAAGGCCACTGCAGGTAGTTTCCATCTTTTGATGAAAAACGCGCAGTGAGAAGAAAGTAATGGGTTTCGGGGGAAATTTCCCTTATCTCATTTGAGCACATCCTATTACAACAGCGATAAACCAACGAAACGCCTGCCACGCGTAATAACCGAAATCACAACAATTCACACATGCAATCCCACACAATTATTGACTCTTTTCTGTTCAGGTAAACGCTACAAATTTTCTTATGCGATCAGCAGATTCCAAGAAACCATTAATTAATTTATCGGTTGATTCCGAATTCAAAAATCGAACTTCGGTAACGCCATTTCGTTGGCAACCCCGCTGACATTCAGTTGCCATCCATAATCAACGACCAATTAAACCTATTTTTTTTTTTTTGTGAAATTATTAAAAACCGTAAACGATCGGCTGTTAATCTTTCGTTGAGTGTCGATAATAAATCAATTCAGATTTCAGTCTCACTATTCGGTTCATCGATGACAAACAATTTAAACACCGAAATGAGTTGAAAACGATAACAGGGGTCATGCGTTTCCTTATGTCGTTTTGTCAGTCATTTTCAAAATCGTTTTAAGTCTTGTCAGGCAAGTTTTTTTTTTAGTGAATTTCATAATATTCTTTCAATTTATTATGGTCACTGCGTTATTCGAAATAACATTTCAGACTGCAAACGTTTTCTTGCTGCAGTTTTCGTTTAATTTGTTTAGTATTTTTTTTTTGCGTTGATCTAGTGAAATACTTTTTTCCGAAAATTATATATTTTTACATCGAAGCGTACGTTCATTACGAATTAGAGAACAAAACGAACAAATTAAAACTTTTATCTAAAAAAGTATTCTTGATTTCAAACTAAATTGGTATGACCCTCGTCATCGATACCTGAAAATTGAGTGTCCCTATTTAAAGAAAATGAAATATTTTAGAAAACTTGAGCAATTTGCAAAAACACTTTATTTATGATTCGCTTTGAAAAGACACTTATAGGATCAATTTTAAATGAAGTGGAGTTTAAGGACATGGAGTCTTCCATTCAAATGATTTGCATGGGGCACAGTCTGATGTCTCTGCATTGAAGCACTTGCTTTTGCAAGAAACTTTCTTGGCTTCACCACCTTCGCACTGCCAGTAGGCACTCGCATCATGGCCATGTGGTACCTTCTCATCGCCGCTACATTGTGGTTTGTTGTCGGAGCCGGGTTTGCAGCCAGCCAGGACACAGGCAACAGCAAAAGCCAAGAAGGTGAAGCAGATGACTGAAGAGGAAAAATAAATAAATTAGTTCAGCTTAAGTGATTTGATTCTTTCGTAGGGGAACTTACGGAATTTCATTTTGATTGAAATGTTGTTGTAGAGTTCGTTGGGGAATTGAAAGAACTGTATGACGATTCTAAAATCGTGTCCGTATTTATAGAAAAAATATAGACAAAATATAATGAAGAATTATATAATTTGGCGGTAATTTTGGTTATACAATAAAATAAATATTCACATTTTGGGTGTTATTATTTGTATTTAGAAATATGACAATCACAAATTGGCGAAAGTCATTGAAAAATTAAAAAAGTTTATTTTAGCTTCACCTGATTTGAAGAACAACTGGGACAAATACATAAACTGAAAATATGGAACTGTTTGTTTTCAATTCGTTATTCAATTGAAACAAACATGTGAATGAAGATTTTTTCAAAATAGTTTCATATGCTGCTGGTTAAGTAAACAAATTGTTATGTTTGATAAAGATGTTTTAATATTTAGTTTATTGTATAACCAAAATTCCACCAAGTTATATAATTCTTCATTATATTCTGTCTATATTTTTCCTATAAATACAGACACGATTTTAGAATTGTTATACAGTTCTTTCAGTTCCCCAACGAACTCTACAACAACTTTTCAATCAAAATGAAATTCCGTAAGTTCCCCTACGAAAGAATCAAATCACTTAAGCTGAACTAATTTATTTATTTTTCCTCTTCAGTCATCTTCTTCACCTTCTTGGCTTTTGCTGTTGCCTGCGTTCTGGCTGGTTGCAAACCCGGCTCCGACAACAAACCGCAATGTAGCGCTGATGAAAAAGTACCCCATGGACACAATGCGAATGCCTACTGGCAGTGCGAAGGTGGTGAAGCCAAGAAAGTTTCTTGCAAAGACCAGTGCTTCAATGCAGATGCATCAGCTTGTGCTCCATGCAACTCATTCAAATGGAAGACTCCATGCCCTTAAACTTCACCTCATTTAAATTTGATCCTTAAAGTGTATTTTTAAAGCGAATGATAAATAAATTGTTTCTTGCAAATTGCTCAAGTTTTCTAAAATATTTCATTTTCTTTAAATACGGACACCCAATTTTCAGGTATCGATGACGAGCGTCATATTAATTTAGTTTGAAATCAAGAATACTTTCTTGCAAAATGTTTTAATATTTTACTGGCAACGATATAAAAATTTAAATTTGTTATCAAATTCATCAAAATACATATTTCCCACTGACAATAGTTAAACCGATTTTGAAAATTACTGACAAAACGACATAAGGAAACGCATGACCCCTGTTATCGTTTTCAACTCATTTCGGTGTTTAAATTGTTTGTCATCGATGAACTGAATAGTGAAACTGAAATCTGAATTGATTTATTAGTGACACGCAACGAAAAATTGACATCCGATTGATCACGCTTTTTAACAATTACATACAAAAAATAAGTTTAATTGGTCGGCAATTATGGATGGTAACTGAATGTCAGCTAAGTTGCCAACAAAATGGCGTTACCGAAGTTCGACTTTTTAATTCGGAATCAACCGATAAATTAATTAATGGTTTCTTGGAATCTGCTAATCGCATAAGAAAATTTGTTTGCAACTCGAAGGGGAATATAGTGGCGTTTGCCTGAACAGAAAAGAGTCAATATTTAATTAAGAGGCCTACGAATATTTCTATCACATGCATAAACATTTTATCCACAAGATTCCTGAGGTGCGTAACTCGCATGTGGGATTGTTGTCCATTTCGGTTATTATGCGTTCGTTAGTTTATCGCTGTTGTAATAGGATGTGCTCAAATCAAAGATCAAGGAAATTTTCTCCGAAACCAATTATTTTCTTCGCACTACGCGTTTTTCATCAACAGATGGAAACTACCTGCAGAGACCTTCCCCGCCACTTTCAGTTTGAGAAGGTTTAAATTGAATGTCTACAGGAGCTAATCACTTTTGTTGCCCAGCCAAAACCTAAATTCCTTGAGTGCTGGTGTTACTTTTAAAACAAGTTAATATGATGATACATGATATAAATTTTGTTGAAATCAATACTTTTCTCATAATTTGCAGATAATTTCGTGGCATTTATTTTATAATATGATTTTCGGTTTCGGTGCAATTTGTGACTTCTTTCTGTCAATAAATAAATCTGGCGTATGGCGTCATGCTTTCATAGTTCGGACTTCAGTTAGCCCCGTCACAAGCAATACAGAGGCGTCAAAACGTACGAACAACGTGGTCAGCGAAAAGGATATGTTTTGGAAATAAATTTGTGTGCATTAGATCGAATGTTTGCAATAGATTGATGAGTAGCTAATCCGTGTTTGCAAGAAATAGTTCAGTCGTTAGAAATCGCCACTCACCGTAACGGCAGCTCTTTGTTCATTTCGCTGCAGCAGCGATATTCGCTTCGGTACACAAATTTCTTTGCCGTGTCGATGGTTTTGAATAGGGAAGACTAAAATTATTGTTAATAATTAAATTGCAAACATTAAAAATGCAAACATTCACGAATTGTTTGCGCACTATGCCGATTACGTGGATTCCAAAAATGAACGGAGATCTCTATGAGCTTCTGGAACAGATTTATTTTGTATAGTTTTTTTAAATAAAATTTTTACAATTTGAAAGCGTTTATCGATCAATAATGACTTGCCAATTCCTAAATGTTAACAGAGTTTGAAATTCTCAGCTTTCAAAATATAGTTATCCATATCAATAGTTCCCCTGCTAATAAAGAAATACCCGATATAAAATTAGTTCGATTTATTTTGTCTTTTGTTGGCATTTTTTTCCACTTAAAATCAAAAATTTCCCAAAATTAATAAAGCTAAGATAATGTGGTTAAAAATCAGTCACCGTAAAATCTATTAAAAATTAACAGTTTAGTTTTATTAACCAATATTTGCTCATGCTTTAAACAAATTCTATAACAGAAAATTCAAGAATCGTACCAACTGAATGCAAAAGGAAGCGTTATTATAGAAAAATATGGTAAGAAAAAGTCTGCGTACAAAAGTGCATTGACCATTAAAATGCCATTTTTTCAATAAGATAAACATTATTTTAACTATCTTAATAAGTAGTTGGATAGCCTTTTCGGTTGAGGACTTCAGCCAATCATTTTTGCATTGAATGGCCGAGTTTCAAGGTTTCCTCACGAGATATTTTTTCCCAGTCCGATTGCAAAATTTCTTCCATCATATTTCTTGAAGTAATAACGTGCTGGCGCGCTTTTCATTAAAAAAAATTTCATAAATGCTCAATAGGATTCAGGTCCGGAGACTGGGGAGGAATACGAAACTGTTTTGGCAAATTATAAAGCAGGAAAAGCTTAACAATATCTGCAGTATGCTAGGGGTCATTATCTTGTTGAAATAAATAATTGTTCCCAAGACGTCAACGCTAAACATGAATAAACTTAAACTAAACGAGAATAAAACGAAAATTATGGAAACAAACACCACAAGTAACTAAATTTTTAAAATAAATAATCAAATAATAGAAAAGGTGGATCAAATAAAATATTTGGGTTACATTATCGATAAGGACTTAAAATTTAAAAATCACATAGATTATATTTGTAAGAAAATCGGCAAGAAAATAAGTTTTTTAAAAAGAATCAGAAAGCAAGTTTCGACTATAACGGCAATAAATATTTACAACACTATTATAAAACCACATTTTGAATACGGGTCAACAATTTTGTTCACATGCTGTACAACAAATCAGATTGAGCGACTTCAGAAGTTACAAAATAAGGCGATGAGAACTATATTAAGGTGCAACAGAATATAGAATAAAGGCTCAAAAGGAACACCATAAATTTTATACGAAAAATTTAAATCGGAGAGGCGCCAAGGTACTTAACTGAACAGATGGAATATGTGAGAGAAGCTCAGCCATACCAACTACGCAACATGAACCACTTTAGAATCGAGAGAGTATCAACAACAGCAAGGCAGCGATCGCTTTTCTACAAAGGGCTACAACTATACAACTCCCTGCCGAATAATGTAAAGTCAGAAAATAACTTTAACTTGTTCAAAAAACACATTGTTCAATTTATAAAAGTTAATGTATGATTTAAAAGAGCATAATGTCTAAACTTAATATAAATTAAATTGTAATTTAGAACATAATATAAATTGTAAGACTTTTGTAGAGTATTTATAATACTAATAAAGATAATAATAATAATAATAATAATAATAAAAATTTAAAGTCTGATCAACAAATCGCTGATATTCCCTAATTTTAGAAAGTCCCTTGCATGTATTACAAAATGCTAAACATATTTATTTATAACTTTTCTTGGACATACATGCTCAAATATAATTAAGGAAGTTGAAGTTTAACCGCATTGGGATGTCCATGACTCGCATGAAGAACAAGGTGATGTCACTGAATTGAAGCACATGCCAAAACCGCAAGACGTTTGCGTGCTTGAATTACTCGATTGGCACATATAGTAGGAGTTACCGTTCATCATCTGTTGGCCGGTACATACTGGTCCCTGTTCGGGGTCGCCGCAGTCAGCCCGGATACAGGCAATAGCAAAAGCCAAAAAGGCTAAGAAGACGACTGAAGAGTAAAAATAAATAAATTAGTTCTATTTAAGTGATTCGTTTCTCTCGTAGGGGACTTACAGAATTTCATTTTGATTGAAAAGTTGTGGTAGAGTTCGTTGAGGAATTGAAAGAACTGTATGACGGTTCTAAAATCGTGTCTGTATTTATAGGAAGAACCTCACCAGAATGTAATGAAGAATTATATCATTTGGCGGTAATTTTGATTATGTACGCTTAATGAATTTTATACACTTAAAACACATCACATCATAAAAGTAATCATTTGCAACAGCTATAAAAAGGCATTGCGAATTATACTAAAACAAAGCGAAAAATAAGCACAACGTGAATGCAACAAAATTAGTTTTCAAAAGATGGAAAGCATTGATTTTTAATAAATCTTTGAGTAAAATTTTTGTTTTTACTTCATTTGCAAATTTTCTAATTACTTTTTAATTTTGAAATGTAAATAAAATTGGAGCTGATAATTTAATTCTAGTCCGATTTAATACAAAGAAAAAGTTAGTGTCACTTTGTACAAGAAATGAAAAATAATAAATTGCACAAAAATTGTTACCTGAAACGCTTTCGGACTAATTTATGCGAGTTCGGACAGTTTTGTTAAACAGCAGGAACAGACCACTCGTTTCACTTCTAATAGTCGAAATGCTGTGCTAACCCTAAACAGCTGGTCGGAGTTAAAGTCATTTATACGTTTTTATGAATGCGCCCATGAGCTTCTAAATGATTTATAGTACGACATTTTTGTGGTACCTGATTACTACAATACATAGTTACTGCGATCAACCTCGCAATCAATGAAATCTATTATTTTTAATATGTGAAATCCAAAAAAGGCGAATATGCAATTTGGTGACGCCATTTGCCACGCTATAAATTCATCCCTTGGGGTCATCCTAATCGTGTGATAATAATCTAAAAGAATTTAAGGCTGAGAGCAAACTGCGGCATTTTGTCGCATCGCAAGCATACACAATAGCGTATGTTGCATTCATTGTCAAATTTCACAAGTGATACCTCTTTGTAAAAATATCTCATTCACAAGAATGTAAGCTGGCGACCATCTTTTAATCTGTTATTATATTTTGGACTTTGACTTGTGGGTTGTTGTTTTGTTTAAAAATTTATTGTACATAAACCTTCCCAGCTAAATACAATTGAACAAATATTTTTCATTAAATAGTTTTAAGAAAAATAGAAATTCCAAAAATATATTCATAATAGAGACATTTTTATATAACGGGGTATTCCAAAATCGTCGATCTTTCAAACATCTGCGGAAATAAAACTTGTAAAGCAACAAACGTTGGCCTTGTGATAATTCGCTTTCACTTATTTAGCTGCTATTGTTATATCGTCAAGTATTTAAAGTCTGAACAAACATAAAAATTATTTTGCATCTAAAATACAGTGCAATTCAAATATATTCCACCGCTCTAAGCGATGACAGATATGACACCAAATATTTCAGACACCAAACGAAGAACTGTTAGCACTTGCGTATGAAATCCTCAATCGATTGCAGCTTTTTTAAATAGTTCGCATATTTATTAAAATCTATTCATGAAAATATTAGGAAAAAATACACTATCATATGGGCTAAAAATGGAGAGACTTTTGCTACTCCTTCACTTTTTGGAAAACTTGCCATGAATTAGAATTTAATCTGCTTTCTGAGGACCAAATTTTACGAAATCCGGTACTTTTGGTACGTTTATAAGTTGCGGAACTTTTTTTCTTCCGTTGAATTTGAACTACATCAATCTGATTATATTTTGCCTTCTGGGGGCGACATACTTTCGCTTTAACAACTTCTTTGTTTATTAAACTAAATAAAAATTAACAAACAAAAACTATTTTTATTAAAGATGTTTTAATATTTGTTTTATTGTGTAACCAAAAATACCGCTGAATACTCAACTCTTGTCAGGTTCTTCCTATAAATACAGACACGACTTTAGAATCGTCATACAGTTCTTTCAATTCCCCAACGAACTCTACAACAACATTTCAATCAAAATGAAATTCCGTAAGTTCCCCTACGAAAGAATCAAATCACTTAAGCTGAACTAATTTATTTATTTTTCCTTTTCAGTCATCTGCTTCACCTTCTTGGCTTTTGCTGTTGCCTGCGTTCTGGCTGGCTGCAAACCCGGCTCCGACAACAAACCAGAATGTAGCGGCGATGAGAAGGTACCACACGGCCATGATGCGAGTGCCTACTGGCAGTGCGAAGGTGGTGAAGCCAAGAAAGTTTCTTGCAAAAGCAAGTGCTTCAATGCAGAGACATCAGACTGTGCTCCATGCAAATCATTTGAATGGAAGACCCCATGTCCTTAAACTTCAACTTCCTTAATTATATTTGATCATGTATATCCAAGAAAAATTATAAATATATTTAGCATTTTATTCAAGATTTCAATGTTATATGACTTTGGACAAAAGGGATTATTAGCAATATAGTGATTAGGCTTTATATCATTAAAGTCACAGTAAAGAAAGCTCCAACTTTACCGTGACAACGCAAGCAAACATTTGCAAAGCTTAACGGCGGAGCCAACATTAGTTGTGTACCTTGTTTCTCATTCTAGAAGATATTATGAAACTGGTAAGAGATGGTACCAGCGTGGTTGAAGCACCAGAGAATGTTTGGCTTAGAAGCACAATTTAAAAAGAAATGGATACTTATTCTATTACATGAATATGCCATTCACTGCATTTATACTTAATTTAAAATATATTCCAAACCTTATATAGTTATCAGAGCACAGCAATTGTGAAGTGACGATATGTTTCTCCATACTATTACACAAGGTCCCATAAAAACTACGTCGTCAATAAATAGCCAATTTTACAAGTGGATTCTCAAGTATATCCCGAATTTCGAAAGCACAATATATTGAATGCTACACAACTGACTGGTGACAAGTTCAAGAATTATTTTTAATTCAAAACTATAAACTGTGCTACAAACGCAAACTAAATCATGTTCACACTTAACAGCCTTTCACGGTAATGCAGTATCACTTTAACATTTCACCAAATAAACAAACACGTCAGTAATGTAAAAACGCTTTATACACACGTCAGTGGTGTATTTATAATCAATTAATTGTATGCTTGTAAACACCGGCATTTCTATATTTTACTTCTAAAATGTACATCTACAGTCTGTTTATAGGTTCCATTATATTTTTGGCTTCCGCCACTACTCCTGAAGAAGAACAAGGGGTACGTTATGCCAACAGATGTGAAACATGCAAAATATTGGCAACTGAACTACAAGAAAGACTTAAGGAAACTGGAAAATCGCATGATGTTATAGAAATCGGGTGTGTAAATAAAATCAAAGCATATGGTTGAATAAATAAATAATTAACTTAATTTCAATTAGTTATTCTGTAGATGATGTGAAACCCAAAAAACGTACTGAGTATCGTAGAAGTGAATTAAGACTTGTAGAGTCTATGGAAGATGTGTGCGAACGAATTCTGGAATACAATCTACACAAAGAAAGAACTGACAGTACCCGATTCGCCAAAGGCATGTCACAAACATTTAAAACACTCCACGGGCTGGTTAGCAAGGGAGTTAAAGTAGATTTGGGTATACCGTTGGAATTATGGGATAAACCTCCAGTAGAAGTTACGCAAATGAAGAGCCAATGCGAAAATATGTTAGAAGAATATGAGGATGCCATATCCAATTGGTATTTTGAGCAACAAGAAGATAAAGATTTGATTACACTTTTATGTGAAGAAAAGGTATTAGCTGCCAATGATAAAAAATGCCTGAAAGAAAAAGTACCATCTGCTGAAAATGACCAGGAAGAAAAGGTAGTTGAAAGGGACAATACGAAAACAAAAACACCTGCAAAAAATAAAGTCGGCAAAGAATTGTAAGAAAGTGAATTGTCATATATTTTAAAATAAATACTTCTAAGCCCAATACAAAACAATTATTTCATTTACAATAAATATGTACATATAATTGGAAAATATCCTGGCTACCTACATATAAAAATTTAAGTGATCAAAACCAAAATTATACCCGTTTTAATTACGGGCATGGATCAAAATCTAACGTGTTAGAGAAATGTTATATATGTACGCACATATATAAGTAGAATGTACATAAGCATATATATTTATATAAGTGACATTATCGATGTGCTAATAAATTTTGCCCCATCAGGAGTTAGTTAGGGAAGAAGGCTGTTGGCGGAAAATGAAAGAGACGGCCCACTTGGATCCGTTTAGGTCCCTTTGAGTTTGTTGCCTAGGATGTAAAATATTATCCTGCTTATTCTGTAACTATTTGTTACCGCCACGTCAAGATAATACACAAAACAGAAGACTTCTGTCCTCGTTTCTTCAGCAATCTCTTCTCAGCCTTAGGGAGTGGTCAGCCTGGCAGAAGTAGATAACTGTGGTCTACAAGGAGTAGACAAGTGTAGTTTTAATTATTAAAGGAAATATGTAAATGTTTATATGCAAATACTAATTAAAGACAAGTATACAGGGTTGGCAAATTTGGGGCTAGGAGCTGAATTGGCTGTCATATGGAATATCAGGAATTAAGCTGTCATCCTTTGACATTTATTTCGTAAAAGTTTTAGAAATTTTAATCATGGAACGCTACACTCTTGAACAAAGAAATTTAATTGTTAAAATTTACTATCTAAATAGAAAAAATTTTACTGTATCACTTCGTAAAATTCGAGCTGCTTTTCCTCGTAATCAGGCTCCTTCTGAGACAGCTGTTCGAAATTTAATTGCTAAATTCGAGGCTCACGGTACTGTTGCTGACAGAAGACCAAAACAATATGCTCGCAAAGGCCGCAGTGATGCAAATATAGCCGCTGTACAGGAAAGTGTTGCGATGCAGCCTGAAATATCAATTCGTCGACGTTCGCAACAGTTGGGTATCACCAGCAGCACTTTGCGCAACATTTTGCGTAAAGATCTTAATCTTCACGCTTGTCCGCGAGGAAAATTACCACCTACTGAAAATGAGCAGAAGGCGAAGCTCATTGAGAAGAGCAATACCGAAAACAAAAAGGTATAAAAAACCAAAGTTTACAAGGAGGAATTGTGATAAAGTTAAATATATGTATATGTATATACATGCAATTTTAAGATAATAACTTTAAGAATAAATCGAGACAACTTTTTCACTTATGATAAATATGAGCTTCTAATTTTGAAAATATTATATATTTATTAGCGGTCAACCAAAATTATACTGGGTTTAATTAGTGGCATGAGCCAAATGTTTGTGTTTGAGATATGTTATATACATACATATGTACAGATATGTACATGTATGAAAAACCTATCCAATGTATCTATATATATATATATATATATATATATATATATATATATATACACACATATATATATATATATATATATATATATATATATACACATATATATATATATATATATATATATATATATACATATATATATATATATATATATATATATATATATTTCGGTAGGTATATTCGAGGCCTTGAACACAGTTCCATGCTGTTAGAACTAGTTAATTGCAGCCTACAAGAAGTTGGGATGTGTAGTTTGTTGTCGCGACGTTGACAGGTAATAAAGTAATCAAGGGGAATACATACATATGTATATGCATATGTATATATATATATATATATATATATATATATATATACATATATATATATATATATATATATATATATATATATACATATATATATATATATATATATATATATATATATATATACATATATATATATATATATATATATATATATATATATATATGCGTGTGTATTTGTGTGTGGGTGTGTACTTAGTTATATAAAAGTGAATGAATGATCACACATAAGTAAACATATATGGAGATTACTTACATACATATTGAAGATCCTGATTTTGCACCGTTCCATACCGGTATCATATTATGTGCATATTTCTTTTGTGGTTAGGTAGATTTCTGTTGCGAAATTCGGAACTGGACACACATCCACGTATACATGCATAAACAACACTTTTCATTTTGCTAAGCCCGGCATAATATGAGACACACAATCTACGTCCCATATGTCTGTATAGCGCCCAATTATCCCGCAGCTAATCCTTAGCTGGTTATTAAAAGGGTTTAAACAGTTAACCGATCCCTTATTTACGCTTATTAACACTTTCTTAAAAATTCTAAAAGTTGCACTCCCATCACATACACACCCACTTATCGTGATGGTGCAAGCCTTGCTTAATGTATTTCATAATATACACTATTATTCAAAGTGTTCTTTATTTAATTATAACTTACATACGCATGTATATATAAATTTAACCCAATTTACTTCCACTTAACGCGTTTATTAACTGCATATGAACAGCGCGACGAGAAATTTTTACAATAACTAAATTTTACTCTTCTTCTTTTCATGTTGAAAATTCTTTTGGAGCCAAAAGCTCTGTCAAAATAAGTTGTGTAAAAACGCTTGTTTACGTATGCATGCAAGTGCATGTTTATGTATTAATGATAGCTTATTTGAATCCGTTACAAATGGCGGTATATTTTCTTCAATTTGAATTTTGAAACTTAGTTTCAAATAGTGCCACTATAAAAATTTCGTTTTACTTTTACACCAGCAGACTATTGATCATCTATGTACACAATATTCTGGTTTATGTTATGTTTTGCAATTAAAAATGCATCCCTTCTAGCGTTCAATCGCATCGCTCACGTAATTTACGTTTTCATGCGAAAATTAAATAAATTTCGTTCTAAAAACGTAGTGACTTAATTGTATAATATATAGGTTTCTTGTGTACGTATGTATGCCTGTATTTGAACTGACTGTGTCAGAGGTATGATTTCTGGGTTGCTCAATATTAATTACACACATACACATACACATACATAACGATAAGATGAGAGGTTCGAAACTTTTCAAACTGTCTATTGATGATTTCAAAAAGCACCTTTGAAATCATATACATACTCAATATGTGACTATTTTTTTTTTGTTTTGTTATTTTATTTGTCAATTTTTTTAAAGTAAAATCTTAACACTAATAATATTAAATATATATTTTTTTAGTTTCTCATGATCGTACGTGCACATAATCCATTAATGATTTATTTCAAATCAAATTATTTATTTATTATATTCAATCGATCACACACAGACAAAATGAGAGAAATTTTAAATGCTTTAGCGTTTGCCATAAACATTTTCATCGGAATAAGCTATGTAGAGGAAGTAGTCTTCCTCATGATGTTCCTTTATTAAAGAAAAAAAATTGTATTTAATATACATTTTCTTAGTTGGTTAATTAAAAATGCATTTCTTACCTGATACAAGGTGCCCATAGTTGCGGATGTTGGTGGAATTACATTGTTAACAAAGAAAAATAGGGCGTCTTCGGGTCTTAGTTGGATACGTTTTCGAATCAAGAAATAAAATTGTCCTACGGTCAAATCAGAAGGTACTAAATACTTTTTCTTGTCTAAATCACCAATACGCGCTTTGGGAGCTTTTTCTACAATCACCTAGAATATAAAGAAAATAAATGCCATTATTAAAGGTAAATAGATACATATGAATTGATCGTGATATTAAGCCAATTTGGTGTATAGTAGCCCATTTAAGCAAATCTGAAGTACCTAACAAAATATTAGCTAAAAGTTTACTTTTTGATACTGATATACACAATCCAGACATTCATTAAATTGATGAATCATATTTCAATTACACTGTTTAGATAATTTTTGGCAATCAAACAGTTATTCATTTAATTATAGTATAAATTAATGATGTAAAACATTTATAATGTAAAGACAAGTCTAATTTTTAAACAAAGAACCTACTTGTTTTACACTACCAAAATACTATTCTCACAGGTTTTTATTTAAATTTAATTAATGCAACTATTCAAATAATAAGTACATATGTATATTTTAACACACTTTAGAGATAATATATTGAAAACATCAATGACATAACATAAGAAAGAATGAGAGTAAAATGCAACCAAAAACTAAAAGTTAAATTTACTTATATATAATATTATATGTACATACAAACATGTACCTACTTTTCAGTTTACTTAATAAGATATATTCACACATATCATATACATACATGCTTACATACTTATGTATGCAATCGCGCCGATATATCGAGAAAAAATAATCAATGTATGCATTCGTAAAAGGTGAGCAAAACAAAATTACTTGAAATGTGGGCTATGCAAGTATAAAGTCGCAAATAATTTAAAAATATAACAAGATTATTATTAAATTCTCTAGATTTGTTTAGTTTACTGACCTCAGCTAGATTTTTTTTTATAAACTCAATAACTGCAATCATTCAATAAAATTATATTATCTAACACATTCAAAACATTTCTGCCATAACATAACGCCGAATATAAGTAAAATATAAAGAAAAAATAAAATACATAAATGAAAGTATGTACATGCTTATTTATATGTTTTGTATGTATTAATACAAAACATCAATTTGCCCTATTTGTTATTGATTTAAAAAAAATTTTTTTATAATTATACATAAACAGGAAGACATATTTACGAACGTGGGGAGAATACATATACATATATAACTCCCATATTTTTTTAAATTTATAACGCAGTTGTAATCATATGAACAAAACAATAAGAAAATCTTTTTATAAACAAGCTTATATCCATACATTATAGAATATATAATAAAGACATAAATTTAAAAAAAAAAACAAGACTATTATTAATATTTTCTAGATTTCTTTAGTTGAGTGACCTTAGGAAGAAAAAAATCAAGTTTATATACAAAAACAAACATTTTTATTTTTCATAGAAGAGGTCATTATTTTTTAATTATCCATGTAGGTAATATCTATAGCAACAAAAATTTAATAATTAGTAAATTTATTAGATATGAAACATCAGTTTTTGCACATTACATTTAATTATTTTTCTTCTTTCTATACAACGAAAATACCATGTGTGCCAAGAATCGACGGTTTTTTGTTATGCACATGCCCATAAAATCGTTAAAATTAATGAAAAACCACAGAAAAATTTGAAACAATGGATATGATTATTGAAATTTTTTTTCGTTGTTATACGACTTGTGTTTTTATTTAAACATAAAATCAATGGCACTTAAAATTTAACAAACCCATACGGAAATCCTATACCTAATCGGAAAATATCGAAGATACATATTAAAAACTATTCGTTAATTGTTAATGAAAATAATAGCAAATACCTAGAAAAAAATTAGGCACTATCAATTGCATTTGATTAAATAATTGTTCCATTCGCTTTTAAAATTTATTAAGATAAAGACTCGTATGTGTGTATATGTTAGATATTATTTGGTAAGGTTTAATACAAATCGTACGAATACACGTTATTTAAAACCCGTGTTTGCTGAGATTTATTATATTAAATATTGGAGTAATGCACATACATAGATACATATGTACATTTACCGTTATCATTTACTCTTTGTTTTGCCTTTGTTTCCAAATATATTATTGTACATACATATGTATATGCATGCATATAGTAATATAATTAGAAAAATCGTTATTAGTCAATGACTCATTAGTTCGTTGTTATTATTGTCATGAATTTCACAAATTGTTATTATTATTTCATAAATATGACGTTTTTCGTTTCTAATCAATAGGATTTGTATTTATTTTACTAAACTATTTACTAGTATATTATTTTGTATATAACTATTCATTCAACTTAAAATTTCATATAGAAAATTACATCAAACTAAGACTATGACTGTATAGTTGGCAAACTAATTAAGGTGAAATAAACCCCACCTGGTAAGACTATAAATATATGCCAATACATCTATTACTATTTTCTTTAGCATTCGGAGATAATTTGTTAATGTATGCTAAATTTTGGATTATGCATTAATTAGGCACCATAGAGAGTTAAACATAACTGATAAGCATATGTAATTATGTACCTAATTATGTAAATAATCCTATCCTTCTAGATATGTAAGAGCATATGGATAGCAAAATTATCAATCACTTGCTACTTATTTCATTTTTCTGCAAGATGTAGAATTTAATTAAATATATTAACACTAAACTGGAAAATAGGCACTCAAATGCCACCAAAATGTAAGTGTTGTTAAACGCAGCGGATTGGAGCAACTTGTTGCCCTTGTTTACCTAATATATGTACATATAAAATATTATGAAAAATCTGTAGTCCTCATAAATTACTTAAACGACGCATGCATAGGAGCTACATACAAATGTATGCACAAATATATATAGGTACACAACCTTCCTTTAAGATAGCAGGTACCACCGATATATAGATCCCTACAAAAGACACATCAACATATGTAAATATGTACATTGATAACAATAATAATAAACCCAGACGATCTTTGTTTTAGTTATTTTGAAGAAGAGAAAGGAATATTGAAGGTCATATTTGCGTATGTATGTACATATACATATATATGTACATATTTATAGTTACATTCCTGCAAGTTTTTAACTTGTACATAACTGAAGTGAGAATATTCACGTTATTGAAGGATAAGAGATACCTTTTTGAAAACTTTGGTAACAAAATTCTTATAACTCTAATTTTTTTTGAAGATCTACCCATAGTGTCCACAAAAGATTGCAGATATTAAGAAATATTACTGGACAAAAGAGAAAGGATTTTAAAGTATTATATATGGATATGAATATGTACACATATACCCTCGTTTAACTGATTGAAAAAACGAACTAACAAAAACAAGTGCATACAGACTAGCGTTCTTATTTAGTTACTTATTTACAAGCAAAGAAGCCAAAGATGATAGTTGTTAAAAGCTTTTTTACATACGTAGTACTTTATGGTAATTTTTTAATTTTTATATACAAACGCATGTATATATGTATATATAAATATAAATATAAATATATATATATATATATATATATATATATATAACTTAATTTAAACTCCAATATGGGACTATTATTAAACAAATTGACTTTCACTTAACATTAGTAAAAACAGCAGGTAGCATATATGTACTCGACTAATATATGTACTAGCAAAAAACAAAGAGCAGAATAACAATAACTACATATAAATTTTTTCTTGACACATGCTATCTCTGTTTTTAATAGCACCGTCGCTTTTATAAGGTTTGTATTTTTATATATTTTCTTGGTGCAAACATGCAAATCTTTGTATATATCCATATATATATATATATAAATTTATACATATATATATATATATATATATATATATATACATATACATGCAGGTAGATAAATATATCTATGTATTTGTATATAGATACAAGTTTAGTACACCCAGCACATATGAATGTATGTATGTACATGTGAATACATGTGTATCTATAACAAATTCATTCAAGACAAAAAACAATTTAGAGACGCAGTTTAATATTCCATATTCCATTTAATTTGTTTTTAATTCTAACAAATTTAATTAAAACTGACTCAAAACTCTGTACCAAAGAATGTTATT
The DNA here is from genome assembly GCA_963675445.1 of Linnaemya vulpina. Lineage (NCBI taxonomy): Eukaryota > Metazoa > Arthropoda > Insecta > Diptera > Tachinidae > Linnaemya > Linnaemya vulpina. Next base: position 70,804,525 of record OY776280.1, on the reverse strand, counting down.
ACTTTTCAAAAGGGTTCCTTGAATTTTAAACAAAGAAAATTCTAGTTTTTTCTTCTTTATCCAATATTAATCATTTTACTCACAGGTACACGATCTGGATATTTTCTGCGAATTTTGTCTCCTTCGGCACGACGTTTTTCGAAAACGTGCTCTTCTTTATATTGGAATTTCATTTTATTATATTTTTTTCACAAGATATACTTTTCAGAACTATTAATCAATAATATTATTTTCTTGTTTGTTACTGCGTTTTCCACTCTGTTTGTTGTGCTATGGCTGAGTTTTTCTTTTAAAATGATTTTTTTGTGATTATGAAAAGTCGATAACTAAGCAAAAGTCCAAGCCGCTCAGGGCGAAAATGGTCGACGGCTGCTAAAAGTGGCCCGGGCGGATAGAAATCATTGCCAATATGTGTGAAACCTTGGACGTATATACATTTCACTGCAATATATATTTCTCCAGGCAATATATAAGAATGCAGTCGAGGCAGAATTATCTGCCTTGGATGCAGAATAATGGCATTATAACATTCAGCAATAACTGCTGAATATGTGTTCCATCACATACTGGTGCGATCCACACGCAACTATCTTGTGTTGCTGACATTATATTTGGAAAGTTGCCATGGCAGCAACAATATTGCTCGTGCGGATGGTTTATACAATATCCCAAAGCCATGATATATAATATATACATTTGATATATGTAGGAATTGATATATATGTTATTCATTTAAACATGTGGCAGCGCTGTATTAGCATTTACCAACATCATTTTCTCAAAGTCGCTAGATTCTTTTATTAAAATACGTATGTTATCATCACTGTAAATGAAAAATGCTGTATTATCAAAATGTCTGACTTAAAGTGAGTTCTTGGTACATTTTAATTATTTATTATATTTGTAATAAATATAATATTTATTCAACTTAATTCGTTTTCAAAATGTTATATAGATAGTGGATTATCAATTTATAATTGTATTATTATTGTTGAATAATGATTTTTAATGTAAAAACGTTGAGAAGTTTGTGAAAATATTGTCAATATGAAATAAAAAGGGCAGCGCGGATAAGGGTCAACATATACGACAGCTGCGTGTCAAGTTTTGAAAAATATTAAATTTGCACAAATTTGCTTATAAAATTGAAGTTCTAATTAATTTCTATTATATCTTTTGTTACAGTGATGACTTATTAAATTATGATATAGGAGATGTTATAGATGATCAGGTCTTAATAGGAGCTGACGAAGACGAATTGCTGCTTTCAGATGACGGTATGCACTGTAAATACTTTAATACTTTTCGGTTGATGTATTTTAATTATCTGTCCGTTTTTAGATTTAGAAAAAGATGTTTCAAAAGAAGAAAAACTTAAATTAAAGTCTGAAGCGGAGGAATGGGTTAAATCACAAATAAAAGATAAGCCTAAGCTAAAACCAAAACAAGTAGCAGAACAAAGTTTTGTTGAACCACATAAAACCTGTCAGACGGAAAACACACAAGAAAGTTCAATAATGCAACAACAGAAAACTGATTTGGTTGCTCCTTCAAATGAGCAAGAGTTTAAAAGTCCGGCAGAACAAAGTAATATTACACCATGCTCTGAGCTGGCAACTAATATTAATGCACAAAATTCTGCAAATACAATAGAATACTCATCGAATTCTTTCAAAGAAATCGAATTGGACCAAAGTTCCAATATATCTAATTCGGCAAACAGTATAACAAATGATTCTTGTTCCTCTTACGCACTCCAAAGTTCCCAAGAAAGTGCAAGTATTACTATGAGTCATGGTGATATATCAGATCCACGAGAAGATTATGAGGAAGAACGTGAGGAACGTACAAATATAAAAACTACAAGTGAACGCGAAGCTTTTGAACATAGTAACGAACATTCGCCAGGTACTGTGATTTTCATGCATATATATTATAACGATAGTTATTACTTGGTATAAATAAATATATTTATTGTGCAAATTCTAGGACTTAATGAATAATATATGTATATGGTTTGCTTTTTTGAGCAAAATATCTTTTATTTTCTTTTTTTTATTTTCTAAAAATACAAATATTTGTTTTACTTATTCATGTATCGCTTCTTGAAAACGAAAAGTACATATACATAAGTATGTATAAAATATATTTTCATAAGAAAAAAAATATCTTCTAAGAAGTTAGAATAACAACCCAGAAATAATTGAAATATTTTTATTTATGAATCCTGAAACTGTTTTCGGCTAAAACATGGTAAATTTAAATGTTTATATCCATGTACTAGATCAAATAAAAATTTTACACAAAATTTCAATATGTCTGTTCATGTCATGTCTTGCGCAGAATTAAAGTTTAGAATTGATATTGACTCATGATGTATTTTATTTGACTATTCTATCCAAATAAACTTGAACGTATGATTTGGTAAATTTATATTCAGTTCACTACGTAGAACCTTTGGACAAATATAGCATTTTCTTCTTTTGTTAATATAATTTTTCTTTTCACAAAAAAGTTTTATTGTATTTTCATATATTTTTTAGAAAAATCTAGCAATCGTTACGTTTACCATCAGAAAAGAAATGGTGCGCCTTTATTACGTGGACATCCCTTAAGAGGCCCTGTCCCTCCTTTTCAACGCCCGTTGTTGCGTTTCCCTCCTCATGGTAATATATCCTTACTATCGCCATCGCCTTTTACACATTTGGGCGGTTTATCCACAGTTACATTAACACATCCCAATACCAATCCTCTTATTCCAGGTCAACCATTTCCACCACCAACGCAACAGCCTAACACAAATCCTTTTGCACCACTACATCCACCCAATACCTTACAGAATACACCACACGGGCCTATGACAGGTCCAAATCATGACCCTAACAATCCTCACCACAGGCCAAGGCATCCATTTGGATTTCGACCAGGTCCCCTGACAGGCTTTCGCCATCCCAATCCAACTGGCATGTATTCGCAGGTGCCGCATGAATATAATGCAGGTCAGGGACAAGGAGGCTTCAATCATCACCAATTTGGTGGCATTCGTAATATGTTTCGACCAGAAGTTCCGATAGGCTTACCGCCTGGTATGCGCCCTGGCATGCGCATGCAACGTCCACCCCTACAAACACTTCCGCCACATGCTATGCCAAATCAAGGAAATTTTATAAATGCGCCCCCTCATCAAATAAGACCTCAAAATGTTCTTGGAGCCCAACCACCACCAGCAGTATCAGCCCAAACTCCTGGTGTAAATCAACCTCAAGCTGGACAGAATTCCTCAAATGGAGCTTCTGTTCCTCCCAGAAAAGTTCTTATTAATCCTAACTTTAAAGGTGGGGTTGAAGCAGCTACTAGCAAATTCATACAAGAAACTCAATATATGAATTCAATTAACACACACGTGAACCGAGTGCAAAGTGATGAGGAGCTGTTGCGTCAACAAGAAGAATTCATAAACAAAAATCGTGAACATATTGAGAAACGTCGTCATGCCAGGGATGTTTCACCCACTCGTCGGTCTCGCAGCCGTAGCCGTTCGCGTTCACGTTCCCGAACTCCGCGCAGTGTTTCTCGTGAGCGCAGCTATACACCACCAAAACGCCATCCTAATGGTGGACCCAACAAAGGCAATGATCGTTTTGATCGGGAACGTGATCGGGATCGCGATAGGGGCGATCGCGATCGTCCATCCAATGATGATAAGAATACAAGAATGGCACGGGCTGGCAGTAGGGATCGTGAAGATCGTGACAGGGATCGTAATAGACAAATGAATAGTTATAGTAACAATCGACCGGTCCCTAACCGGTTTAGACGTGGCAACAGTCGTGATCGTGATTATGAGAATCGTAATCAAGGTGGAAACTATGGGAAACGTCGTCGCAGTAACTCTCCTTCGCCCGGAAATCGCAGTGGAGGTGGTAATTTCAGTGGAAATAGGGGACGTTATAATAATGATCGTGACAAATCAGAGGTAAGCATATATTATGAAATATTCTTATATATGCCAAATGCGGAACATTTGCGAGACATATTTGAGTGCGTTTTGTTTTTGTCTATTATGTATTAGAAAGTTGCTTTTAATAATCTATTTTGTTTCATTAACGGGTTATTACCAGTTAGATGTACATGTATACTTATATATATACATATATATATATATATATATATATATATATATATATATTTCTAAAAGGGGTGATAGCCAAACATAACTATGATGAAGGAAAGCAGAATTGTTGTGTTATTTATGAAACGAAATATTTACTTTTAAAGCATCAAAGCAAGTTCAAGAGAGAATTAATAATAATTTATCGTTCATTAATTATTGTTCTACATCACAATATGGAAAAATGCTACAAATCGCTTCTTAGGCAAACTTTTCGTTTTTTATTGATCTTAATAAATTTCCATATTTCTGCTTTTCACTGGTGTCAGTATAACTGAATTTGTCAACAAAGCCTGTTTTAAACGAATATAATCTTTTATCGTTAGATGAAGGTACAAATATGTTCTTTGTATTTGCTTCAACGAGGCTTATTAAAGTTAAAATTTTTGTGAAATCGAAGTCCAATCTCATTTTGATTATATTTTTAAACTATTTCGTTATTCCTGTTTGTAAAATATTAATATCGAAATTGCAAGATTAAGTTTCAAATATTATATATATATATATATATATATATATATATATATATATGTACATATATATGAAATAAACGTTTTGTTATTTAAAAAACATAAATTGCCTTCTATTTATTGTTCACAATGCCGCTTCGCATTTAGTTCTATATTCTAGATATATAACAATAAAACGTTAAAGCTTTCCTAGCTTAAGAGTGGCGAAAATGTTTTCATAAAATTTAATATATATATATATATATATATATATATATATATATATTCATCGTAATACCTTCCTTGTCCCTTAAGTATATTAAAAAAATTTTCAGGTTGAGGAAGATGAAGAAACTCGAGCATATCGCTTGCAAATTGAAAAACAAAAGGCTCTACGCGAGCAAATAATGCGTGACAAAGAAATGAAACGTAGGCGAGCTGCCGAAGAAAAACAATACGAGGTAAGTTTAAAATAATGATAACATCTCCAAATTAACATTGGAAAATAGAATATGAAAAAAGTTTACGCTTTCAAACGACAAACAAAAACTAAAAACCTTTAAAGCCTCAGTATGTTAAGAGAAAACTAACCTAGATTTTAATTCCCTAAAAATATGAAAATAAAAATTCGTATATAAAAAAAAAAGTAAAAAAGAAGTTACACAAATTCATACAAAAACAATTCTTCAACAAAAATATTAGGAAAAACGTACTGGTGGACCGCAACAAAAAGATGATACTCCACCAAAAACTACAACGCAACACCAGCACCTACATCAACAACAACAGAATTCGCAAAAGCTTAAAGAAGTAGTAGCCGAACGTAAAATAATATCGCTTAAAAAGCGTTCGGCTGAACACAATGACAACGAAGATCATGGAAGATCGACGACTCAAAGAAGAGCCATTCCAACGGCTAAAATTTTACCCGAAGCTAAGAAAACTCTTACAGATCATTTGCAGCATAATACAACTAGCGGAGAACGTATTAGTCAAAATACTGCTATTATTAAACCAGTATTGAAAAAGGATTCATCATCTTCGTCAGCTACAGTCGCAGCTATAAAACCTCAACCTCATCATCAGTCACACTCACAACGTCGCATGCCATCGCACAGCGACGATGAAGTCCAGCTGGACTACGATGAAGACGATCTCTTATTAGAGGAAGAAGACATGCTATTAGCTTCTCCAGATCCCACACCCCCTCGAGAAACTGCTTCTAAACAACGTTTAGAATCGCATACACCCTCGCCCGAGCCTAATGTTAAATCCCATAACATTGCAAGGAAAGCAACGAGTGCACGCGGTAGCGGCAGTAGCAGTACTGGGGGTAATCATGGAACTTCAAAGCCAAGCTTTAGTTCTACTAACCGTAGAGTTGTTTTAAAAACTTCATCTAATAATTCTGGAACATCTACAACAAATTCGTCTAGTAGAAGTCGTGATATGGGCTCATCGAGCAGTAGTGTTAATAGTAGTTCACGTAGAGCTATTTTTGAACGTTTGGATGTACGCAACAGTAGGCAACAGTCGCCCTCAATGTCTGGCACCAGTTCAAGTGGCAATTCTGATCATAAGCGAAAACCACAAAGGATTGTGCTAAAACACGATTAAATTAAATTTCTTAATTCTATATTCGTATTTATTATTTTTTTACCACCCCCTAAATAGTGTGTTTTATTGTTCTTTATCCCCATCTCTCTCTTCTATACTTTCTTATAACATTAGTTATCTGAAAATCGTTTTTCTCCTATTAAAAATTTTTTCATGAAACAAAGCAAACGCAGCAACGCTCTTTAAGAATATTAATTAATTCATTTAAATACACATTGAATTAAGAACAGTGAAAGTTAATACAAATGCTAAGCTCAAAATTTTTACCAAACATATATTTATTTGTATGTATTTTAAACAACTACATATGCTACCCAACATAAAACATAATATGCTGAAAAGCAGAAAATCTTTATCATTAATTTAAGCAGATATTGTTAGAACATCTCAAACTATTAAATTCCAAATGACAAAGAAAAAATGTAAAGGAAAACGTTGTTAAAGCAGTTGAAGGAAATGTTTTGTCAAAATATTTTTCTTTGGTCTTAATTTTATTTAAAAAGCTTTGTTTGAGGGATTGTCCCAACTATTTTATCAAACATTTGCTTCATACTTAACCAGTAACAAATAAAGCGAATGTTTATTGTTTTTTCAGTTGAAAACTGAACGAAAAACTAAATATGAATAAAGGCCGATAAACTGGATATGATCCCGAAACGTTTTTGATTGGAACAAATCGGTGATAGTTCGAATACTGCCATAACGCTTGCTTTTACTTTCTCAAAAGTTTTCATAAATCGTCTCACTATTTTCTTTTGAGCTCCTTTAATTTCCTGCGCAAGGAAATTGATGAAAGTTCGAAATTTATATAACATTCAAGTAGAGACTGTAATGTTTTCTTAAGGTACGTTGTTTGACCAAAAAGCGTAACCACTAAAACTAAAGTTTCTCAAAAGTAAAAAAAATACAAATTTTTTGTTTTACCTTAACCTATTAAAAACTCGAGAATATTCTAAAATTTATTTTCCCATATCGAAATTACATTGAATAGTTTCAAGCTCATTTGCACGCTTTGTTTTTGTGGTTGAAAAGATTGAGAAAGAGCAAAAGATATAGTGGACCTTATCGAGCTTTTGCATTCAAATTAGACAGTTTGTAATTCATTCATCTATTACAACATGTCGAATTTGTAGTCGAAAACGCCAAACAAGATAAGGATTAGTATATACCAATTGTATTTCATGATTCACCCCACCTTCGGAGTTCCTATAAAAGCTTAGTTATTAGCTCTTCTTTATTCTACCTAACTTTTCGTATAGTACAAATAAGTATTGGGCGTTACTTATATCTTTTTAATGGGAGTTAGTTATAATGTATGCTAAAGTTTGTTTACTATATAATAATATATATAATGCTTTATGTGAAATAGCACTTTAAAAGTTAAATAGTGAGTTTTTAATGAGTTGTTTTTTGTTCATCTCTCCAAAAGTTTAAAGTTATAGAACAAACTGTAGAGTTCTCCTAAAAAAATGGGACTTACATGAATACTTTATCGTTTGTGTTTTATAGAGTTTACTTACGAAAGTATTAGGAATTATTACAATTGACTTGTAAATGAATTATTACAATTGACTTGTAAATGTTCAGAAACAATTTAAAGTAGAATATAAATAACCATAAAAAACATGAAAAAGTTCCCGTGCTGCCCAAAATTCACCGACTATTTGATTAATTAGAGAAAATAGTGTTTAAACAATGATCAGTCAAAATATCGGAACGTATTATATGAAATAAAATTGGCTGAAATATAATCATAAGTTAAATAAAGAATGCCGTCTTTCGCATTTATATAAAAAATAACTTGAAACTTGAAAATATTTCAAAATATATTTTATATGAAAATGCACTCAATACCGTTTTGTAAATTTACATTTAAAACAAATACAAAATCCAAAATTTTGTTTTTTGATTTAAATGGATTTTGTTCGACAGAACGATGTCGAGTGTCATCATTATGCAGGAGTATATTTGAAAACACATTTCCAAATACAAATTTGTTCAATTCACAAGTATTTTATCGTTGTATTTGAAAATACCATTTCAAATACAGTCTCTCAAGACATATGCAATTTATATGTTTTGAGAACTTTTATTTGAACTTGTCTTTCCAAATACATCGATACAATAAGACGTTAAATATGGTCTATATATTTTTTAATTAAAGTTGTTAATTAACAACATATACAGAATTATCCCAATAGGTAATTTAGAAACAAGAGCTTAAGAATTTTTATAAAAGTGGTTTTCTAAGAAAAGAAAATAATCCAAACAAAAGACGTCAAATAATTTTGTTATAAAATTTTTCCTTCAGTTGCTTTTAACATTATTTTCTCGCAACTAAATATCGCTGGACTCAATTATTTATATAGAAAAATATTTTTACAATGAATAAAATTGTAATATAACACATTTTCTAGAATGTTTTATTTTTAATTATTTTTTCGTTTTCTATTTATGAATTTATTTAAAATTTTTTGTTTTTTTAATCAATTGATTTTACAAGAAACATGTATTTTTGTTAATCTTTTTAACACTGCATACTATATCTTTTTTTGTACACTTTTAGCTTGTATAATTTTACAATTGTTAATTAACTTGACTGCAAATTTCTGTGCTTGACGTTAGTTTTTCTTTTTTAGTGACTTTACTTACCCGACTTATTTATTTTCAAAGTTTGTTGCGTAAAAACTGAAAAAGAAACAAAATTTAGCTTAAACATGTTTTAAATGCAACAATTATTGTTTTTATTTGGACAAAGCTAAACTAATTATATTTTTTCATGTTTGAAAGCACTTAGTTCTACAGATTTAATTCACTTCATAATTATATTATTTAAGAACAAAAAAATAAAAAAATAAAATTCAATAAAACAGTTAAATATTTTATTTTATAAAATTTTTATCTCTCAAACCATAAACATTTTAATTTGTTTGTCTTCTTTTAATATAGTTTTAAGTTTAATTTTATAATTATTAGGCCATATAACTCCTAGAATTTAAAATAATATTAAGTTTTAATATTTCCGAATTACTAACCCCTTCTATTTTAGCTGTAAGCTTGTCTAATTCTGAAACTTAGTTTGTAAGAAAAAAAAAACTATTTCAAATACACACTAAAAACAAAAAATAGTTTTCAATTAAACAACAACTATTGTTTACATACTTTTTTTTATTAACGAGAATGAAACATAGAAACCTTCTAAAATGAGTCAATACAATATCTGTAATTGTTTGTTTATAATATTTTTTATTATAAAATGTACTTAAATTTTAAGCTAGAAAATTAGTTAAACACTAATATTTGGTAAATCGCAATTGTGGTCTTTCGTATAAAAATTTATTAACTTAAGATTTGTGGTTGTAGGAAACAATTACAAGAAATAAATTTTTTGTTGGTATTACAATCTGAGTACTAACTACTTCTTTCCCATTTAGAACATTTAATGTAATTCTTTCAGTTACTGTTCATTTACAATGACAAGGAAGTGAAGAGAGAAAAGGTCCACTTATATATTCAGACTTACTAGTGTAATTTAAAACCTAATTTATGGAAAAAAAATCACAGAAGACATTTTCAAAAGCACTGTTTTTAAAAGCTTCGAAAAGTAATTAGTTCGAAAGTAAATGCTTAAGCTTTATTCTAAGCTTGTTTCTAAGTGTTATTTATATACAAATCTGAAAAATATATTTATAGATAAACTGTGGTGAAGTCTATTGTTGACTTAATGAAGCACCAATAGAATTTATATAGGCATTTATAAACGAAAAGGCTATTAAATTACTAAACTCGAGAGTGGGGTTTGATCCACCCTGTGAAACATTCATACATAAACTTCAAACATAAACTTCAAATAAAACGTCATTTCAAAAGCAAAAATATCATTGATGTGTAAAATATTATTGAGATATTGTCATCCTTAAGACCGTATGGTTCTTGTAGTTGCAATAGGACTACAATACAGCTTCTTCGTTTAATAATTCTTTAAGCAAATATTTTTTTATTGCGATTTGTACAATATTGCCCGCTATGCAATTAAACCATACGAATCAGTTAAATTAATTATTTATATAATTTGTGTCTAGCAAATGGCCAGCATTTTGTCAAATATTTTTGAAGGCTTGGTGGACTCTTATATAAGAAAATTAAAATAATATCAAACGCTAAATAATACAATGAAAAGGAACTGGCAATTATGAATAAAATATTGTATCAGAAATAAAACGAGTATATAAAATGTTTGATAAAAGATAAGTAACAGGAAAACTTGTTTAAAAAAAATAATAATAAAAAATTAGTTTTAAAAGGCAAATGAGATAAAATGAATAGTACCATTTAAAACAAAAATACAAAGTAGTTAAACTTAAAAATAGTATACTAAGATTAAACATAGTATTTTAAAATTATTAACAGTTGTTTAATCCACAGGTCTTTCTGTATCTTCTATATCCAAATTCGCAGTTCCTAGTTAACGAATGGCAATAGTTTAACGAAAAAAATATTTTTGGTTAAACTATTGTCGTTAGTTAACTAACGACTGAGAGAAATCTTAGTCCGTATTTTTAATATATGGATTAAGTTTAAACTTAATTTAAAGTAGTCTAAAATTCTCATTTTTGCCTCGAAATTGTATTTTTAGTATTTCAAGCAATACCAACATTTTAAGCAAAACTAATCTGTTGTATCAAAATTTTGTATACAAATTTCATAATCATAAAATTAACTAAGTCTAGTTGAAATAAGATTCCAAAAACCCAGCGTCAGATTTATATTTGGAAATACAATTTAAAAAAAAAAAAAAAATCTGAAATTTTAAATATTTTGCAAATAACTTGTTTTTGTTTTGATAAATTTTTTGTGCAATGGCATTTTTCATATATAAATTTAAAATGTGTAACCTGGCTTGTGAATTGAGCACATATAAATTAAAATAATAATAATAAGAAAATAAAAGGCATGATTAAGCGAGACTCTTAAGAAATATTTCAATAACAGTGTAAAAATAGATTCGCTGGAAAAATATCGAACTAAATAATAAACTGTAAAACTAAAAATACAGGTATATTAAAAATTTGTTTGAAACACGACTAATAAATCTTTAGTATTTATATCAAGTGCTTAATGAGGAAAAGGAGTCAAAAGCATTCTTATAAATAGCAGACTTAAGGGAAATAAATATACTTATTACAATAAAGAATATATACTTTATCTTATCTTGTACGTGTATAATGGCAACATAAAATATTTATTTGGTGTACAATTCTTCTCGAATGAATTCAAAATACAAACTTTATTATTATATTACGAATATTAATTAATATTTTAAATATAAACAATCTAACATGTAACGTAAATGAGAAACCATTTTTACATGTTTAAAATATATGATTCTAATAAGATGTTATTAGTATA